>OX419759.1:3442134-3837893 GCA_948567375.1 Lunularia cruciata | reverse complement strand
CTCAACAAAGGTGAAGGGTTGTGTCTCAACATGAATCTATTGAACACTTGTTCACAAGTTGTACATTTAGTTATCCATCAAGTACAAATTCATATTACAATTTCAGAAATACACCAAGTTCACAAGTTCATTAATTAAAGCTTCTTAAATCAACTCATTTATTAAATCCGGTAATGGTATATTAAAAAAACTTTGTATGTTATCCAACATTATAAAAAAAAAAAAAAATATATATATATATATATATACAACAAAACTCAAACCTAATTAATCACTCACCATCCTCATCCTCCCCATCATCAGTAGTCTTGTCCTCATCCGAGCTATTTGCATCCTCATGAGCATCCTCATGGTCTCCCTTGTGTATAATCTCCTCCTCTCTATCACTCAGGTACATTTTGTCCTCCTTTGGAATGAAACATCTCTCCACAAAGAGATGAGTGAGTATTTGCCCAAGGAACATGACCCTGAATCTATGTCCCTTAGGACTACTCAATTGGTTTGCAAACTCCACACCTTTGCAATGATAGCTTAAATGCTAACTCTCCCCAATCATAATCCTCCACAACAAATCTCCTCAACTTGGTCTCGGTGTTGAGTACCAAATGCCCATGTACAATCTTGGGCCTAATAGTGGGTGCAACAAGTGCACACATCAACTAGAAGAAAGCTCTAAATTCAGGATATACACATTGCATTGCAAGATATCTTTTTATCTCCCTTTGTGGAAACCAGTCTGAAACAACTATGTAAGGAATTGTCCTCCATCTTGGTGTTCTCCCCTTTGACATGGCAAGTGCATCTCTAATTATATATATGGTCAATTGAAATTGTCTTCCTCTTACCAAATTTGTGCAAGAGACCTTGTTCCATGAACTCACAAAATCCATACATGGAAGGACCTGCAAAACCCACCAAGAAAATTGACTTAAATCTCAATCATATAGACTCAAGACACAAGGTGCTGCTCGCCGCCACCCAAAGCTGCCCCCAAACAAGAAAAAAACAGCGAATGCCGTTGGGGGCCTCTTGTCGCCGCTCAAGGATGTTGTCATACTTTTCTTTTCTCTCTCTGGGAACACACAAGGTGCCTAGCTGTGGAGAATGCAAATTAGAGGCTGTAGGTAAACCTATAACTACTTGTCTGAACATGCATGTTACCTAACAATTAGAACCCTCCACTCTTGTAACTAGTATTCTTGCTATCAGGTAGGGTAGTGATGGGCAACCTAACCTATCATCACAACATGCACTCTAGGTCTGTTTGTCATCACTTCCAACATTACCAAGGAGAAATACATAGCACTCCTAGAAGGAAAGAACCTAAACGCAATTCGCGCACACCAATCCAAACCAACTGGGTGTACAAACAAGCATGCAAGCACAAAGAGGATCCAATCACAAGAATGTGGCAATAACTCTCTATGCTTTTTGGTTGGAAAAGATTTTAAGAGCATTTGTGCTTTGTCATCAAGCTAATTTCAACCTATACTCCAAGTCTCCTCCAAGTTGTACTTCAGATCTCAACAAATTCTTATTCCATGTAGGGATTTCCTATGTCTTCTTGATGGGGAAAAATCTGTGCACCTTGTATGAATATAAATAATTTTTTAGCTTGGATTCAAATGTTCTAGAATTCAATAAAAAGCATGTGAGCTAAAATTTCCGATGATATAAAATATACTTCAATTAGATCACTACAACTCCCTTTAAAAGCTCTCAAAGCTAGCTAGGTTTTTGCAACTCTCACACTAATTTCAAAATCCCCTTTTTAGGGTTTTGCCACTGTTTCTTGCCAACTTTCCCCTGATTTCTAAATCAGATGTAAACTTGATCCTCAAAAAACACTCTAGAAATCTGAACTCTCAATCATAGTCACAAAAGTGAGAGAATTGACATTCAATTAGGATTGAAGAAAGAAATGCTCCTCCGAGCTTACAATAGTCTTTTCATTAAAACTTGTTGTATCCAATCTCAATTTCTATGAGTCCAGAGCCAACTAATTCCACAATAGTTGATTGTGTTCTTGGTTAACACTCTGTAAAGTTTGATAGCCTAATCCAACACTAATCTCTAGATATGGATCAATTCCTGAATTGTGCTAACTTGTGAGCTCTATAGCCAGGTATACTTGATCCAAAACTGTGAATTCTCTATTTGAAGAATTCATATGAAACCTTCACATAAAGTTGCACATCCTAACCAACAATAAGACTAGAAATTTTCATAAGGCATCTCGAACAACAACTTGGAGAATGACCAAAACTCCAAACCTGGTCACTAGCTCTTCTCTATCACCTTACACCTCAAGAGCTTCAACTTCAATCAACTAGATCTAATTTAAGATTGATCTAAAACTGAAATTTCTTGTGCTTAGTATTGTAAGCACTTTTTCTACTCTCCAATCCTATTGACAAATAGTGAAAATGTCTTAAGAAGCTCACTCAACTGCCTACTTTGTGCTCCTAGGTATGAATTTTACCCCCCTTGATTCAATTGATCATATCCCTCTCATAATCAGCTTAAATTGTGTGATTTCTATCTTCAAATTGTAGCATGTTAGCTCCTCTTTTCAATTATATCCTTAGTTCCCCCAATGGCCTTCCCAAACTCCTTCGATGGTCAAAAAACTCCAGACTTTTCTCTTGGGACTCAATCTCTTGCACATTTGTCCTTTAGTCTTTTTACTTTTTTACAAATGGATCCCACAACTTCACCTTGAAGCTTATGAGCAAAAATTTAGAAATTCCCCAAATATAAAAGCAAATATATTGTCAAGTCATAGATATGCTCATAAGTAAGTACCGGAAGGACAATAGGATTCAGGTTTCCCATCACCGACTCCACAAATACCGCCCAGAAATGTACCACCAACCAGTCTCGTAAGCAGTCACGGTGCAAAATCTGAAACTTGATGAGAAAAGGATTTGGGAGTGGCAAATTGGGAGCATGGGATAGCTCATGCTCAAACTCTTCCTCTGATGTTCTACCACTCACGCATTGTTATCACTCTCACTCTCAACATCCTCCTCCCCCTCGAGACTCCTTGACTAAAACACCCCCCTCCTCTCTCCACTCGCCCTCATCTTTATTCATCAGAGCCCTCAAACATGATAAGATTGTAACCCACATGGCTAATCACATACATGTACATAGATTTCTCACATGGTAGCATCTCATCCGTTGGATATGGAAGACAACTTACCCCACTAATGTGGAGATAAAAATGATAAGTCACTTTTTTACAGGCAATGCAAACCACAACATGACAATGCCCAAAGGCATGAATGGACAGTCCCACCTTGTAGGGCATCGAGAGGTCATCCAATCCCATGCATTAGCGCCTGGCAACACATCCCGAAGGCACAACAACATTGGAAGCTGCTACGGAATAGTGGTTTTTGGGAAGGACCGCCAAATGCCATTGGGTGACGCTTGGAGTCATTGGTAGGCACTCACACAAAGGGTTTAGGGTTTAGGGTTGGTGCTGGATGGTGGTGGGGGATGTTGGGAGGCGCTATGGGACAGGGCTGGGAGGCACTGACAATTTGGAGGCCTAACATGTATAAATCACAATCCTGAGGTGTTGGAACGTGTGAAAGTAGAGAGAAATGAAGAGAAAAAATTAAGAAGGTTTGAATAATACCTCCGGACATGGGTAGTGAGGTCCAAGTGTAATTTTGAGTCCAATTATGTCTATATCAACCTCTCAAATTCCAAAGATAGCAATTCAAATCTGATGTTTGTCCAACCAGCACCACTTGATGAAATTCATTGGGTGTTGAATGGTATGAAAAGCTATGAGCCAATCTCCTTCTTGAGTATTTCTCATGTCAGGCCCGTCAACTATCTTTTCATATCTCTAGGTCTTTGCAATGGTTCAAATTCAATCTGCTCTTCTTGGAAAATCTCTCTTCTCTATCTCTCAAATGCTCTCCTTCTCTCCTGCTATTTCTCTCACATCTCAAATGTTCTCTTCCTCTTGAATGCTAATTTTGCTCTTCCTCTAAAAGTTCCAACTCTCTCCTTCAACAGTGAGTTTGCATCCCTCCTTTGAGTTTGCCTCCTTTGAGCACACCCCACGCAACAAAATGACTCCTTCAAACACCCCACACCCACACACTCACAAAATGACACACTCGCAATATGATTCCTTCAAACACCCACCCACATAGTGACATGACTTCTGTTAAAATCTGAATTTGTTATATAGCCCCATGCTGGAAAGAAAGTTTGAATATCCAAACATCCAAAATGTGCACATTTGGCGGAAAAATCAATATAAGAGAGGAAAGAACTGAAATCTTCAGCGGCAACATGCAGCACTCCATGTCGCCAACGGGTGCACACAAGCGTACAATTATTGCACAATGCCTACCAACGCCACTTGACGCCAACGGGTGCAATAATATTTTCATTAGGAGAGCGGTCCCTTGCGTCTTCTAGCATCGACAAGTGCCATCGTGTGGCACCTTACTAGCGGCACCAATGGGTGTCAATTGGTGCAAAGAAAAAAAAAATTCAAGTTGGAGTGCAACCCCCAATGTGTGTACCAGCACAATCTCACTACGTCTACCAGCAGCTACAAGCGTCATGGGGCCACTTGATATTTTTTCCAACAACATATAGCTACTTTGAAGTGTAAACTTGCCCAACACCACACCACACCGTGTAAGTGTCAGCACAGGCACTACAAATGTATAGTTTAATCTCCCAAGAATTCTTTTTGCATCCTATGAATTCTTATTCCAATATTACATAAAGATACATTCATGGTCTAAGTTACAAGAATATGGGATATGGGATGAGTAATTTAAAAATAAAGAATTTATTATATGGAAACTCATTTAATTGAGTGTATCATCATTGTGATAATCAATGCATTGTTGCATCACCCTTGATCTATTTTCTTCTCTACCAAGTTCTATACCATGAAAAGACATATCTGAATCTATTTCTATTTCCTTTGTAAATCCGCCTTTGTCATCTGACCAAAGGTCTGACCTATTGATAAAAAAATTATGTAAAATAATGCACACTGACATCCACTTTAACAAATAAGCATTTCTACTACTGTATTTGAGTTGCACTCTTAACTCACAAAGAGAATGCAATCTAGCTTTCAATACTCCTATACAATGCTCATTTATCACTCTTGCCTTTGCCAAATATTTATTAAACTCCAGCTTGTCCTCTGATTAAGCTTGCTTGAAAGCGTGTACTAGGTGATGCATGGGTACATAACCCACATCACCTAAAAGGCACTTCTTTGCCTCAAAAGTGCAACAACTCACTCTCTGGTTCAAATCATTCCATAGTGATGATTTTTTCAAAAAAGTCATGTCATGACATGATTCAGGTATTCATGCAAATAAAAAAATCAACTTATACTTTTAGTAAACCATACAAAGAGGATCACCAATGCATTGAGAAAATATCTAACAAAACAACACACACTTACCTCCAAAAAAATGTATAATTCTCTTTTTATCATCACAAATCACTTGGCCGTTTATAGAATATGAACCCTTGTGGCTGAAATATATTTCCCATCCATTTTTGGTCGAGCTGCAAGAGGAAACAATATTCTATCTACCAAACCAACACAACCAGGAAAACCTTTGTGTGTAAAAACATTAGATATCCTCCTCCTCTCCTCGAGCTTGGGCCAAGCAACTTGACTCCTCATCACATCTAATATAGTTGTCATAACTCTATCAGTAAAAGCAATTGTTGAACCAGCACTAATGCCCCAAACACAAGTATTTAAACCCCATGCAACACAAGCTTCATTTTTGTGATGCCCAAATCTATCCAAGGCTAGGGCAACTTGGATCCACACGGGTGTTTGCTCTCTTTAGTACCTTTTCTCAAAATTGTGTGAGTCTTAATCAAATCCACTTATGTTGAAAAAGAATTGACATCCATTCTAGTAAGCTGGCAAAAAGCCTCAGTATTGAGATTTCTAAAATACTCCATCACAAACTCTCTACTACGAGGGTAAGTAACATGGGGTTCCAAGTATCAATGAGTATGTGCATACTCCCACCCACTAATAAAAAGTACTAGCATATCTAAATCTCCTCCTAATTCTTCATCTTCATCTTCTAATCCTTGTAGCGATATCTCCAAATCTAACTGAATCATCCATTGAATACATTTTCTAATAATTTTTACTTAGTTTTACACGAGTGTTCCCTCTCGGCATGACTTTACTCTGGATTTTTATTCACCACATATAACTCCTTATCGGGCAAAGTCACATCACATTCTTTGTGTTTATTCACCTCCCTCTCAGCATGACTTGACTCTGGATTTTTATTCACCACATATAACTCCTTATCGTGCAAAGTTGCATCTCTATTCTCTATGTGCATAGATAAAAAAACAACCTCATAATTTTTGGCAAAGGGGCATCTCTATTCTCTATGTGCGCAGATAAAAAACAACCTCATAATTTTTGGCAAAGGGGCATCTCTATTCTCCGCGCACAAAACAAAAAAACAACCTCATAAATTCCAGCAAAGGGGTATCTTTATTCTTTGCGCATAGAACAAAAAAATAACCTCATAAATCTTGGCAAAGTGGAATCTCTATTCTCTACGCATAGAAAACAAACAATCTCATAATTTTCATTTCATCACTCAAGGGGGAACAAGTGCATACATTTCATAGTCGTACCAAGAGACAACAATCATAAATTAAACTTTTTTAATAATGAAATTGAGAATTTTGGAGAGAAACCCTTCAAAAAAACACACTCCTCCTTCTAACCTTCCCAAAACCCGCACTCAAATCTTCCCATTCCAAGCCAATTCACTCCCCCTTCCAACTCTGGCTACGGGTCTCTCAAATCTTCTTCTGTTGTCAAAATTCACTCCCCCTTCCAACTCTGGCTATGGGTCTCTCAAATCTTATTCCACTGTCAATTTTTGCATGCATTCAAATCTTTCAACTCATGGTCCCTCCAATTTTCCTCAGTGGTCAAAAATCTTGTTCCGGGTCATCTAGTGCATAAATCTGTCAACTTTTGATTACCATGGGTGGTTGCCACTTTCACGATAACCCTAGATGATATAATTTATTAACCCTTATATGTAATCAATACACTATAGAGTGATAACAAAAAGTTCCTTATCCCTTATTTTCTACAAACCACCTCATATGGAGTGTGCTAATAATAAGGAACGTGGCACGAACTCCGTAGCGAGACCTTTTCTATCTCCCGTTCACAACCCATACCAATTTAGTCATAGCTTCGGAACTATCTATATGAAAAGTTATAAAACTTCAAATAACTCTGTCTGAAACCCCCTACTCTAATCTTCATGCCTCATCACTTAACAGGTCGATTTTGGTTAACACTAAGTAATTTTCAGATTTGCTATGAGTCTCTCTTCTTTTTACGTGAGTTATTTGATAAGTATCCTGAACTTTGAAATATATAATATAATAAACGGATTTGAGACTGGTATGAGTCTCTCTTTCTTAATTAGAAATGTTTCTTATTTTATTTCAAAAAATGTGTACTATTCTTATTTACTATGTTTGTGGAAGTTTAATTGCTAGATTCAATTCACTAAAAACAATTTCACACCTGGAAAATCATTTAAATTCTTGAATTTAGTTAAATATTTGTAATTTGACTTTTAGACCATTGTTAGTTTTGAGTCATAATTATGAATCAATATTCATTTGAATTCTTCCATTATAGTTAAATATTTGTAATAATGACTTTTAGACCATAGTTAGTTTTGAGTCTTATTATGAATCAATATTTCTGTTTTTATGAGGGTGAAATTAGTGTATCCTTTTTTAATTATCTCCAAAGTAGGCTACTCCTTTAAATTCCGGTTTGCATGTTTAGTTAATCTACCCTGAAGAATAAACTAATCTAAAATCTATATTAAACTGATGAACATGTAACTTTCCGAACGACAAGTAAACATATAAATCTAGTTCATGTATTGTGCACGACATTACTTTAATCAAGTTAGTCGATAGTTAATATAATGACCATGTTCATTACTTTAATTTCTTGTGTGACAGAACGACTGTATAAAACTTATAAATATATTTCATATAATGTCCATGTTCATTACTTTAATTTCTTATGTGAAAGAACGACTATTTAAAATTATAAATATCGTTCATATGATGTGCATGACATTACGTTGATCAAGTTAAGTATATAGCTCATATAATGTCCATGTTCATTGCTTTAATGTTTTGTGTGACATAGTAAATACTGTTTATAGATTGAGTTGTTGGCCTTGTAACCTACACTAGCAAGTTTACTCATTTTTTAAAACCTTTAACCTCCGGTTATTTTGTTTGTTTCTTAACCGCTCCCCCAATTTGAGCCGGTCGTTTTGGGTGCAATTCTTGGATGAAATGTAGCTGCGGTAAAACAAAATATATCCCATGGGAACGCAGCTTGAGAAACATTATCAATCTGGATTCGTCGGCTGATGTAACGAATTCTGTTGATGGAAATTCGTTCTGAGTTTCAATGGATATCTGAAGTGATAACAAATTTGGATTCTAGTGTTCATAACGAGAGATTAAAGGCTATGTGCACATTCATCTTCACTTGATACAGTATAGGTTAAATCTTGGTTCACACAGCGTTCTGACTTGACATGAACATGATCGTCTGTCCGCTGGCACCTGAAAACTATGAAACCCCTCATGGTACGCTCTCAACTACTAAAGATCTTTCTACCAAAGACATAAATCCCACAGAAGATTTCTAGGCGACAGATCCATCTATAGGAACTGGATTTTAGAAATCTTAATCCGAAAGACCGAAAGAGAATCAAATCCCCTCTCCAGTCTTCGCAGTAGTTACAATGTATGTTCAGGAATATCCCTTACACACAGCAATAAAAGTCCGATTCGTTGACTTTGTGTTAAACGATGGAAGAAATTGTCATGTCTACTACGTTTTCACAAAGTTTGTGTACTGTAAGCACTGGCAAGGACGGGGAAAGAGAACTGTTTTGTTAGAGTTAATCCATTGACAATGGAAAGGAGCGTTGAGTGTAACAGACTTAGATGCGCTGAACCCTCCACGTGAAGTAGCACGAATGGAGCAATGTGGTATGCCTATGGAACTTTTTCCCCTCGAGGTCCAAGACAAAGTAAGACAAATAGTTACTAAGAAAAGCAGCTTTCGTTCATCTTGTCCACCCTGAGCAGTTCCAGCGCAGCCGGTATTGCATGCGCAGCATTGTGACATACTTGACATGACGTACTAACGTGACGCTGAGCTTAGCAAATTATGAACTTTCATAAACCACTCAGGTCATTTACATGACGAGAAAAGGGATCGCAACGCGACAATTTGGAGACTATGAAAAACCAATTGAAATGAAAAAGGGTTGAGTACAACCCATGAATTCACTTGCTGTTTGTTACAAAAATTATTTACAGGCGTACTCCTGATTGACAAAAAGAATTTGACAACGCGAGCAATGCTCGCATCAACCTCTGCGGAACAGAGTAAAGAACGATGCCGATTTCCTAAACTACACTGCTCACCTACATTCTGACAGTCAATGGGTTGATGTACACTACCCAGATTTGAGGTGAGGGCCGCTAATAGATTACAAAACTGCGAGAAAAAATCTCAGGATTCAATTCTGCTAATTCCGAAATTTCTGAATCTATTACTACCTCTTCATATTCCTCAAGGCAAGATATGCAAGGAAACGAAACCCGAACAGCATGAGGAACATGGCCATTATTGAAAAGCCAATTTCATTTGTTCCCACCGATTTAATCAGTGGAAAATCGAAAACACGGCACTGACCGGTCTCACAATCGTAGGTTTGGGTTTCAGTGTACTGAGCAACTATTGCTAACCTGAAACCGTGGTAAGAAAATGACAGCCACTTTATCCAAGCAATGAATGCAGGAATGTTCGTAACAAAGTACCCTCCCGCCAATTGGAAAGTCAGCATTAAAACGGATGCAAGAGTAGTTGCCTTCTTCACATCCATCATCACTGCACCCAGCAACAATCCAAGACCCTGGGATACGAGGACGTTGAATAAAACAGTTAGGAGAGTGAGGATGAATGCTACTGCAGTTGCCTTCAGACCAGTCATCCAGTAAATGATAATTACTGATATTATCGGCAATACGAGTTCCAAGGGCAAATCACCAACAGTTCGTGCCAAAAAATAGGCTGTGAGACGATACATCCCCGATGCACGCTCTTTTGCGAGCATCTGCCGCTCTTGAGGAAAGGTGAAGATGGCTGAAAACAGAGGAAAAAAACCCCAAAATGTTGTGATGAAGAAAAGCAATCCGGACTGCAGGACAGAAATAAACAAGGTCAGATATTTGCTTTCATTCCGCCAGCCGTCACTTCCTACATTCGAAGATAGTCCTGCGCCGAGATTAGACCACCGAGAAGTCAAAAGAGCAAATTTAGGAGCTACAGCGCTGAAAAATCATTTCACTGTGATAATCTTCGGAAGGCTAACAGTTGCACGAATGATTTCGAAGAATCACTGCCCCTTGGTTATCTAATTTTAAGACAAGCTTAAGTACCTGATCTTGAATGTTGCGAGGTGACGATTGCCACCAAAGAAGTCCAACGATTATGGACGTAGCAAGTACTTGAAATATACGAAGCCCAGAAAGGACTTCATGTCTCCTCTCCTTCACACTTCTGACAACCAATACCGAAAACTGCTGGACCCAGCTTGTAGGCCACTTGGTCTTCTCTTGAGAAGCTGTTGCACAATGCAAGCAAATTAATTAATTTGGTCGTTTAAATGGCGAATTGTTCTTTATTCGAACATGATTAGTCCACTCCTTCCGCATCTGAAGTAATACAAATATCACCTACTTCCGAGTAAAAATATGAAACATAGCTTATAGCTCAGAGTATCTCTCCCATCCTCCTTTGAGGTAAAGTAATCTGCTTAGAACTGATTCTGGCATGATAAGATATGATAGCACGAAAGAAGAGAAGTTTGGTTACGCAGAAGTTGCAGATAATGTACACGTGGTGAAAGGCGGTTTTGTTAAGAGAATCAGCTTAACAAGTACCCCGCTAAAGTTGCATGGTTGTCATCGGAAAAGGTTTAGCAGGTGTATCACAGAAGCTGTTCAATCTATCCAACTTTAAGACCGTGCAACCACCGAATTACCTTGTAGTTGTGCGGAAGTTACTTCTGGCGTATGGGCCATACTCGTCCTGGTTCGTGGAAGCAACTTCTTCGCGTAAGTTTCTCTCAGAAATTTTCGGATATCACCTTGATCCTTAAACCGGCTTTCTTGCCCAGTTCCTTTCGAGTTGGGAGAGTACTCTTCCCCGTTTCCAGAATCGATCTTATGTTGTATACCTGATAACAGAATCGATTTATAAGAAAAATATGTCAACTGCTACAAGCTTCCAGCGTGAATGTCCGAACTCTTGAAAATGAAAAACACGTGGGAGCTAATTATCAGCCGAGGTTTGGGCAAACAAAAACAAAATAACTCGGACCAGATCTGATAAAACTTACGAGTATCACCCGAAACAGAAGTGTCTGCTGATCATGCGAACGTATAGCAATTTCCGAGGTCTTACCATTTGCAAGATCGAGCAAGAAATCCGCAGGATTGGTTTCGTATGACGGCGAAAAGCCGATGGAAGAGAAGTAGCTCATGGCTTGGCTCCCCTGCCCATAGTACAGGATATGGCCCTCTGAAAGCAGTATCAGCTTGTCGAACATGTGGTATATGATACTGGAGGGTTGGTGGATGGTGGTGATGACGGTTCTGCCACCCTTGGCTAAATCTTGGAGAGTATGGATAATTTTCAAGGCAATAGTAGAGTCCAATCCAGATGTGGGTTCATCTAGCAGTAGAAGACTCGGATCAATCAGCATCTCGTGTCCAATGCTGACTCTCTTCCTCTCTCCGCCAGATACTCCTCTAAGGAAAGGACCACCAATTATGGTATTCTTACACTTCTCCAGTCCAAGTTCCATGATGACATCATCTGCTCGCTGGATCTTTTCCTTTCTGGTGAACTCTTTGGGCAATCTTAAAATTGCAGCATATACCAGAGTCTCCTTCACTGTGAGATGCGCATACAGGACGTCATCTTGAGTAACGAATCCCGTCTTCCTCTTCAGTGTCTTGTTGTACGGCAAGTCGTTGTAAAGAATGTTTCCTGTAAGGTTACCTTTGATGCGTCCCCCTAAAACATTCAGCAGTGTTGTTTTTCCGCTGCCCGAGGGCCCAAGCATGGCGAGCATTTCCCCAGGCTTCACTACACCCATTACATTCTGAAGGATGACTTTGTCTGGAACATTGCGACCCAGCTTCTTCCCCCAGCTCTTGTAATCCCACCATGTTGTCTGTGGTTTGAGACTCACACTGTATTGGACGTCCTCAAACTGTGAGACCAAAATATTGAACATTCTCAGATGATTGATTAAAGGATAAGCACTTTGTTTGCTAACTAAAGAAACCAAATCTTAACTAATCATCTTTGGCGTCCAGATTACATGATTCAAGTCCACCATTGGTTCTCTGGAATTACGCTAGTTCTTGATGCAAAATCTACAGTTGAATTCAACCCGAGAAGCTTCTTGTCTCAGCGAATCTCCAATCAAATGATTATCGTAAAAAGAAACGAATGCAAAGAACTGATGCGCCTTGACTGTTAGGAAGAAATCTCAAACTCGCTTCAGAAGAATCCCCATCTGACTCCAGCATATCCTACGAATTCCGAAGTGCAAAACTGCATACATGAACATCGTCACGAAATTTACCAACACTCGTCGACCACATTTCAACTATTTACCTTCAGAGTAATAGGCATGGGAGGTTGGAATTTCGGTCTTCGAACGGATTCATCAGTCGCTGGCAACTCCACATCTACCGTCCAGTCCTCCTTCCTGGATCTCGTCAGCCCCTCAGGAAACTTGTCAACAGGCGGTTCCTGGTACTCGGCCCCGATATACTGCTTCTCAACAGTTCCATTCCTACCCGTTCCCTCAGATGGAGGAGCTTCATACTCCGTCCCCTTCTCCGCAACCATAACTGTTGTTTACTGCAGCAGCTGCATGCACGATATCGATCCTCTCCGTCGCCTGTCACTCAAAGAATTCGGCCTCTGAACGGTTGGAATGTGGCAACGACGTAAGTTTACTACCCCCTTCAGCGCTACCGAACGCGTTCAGAACAACCGTTACAGAAGAAAACTGTCAATCCCAGTGCACGAGAGAACGTTTTGTTCCCCTGCAATTGAAGTCCACACCAGACTGGAGTTCTATATATACTTGTCAATTCTAAAGATCGATGAAACGGTTTGGGACTCAGACTTAAGAGTGAAGAATACCGCAGCCAGCAAATTACCATAACGGGAAACTGCGCTGAAAGCAGTAGCTGTCCGTAGAATACTTACGCCGTCAAGAGGTCTTTTGTCGTGACTTCAGCCCTATCCTAAAAGATGCTCTGGTCTCAGAATTCACCACTGAGTCTCGGAGTCCAGGTCATTTCTGGCCTAGAAGGGAATTGTAGACAACACACCCAGCGGCGGGCTCTTGGTTATCGGCAGATCCACGCGACAGCATGGCAAATTCTCATCGGCGCGTTACTCTCTATCTGGACTTCTAGAATCTAAAGGGATCCCAGTCACCAGTTATAAGAGGCTTTGGTGGGCGGATTAAGCAGAAATTGGAGCAGGAACACATTCGTGTATCCAATTCGCAACCAAGCGCGTAAGAAGGTAAAAGTTTGACGCTTCCTTATCGGGCGTCCCTGTGCTCCTTCTTAAGGAAAAGTTTTTCCACACTAACGTGGCGGTTCCCAAATTTCTTCGGAAACCTCCTGATGGTGACGTAGACTGGATTCGAATTTAGCAAGTCTTTTCGTTCTGTCAACTCAAACTCAGCGCCGCGTGTTGCATTTGCAAAAGACCAGCTCGGTTATCTTCCATGCACTCTGTTCAGATTCCGCACACAATCTTGGTGCAGCTGCTGCTTCTGTTTGCAATTAGCGAAATTCGTCCATAGACGATGCTGTGGGCTCGAACTCTTCCAGAAGGTTGTCTCGTTGGTCCTCTTCCGCGCCTTGCGAAAGAAGTGGATAACACCGACAGGCTTCTTCACTTCTTCTTTCTAGAACATCTGGAGGAATTGAACCAGAAGCCATCAAAATTCAAACTATAAATCGTCGTGTCCAATACGTAAGAAAGACTGTATCTGTGACAAATGACAAGTTGATTTCGGATCATCCCCCTTCATTTACATTTAAGCGTCTAAGTCATAATCCCAGCTTGATTGCATTCAAGTATTCTGACTACCTTGGTCACTAGAGAATAACCAGACCGTCAATCAGCAGGAGCAGGGGGCAAGAGGAGTAAGTGAATGCACAACTGGATTGTTTAAATTACTGTAAATCTTCTTCCCACTTTGTCCGGTCCACTATGTCTCGTGACTTTTTATCAACATCCTGTCAATCGTTCATCTGCAACTTGAGAGAGAATGATGTGAATAGGATGGGCTGTATTTCATAATCGGGGGTTGGTGATGTTTACTTTAACTCTCATCATTAAGAAAGAGTCCCAATCATCAAGACCACTGCTGCTGGGAAACACGAGAAATTTGTACGAACCAAAGCTGATTTGGAATCATCCTCGTTTGAAATGCATCACTGGATTTCCCAGCGATTTAGCGGCCACTCAAGTTTAGTATTAGAGTGAATAAATATCTTTCACCTAAGTGCTAATGTCTTAAGTAATGTACGACGGGATTGTTAAACTCATATTGGTTTGTCTGGTGGATTCTACCCAAGCGGGGGCATGCCAAAGTTTCCAAATACATGTCCTCACAAACCCAGATAATATTAAGCTCAGAAATCGTCCATGCAACAAAACACACGAGATTGCAGTGAAATCTTAGCAACTTCAGTGTCTAACGATATGTGAGTCTCACGGTTAACGAATTGAAGACAGACTTTTATGCAGGGTAAAAGTACATGAAGCATATTCAAAGCTAATCAGAAGCTATGACTAATGAACTATATTTGGTGTTTGGTTAAAACAGTTCGTCTGCTTTTCCTATACATCCTAGATATTAAACTCGCATCTTACTCTTATCCATATTATACTGTTCACGTTTCTTATATCTTGTCCAAAGACTTTTGTGGAACTTTAATGCACATTCCAACATTCCTGGACATAAATCAAGTCATGGTGGTCAATTTTCCACGACATCCTTGACTGACAGTCGTCTTAAGATCCATTGCTTGCTTTGAAGAGAATGCTTGCGGTTGAAGTGTAGGAGTATTAGACTGAACAAATATCTACACCTCAGTGCTAACGTTCGACGAGATTGTTAGGAAACCCATATTGGCTTGTTTGATGGAATCTGCCGGAATGAGAACATGTCCAAAGTTTCCAAAGTTTCCAAATACCATTCCTCCCCAACCCAGATCATGTCAAGCTCAGATATCGTGCATGGAAGAAAACACAGTGAGATCTTAGCAACCTCACGGTCTAACGATATGAGTCTCACAATTAACGAAAGAAGACATCCTTTATGCAGGGTGAAAGGATCGGAAGCATGTTTAAAGCTAATCAGAAGCTATGTGTGATGAACTATATTTGATCTGGTTAAGGCCTGCCTTTCCTCAGCAACCTAACTTTTTAACTCGCATCTTTACTCTTATACATACGTATAATACGCTTCTTATCTCTATGGAACATTAATGCACATCCCAACATTAAACGGGCATAAATCCTAGTCATGTCAAATTTCCACATTCTTGACTTATGCCCGCCCTAAGATTGCTTGCTTTGCTTTGCAGTCCTGCCATGTGGCAATCACAGTGCAATGCATGCTGAACAACAATTGTCGCTGATTGGTTGCAGAACTGGTGTGCTGCTGGATTTTCCTCTGAGAACGTGGTCATAACCTCAAGGATGAGAGTGGCTTGAGTGGCAGGACTCCAGGTTTGTCTGTTGTTACTGAGGTGGATTTGAGAGGGATACAAGTTTGCTTTTCCTTCATTGACACGGAAAAGTTTATGGGTCTAGTAGTTGCACAGAATTGAGGTTTAATGGAGTCGTGTTAAATTTCAACGTATTTTGATGCAACCCAAAGTTGTACAAGAAACGCTTTCGATTACACGTGCATGAAGCTTGTAGTTGACTAATGAAATCAATGTGCCTACTTTACACCGGCAGACATGCACACATAGCTCCTCTCTTAGGAATGAGTCTAAAAGTCAGAGTTGCATGGAATTTCCTTATACTGTAACAGAGATCAAGGGAAATAAAAGCAACAACTCTGATCTATTACTAAGGTAACAACTTATCTCCACTCTCTGATCTACAATTGTGAGGCAATACAAGTGATTCCTCGACTGTCAACGTAGTCCAAGGTCCCACAGGAAAGTAGACACCGTAGTTGAAGGTCCTTAACATAGAGGCCACGTTTCACTCAATCTAAAAGGATTACGAATGTATGCAAATATGTAGGTTGGAACCTAGACTTATATGTGTGGATATATGGATACAGTAAACAAAACTAAATCTCAATTCTTTTTTGGTAAGAACGACGTGTTCCCTCCCGCATTAGCTTTGCAAAACGTATATTTCACTCTCAACTGCAGCTGCATGCCACCACGCCTAGGAAAAATACCCTCCTTTCTCTTATTAGCTGGAGTGGAGTGAGTCATATATGGTTAGTGTGATGACTATTTTTGGCAAGGATCTAAATTTCCCATTGGTGCAATGAAGTTCGGGCTCCTAACTTGATGCGTTGAAATTGGGAAAACAAGCAAGAAATTGGCGGGCTTCGTTGACCTAGTCTGCATGCTTTCTAAGGCTCTCACCACAAGATCCAGTTCCTCAGCCAGAGAATGGTTGGCAAAAATAAAGATATATCTATTGTGTTTGAGTCTTTTTCTGGAACACGATCTGGTGGCTGTTGTAAGGATTCTAGAAACAAACATAGTAAATTTGTGGTGAGGAGAGTACCACATCCCATCCTTTCGCCAGAGTATGATCGTCTAATATAGACAAATGTGTTTGAGTATCTCTATAGGATGTCGGTCTCTCTTTATCAACGTGTAAATAGCTTCTGGTTTTAAAGTACTTGATAGGGTCTTCCCATCCTTCGTGTTTTCTACGCGGTCGCCCTTTTCTTTTTTAAATTACTAGTCAATACATCTGTCAATAGGATTTGAATGTGCAAGACTTTCAATGTGTTACGCGACCATACAAACACACTTTGACTTTTTGAAATGTTTAGTATTGAATCTATTGCAATGTTTAGTATGTACCGAGGTAAAACGATCTGTAGTCCTGTCATGGGGATTATCTTCTATAAATTCACTTCATTATAGGATAAGACGAATAATTGGATGATAAGTTGTAAACAGAAAAGTGATTTCTGTATCAATATGTTAGAAACGTTTTTTTTTTTTTTTAACTTATTCGAGGTTCAGCTTGAACTTTTCCACCAAGGTTAACATTTTATCTCAAATCTTTTGACATTTAGGAATATAGCAACGCTATCTCTGATGAAAATCAACACTTTAGTTGGTCGCACTACATTAAATATCCTTTATACATCGAAAAATTGTGTTTGTTCTTCCTGTGTTTAGTCATTTCAACTTGAAGAAATAAAGGTTAGGATTTGGTAGTCCTAAACAAGAAAAAAAGTGAACGCGTAGGAAAAATGAAGGATGGGAAGACCCCATCAAGCCGTACAAGGGAGAGACAAAAAAGGTAGCATGGGGCTAAGCCCCAATAGAGTCTGTATGAGAAATCTGCCCTACCACACCTAAGATATCCGAGCTATGCAAGTCGTACGGTCTACACACAACTGGAGCATCCGAAGAAACATCACCTAATGTGATTGCTCTCGTATGGATTGCACCAGCCACTGCCCTCTGTAGAGCAATGGATACACGCTGTCTAAAGTAAGCTACAAAGTATGAGAGTGAGAGTGGTACCCCCTGCCGCCTAACATGATAAGCTCTCGCGCACTCCCTGACAAATGTGTCAAATGCCGTGTCCATCGCTCCATATAACTCCAAGGCTAGAGGAACAAAGAGGTGACCTCGCTGCATGCCCCTATACTTGGAGACCTTGCGACCTGCTGCTGCACTCGCCGCCCATCCAGGGGGATGGGTAATCACTCCCTCCGAAAATGTATCTCGCGTAGGGTCCGTCACCACGACATCCGCTACTGTCACCTGATCATCTCGGACCAAGTATAAGTCTGCCCTGACACGTGTCATCTGCAATACGAACGCTCCATCCAAGCCAAGTATCCACTCTCTCGTGCCATAGCAAACACTATGTCTCTAATGGCATCATGGGTAACTATCCTCTGTCCTCCAAAAGGACACCGTGTCATGTGGACCGCCGCTGCATCTAGTGTAGAACCACACTCACAAGTGAGTAGTGAAGATGCAGATGGGTGGACCAAACCTAGGCGAAACCTCATCGCTGTAGAGAAAGTAGCCGGTGCGAGTCGGAAAGCCCTAATGCATGGTCGAGCTAGGATCCACGAGCCTGCACCCTTGCCGGAGCAAGAGCGTAGACGTGCTCTAGTAGCCTGAGGAATGGACGAGTCAACTAAGAGAGAATGTAGCGTATGCTCACACTGTCGCTCCATCAAGGAAGACTGTAGACCTCTAGTCCAATCTGACGATAGTGAAGCAAACGGTGGAAAACCCTCTCGTGCTCGTGGAGATAGACTATCTCTCGTCTGCCGCAATAACACCTGGAGAGAAAAGGATCCTCCCTCCACCTCTGTCATATAAGTCTCCAAAACCGGCCTATCAGCAACCACAAAACGAGAGGCAAGTAGGGGTGCCGAGAGAGCCCAACTACCCAAAAATGCTATAGGTGCCATCTCCTCCATAGAAAGCAAGCCAACCCCACCACATGAGATTGGTAGAGCCGTCTGTCTACGTGCCAAATCCCCTGTCACACACTCAAAAGTCCCTGGTCCAATAATATCACCAAAGACTCCCATAATCCTCCTATCAAATGCTCTCAGACGTGATAGGAAGGACGATGAGGGGGGAACTGTACGGATGAGGTAGGATGGTCGACGAGCAATACTGGAAGAGAGTATACCAAATGCCACCTGCGGATCTCCTAGTAATGGAAGGTCATCCACATGGAGAACATCCTCTGCAAAGGCAGCGTCCAAGAAGCGTGTGACAAAATCCTCCGATCCTACTAGCACTCCAAGAACACAAAGTCCCTCTGTGGATGTGATACACCCCTCTGGAAGCTCAAGGTGGGGAGGGATACCTAAAGGGGACCATGCCCTACACTTTGACACCTTGACTCTCAAGCCTACTAGATGTAGCTCGATAGTCAAGTAGTCAAAGGCCTGCCTAATCTGATCTACAGGGCCTACGATGTGTGTATCATCTGCCAAGGATGGAAATACTCAACCTGGCATGGCCAAAGTAGTAGATAGGAGAGCTCTAAAGTGAGCCATGGCAAATAAGGGCCCCCCCAAAGGATCTCCCTGACGTGTACCAACAGCTGACTCCAAGACGGTGACTCCCTCCTGTGAACCACCATGCTGGTAGTAAAGGGAAGCAGGAGAGCCATAAAAAGACCGCATAAAAGGATTGAGACTCGCCAAGGATCCACCAGTCTCCCTAAGCTCTCTAAAGATGGATGCACGTGAGACGCTATTAAAAGCATTCTCAACGTCGACCTGTAGGACGACCCACTCCGGATGGATATCTAGGAGTGCTCTAATGCCTAGAGATATAGCCTCACATCCTCCAGGTGTAGCTACTCCAAACTGATGTGGACTAAGGTGTTGTCGAAAGTGAGAACGATGTTGAAGGACAATAGTACGACTGACCAAACGCAAAAAGATCTCTCCAATAGCAATCGGTCTAATGCCTCCCGTGTCCTTCTCGATCGCGAGAAGTCGACTAGCACCTAAGACCCGACTAACAGACATAGGAATATCTCCTCTCGCTACTGTTGCAGCCCCCTGAAACAACTCGGTAAAACCACTAGAAGGATCATCTGCCTGGAAGCAATCTCTAAGGTGCTCATAAACCATCCCTGACAAGCCTCTTGAGGAAAGGCCAGGGGCAGTGCACAATGCTTGTGCAAATAGCGACCTATCAAGACATAAAGGCTGCTCAGGCTGATAATCTAAGACCTCTAGTGGTAGTCCCTCTACTGCTATAGGATGCAATGAGCGTAGGGAAGAGATGGTCTCATCAGTAGGACTCGCTATAGACAAAGGGTGTAGCGCTCGTGCTTCTCTACTAAACTCTCCCGCCTGACCCAATGTCCTACATTGTCGTAATCGAGTGGAATCTGTGGTATCCTATGGCGATGTTTGTCTCCTAAATCGTGTAGCCCTAACAGACTCCTCCTGAAGGGCTGCCCAATCCCCCACTCGGAATCGACGAAATCTAGCCGCCACCTCTCTATGCCCCGCACGTCCCCCTCTAGCATAACGAAGACACCATCAAGGGAGTAGGAGGAATAGGAACCACGCTAACTCGTCCAAGGGATCACGTGCCAAACTATCCAGTGGTAGGCGAAAAGCCTGTCTAGCCTCATCATGGAGTGTGCGGGGTAGCCTATGGAATAGACATGGACATGGAAAACTAGTCTCAAATAACCCCAAAATGCAACCCGCCTGAGAAGCTAACCACTCCCACGACTCGATCGGTATCCCTGGAACGATCAACGAAGGTATAGAAGAAGCGTGCGTAATCCCGAGTGTCACTGCTGTCGATGTGGTCGCTCGCCTCACGTGGGCATCCCACGTGGTCCAATCATAGTCCTTGTGCATCCTTCCCACATGGGTCTTTACCCCTTGCAAGGTAAAGCGTCGGTGACACACCGGGCATGGTGTATCCCGACCCGCTCTAGGCGACCCCACATGGGAAGGTGTAGCCATGGCTAGCACAAGAATAATGATAGTAACACATGATACTCCTCTCCATATCTCCCCATATCTGCAAAACCACAACCCCTCACATCCCAACTCACATAAGAAAACAATCTCTCTCACAACCCTAAAATCTATAAACTCCCATAACTTTCAATTTCTGTCTTCAAAATTTTCAAATTAAATTCCCATGGAACTTAATCATGAAAACCCAGAGATTAGAAATGAAAATTCACAACCCATCACTCTCAATGTATAATGATCACTCTCAACCCTAAAAAAACTAAAAAACTTCATAACTTTCTACTCCATTCTCCATAGTCTTCAATCTAGGTGCCAATGGAACCGAAATTGAAAAACGAAGAGAATCGTCTATTCACTCGAAGGCTACATGCTAGAGAGCACTCAGATTTTATCAAAATTGTCTCACGTCTCTCCCTCTCCTCTCCCGTCTCCACACTCTCCCCCACACACTCCTAAACAAGGGATATGCTTTGACTCAATCGTAATATAATGAGGCTCTTGATCTCACCACCAACATTTACAGATATTGTTTCACATTCTTGAAACTAGTTTTGGAGGCAAACTCTTGAGAAACAAATATAAATGAAAGTAGCCACGGAAAATATTCAAAGACACTCTTGTTTGAGATTATAATATATTCTATTATGCCCTTTTGGTTGCACCCGAATAAAACACGGTAATACAAACAAGAATATATTTGTACTTTAGGTTCCATGCATTGGAGCCATATCTCCTACTTTTTCACGTACATATGTTCACCGATGCTGTTTATAAGTGTAATTATTTTCCAAATCTGTTCGAGATATTATAGAAATAGGATTAAAGCTGTGTTGGCATAACTGCATGTTACTGATACTACAAGATCTAAAAAGATATTACAAGTAATTAAACTAAGCAACAGATGTAACATCACACATGTTAAAAGGTCTGCGGTGGCTTGAGATTCAAAGTCGCGCGAAATCGAGTAAACAAATCACAGTAGGTTACTCAAATACTTCAATATCATTATCTTTACTATCTGGTTATGACTATAACTATCTTTTACTATAACTGTAGCCATGACTATCAATGTACTGTACTAAAGAGATGACGAAAATATATAAATTCAACCGAAGAAAGGAAGGATTGTGAAGGGTACTGGTGAACTGGCGCCGCAGTCACTTAATAGACGTTTATATTTCAGTTTATCTAAATGTCAATCTTAAGAAAGTTTGTTTACAGAGAAGAGAAATTTATGTACAAGTGTTTCTTTTCAATCGGATGTCATCATATCCGAGTTAGTAGGGATATGATATGGCCGTCATTTCTGAGGATTCCAATGAGTATGGATACAGAAATCAAGATTTATCTTACTATGTCTATAAAATCATTTTATCACTATGTATTCAATAAGTATGGATCATTGAATCCATAGTGATAAAATGATTTTATAGACATAGTACATATAATAATTTCTGTATTTGGAGTTCTATACTTGACCGAATAAAATAGGGGTTCATCATTTTACCAACGAAATTGAAGCTTCTAGAACGAATTAGATATTGAAGGGTCTTTTATGTTCTATGATCAGTGGACGATTTACTGAAATTGATTGCAAATATTTAGAGCACAAGTAACTTCATATGTTTTCAAGAGGGCCTAAAATTGTCATCACGTCTTACAAAAATAGAGAATAAATCCTTATCTATTGAACGATAATCATAATACATTGTAGCCTTAGTAGTAGTTCGTTGGCCCATATCGCTATCAGACTGAAAACACTCAACAAGATCAAAATGATCAGTAGTACTCCTAGAGATAACAACAATCAACTCTAGATTATGATAAATAATGCTGACTTGTAGGGAAATTCTCATTTTCCAGTTATATATAAATTTTGATTGACGCCTGAAAGTACAAGGAGTACAATTTTTCTATAATAAAAATATAGGTTGTTTAATAGCTTCATTTGCAGAATACCGTTATATCTTCCATTACCCATATTCTTCATAGAGAATTCCAGCTTTTTCAAGATTTCATTTAGATATTTACTTGTCATCTATGAGATTTTCCAAGTTCATAATATAATGATTTGATGACTGGATTTGAACTGAGAACTATCAAATGAATATAGTCCTTACAGTCGGTTACAGAGTTCCAAAGATATCTAGGTTTTAATATATTCATCTTTCTAGAAGTGTTTTGTAATCCAAAATTTGAAATATATTTTCGTTGATATTTGAAGGGTGAGAGGTTTCTTAAACATGAAGATTGCTTTTGTATATAGATAGATTTTATCCGGATTGCTTGCAATGTATGTAGTGTCAATCTAACCAATTGAAGGTCACACCAAAGATAATTGTACTTTACGAGAAGTATAGGCGGTAACTATGTAGCAAAATCTACCTGAAAAAAAAAACCCTTTTTGTTCCGTATAAATGTTACGTTGAGAAGTTATAAGAAGTTATTCAATAATTTTTTGGAATTGAGAAGTTATGCGAAGTTGTTGAATAAAAGAAATTCGATGAAAAACAAACCTCATCATAGTTTACATCATAGGCTTTGATTAAAAATGTTCATAACCAAAAAGAAGTCAATACTGATTAATCTTCTTACTTTTGCAAACTTGTAGAGATTTTACAATCTACACTTTTGATAACGATATCTTCTTTAACTACAATTTTTTCTGCTTACAAGTCTTATTGTGGATATTCAAAACAAGTGCTTTTTGAGCTTAAGTTATTTTCATATTCTGAATGTTAGGATTTATATAAACATATATTAATTTCAAAGAGTAAATTTGGATTGATTTGAGATACCAAAATAAATCTCTATATGAACCAAAAAGTTCCAAAACACAAATAATAATATTTTTATCGTAAATTATCTATCTAAAACGTATAAATGTCATGAAATGATCAAAAACTATTTAGGTTGCACAATTTTCAAGATCAAAAATGACTTAGGCATGCATCTTCTGGTCATATATACAACTATAGTTATATAGAAGATTTTATACTAAATCTCTATCAATTTCAAAATTGTAGAGATTTGGTGTAGATATGGAGGTTTGAGTCAAAAAATATATGTATAATAAAACGTAAATTAATAAATATTCAAAAATTTAATAAATCTCAATATCAACCAAATTTCAGATAGATCATTAAAAAATGATATGTTTGCTGCTTTTTCTAAGTAAATGTAAGGCATATACATTTTCAAGAGTTGTTTATGTCACCAATTAAAATCATTTATGAATAACTATGTTAAACCAAATATTCATAAAGATAATGGCATTTGCAGGTAGATATAAAACGTAATTTCATTAAAATCTAAATTTTGATTAATTTTTAATTATTTAGGAAATTACAAAATAACAAAATTTTGGTTTTAAACAAGGACAATTATTTAGTTCCTTACTGTTGGGACCGGATATAAAAAATAAGTTGGACTTAACGTTTATTTTCTCAAGTGGAAACAATATTTGTACTCCAATCTAGACATTTTTTATTGGCAATCACAAATGGGCTCGTAGTTGAAAATTATACATTTATAGAGTGTACTTAGACAAATCCAACAGTAGTAGCTACTTCCTCAAAGTGCAACTCAATCTTCCAATCTTTGAAAATGGAGATTATACTGTTTTTTCCCTAAGACTATAACAATCCATATTGAACCCAATTCTATCACATTCTTACTCTTTGTTATTTTGCATAACGTGTAGCTACTTCTCTATACTGATCTCACAGATTATGTTTACTGTGAGGAGAAATTAAAAAACATGGTAATGTCAGAAATCATTAAATGGTCCGTCAAAGTCTAAGATGGAATGGATATATATATGTACCCACTCTAATGAAAACGTTTAGGCTTTCTCAAAAGCCTCAATATAAGTTCTCAAGGGATCTTAGTAACATTTTCAAAACAGTTTAAGCAAAATTTTGAATTAGATAACAGGACCATACAGCAAGTACTTTTAAACTATTTTAGATACCTGGAAAACATTTACTAGCTTGCCACAGGACTTTTATAAGCAATTACGGTCTAATACAACCTAGAGCCGAAATGCTATGGTGACACTATTATAATGTGAACGGAACACGTTCACATTATGATAGTTCCACAATATAATTATAACAGTTCAGTTATTGAGTTTGTCGCGTTTATAAACATTTTTCCAAATTCTGTATACTCTTAAATACTAGCTGTTAAGAAGATATGGTGAGAGAAAAAGCCATTTGACTTTCACCAAAAGATTGGAGGATTTGATGACGTTAAACAATCAAATCGGTCAACATGTTAAATAAAAGAGCTCCGATCGTAACGCTTTTCCTGTTTTTATGTGTTACACGAGCGAAATTAATTAAGATAATGCTTACGTCCGGAAGTCATGCGGGAAGACACTCTCTCTGAGTCTCCTTAATTAGCCAAAATAAACTTCCAGATATATATAACCAGAAACACATATAATTGACACACAAAAGTCCAAAATATAAGCATGTTTTAAGAAAATCCCATTTGCTTAATTCTTTTTGTTGTGAAATTTTTGGAAGAACTTAAGCTCTTAAAGAAAACTCATTAAATTAGACGGCTGCATTCCATGAGTGAGAAATCTTTTTGCAGATACCTTGACTCGGTAGTTGTAGATATCCATATATATCTAAAACTGGATATAGTCACATGAATGAGAAATCCTTTGGCTGTTACCTTGACTCGGTAGTCTTTAAATATATATATATATATATATATATATCTCTCTCTCTCTCTCTCTCTCTCTCTCTCTCTCTCTCTCTCTCTCTCTCTCTGGATATAGATCATGTAAATGATTTCTATTAGACTGCCTTCAGTTTAGAGGACTTTACTTTTACTCACATGATTATCATCTCAGTTAAATCTGTTATTGTTCAAACACTAACTTTATGTCACCTGTGTGTCCATCCAACAATGGTCCCCATCTCTGCACTTTCTTTGCTACTGATTGTCCTTCTCTTTTGTTAACCTGTTCGTATCAAAAACATAAATGATGAGTTATCAATTTCGGTCAAGTCAGTCATCTCTTTCTGAATTAGACCTAGAAATAGGATTAAAGAGCTTATTACTATTAATAAAATATAGCTTCAACTGTATTTAAAGAGAATTTGATGAAGACTTTATTATAGAGAATTTGAGGAAGCCTAGATTTTTCATCATGGACTATAGAATATACTTGAAGCTGGATTCAAGAGAATAGGATGAACCCTACATTCCTTATCCCGGACTCGAGAGTATAAAAGTAGAAACGGTTGAATCCTTTGTGTGCATATTTGAGCACGTTGGAGGTTCTATGCTTAGCTCAGTAGAATAAGCTAAGCATAGAACCTCAAGTGTAGCAAGCCGAGGACCACATGGATGTGAAGTAAAGTGACGAGCATACCTTCGAAACTATCTCAAATAAAAGTACAGAAACATGGATGTGAAGTAAAGTGAAGAAAAGTAAAGAGCACAACTTCGAAACTATCTCAAATAAAAGTTCAGAAAAGAGAGTGTCATGATACCAATCTACACTCTCCTATAGCTTAGATTTGGTTCCCATAATTACATACATGTGCGCTCGTGGCCAGGACATCATACCGCAAAAGCCTAAAGCGTAAAGGTACGGACAAGTATTTGATCTATGGCTTCTGACAATTGGCTACAAATTTAGGGTCAACTTTGAGCATCTTTACTTTCCAAAATACGAGCTCTCTCAAAACGGTGAAGATGAATTTAAGGAATCTATCAAGTAAGAGAAAGAACCGAGTACTTTTCGCTAAATTAATTTCAAACAACTTAGTGTACTGAGAAACTTTTTTCAAAGTAAGCCGATGTCAAAGAAGACAGAGAAATTAAATGATTATCATTTGGCAAATGTCAATTGTTCATAGTAAAGTTTATACCGCTACAACTTGCTTTTGGAACAACAAAGATAAAGATAGTATCCCACAATACCAACTCCAAAAAGTTCAGCACCCTCCACTATATCTCGACTAAAGATATAGAATCCCAACTAAAGAGAAGTATGACAAATTCAGAACAAAACTCTTCCAGAACCTTCCTCTTGAAAACATGACTCTTTTCCCCATAGGAGGCTCACACGACACTTCGATCGGAAATGATGGCAGGATAAATCTTGGTGCGAAAGAAATCGTTCCGCATTCTACATTTTTCAGCTGAAGTATGGTACTTTCTGTGACGATCACTTAACTGTGCTCACTGTTCGTTTGAAGGGCAGTTAACTGAAACTGCGAGATACTTCTGTTCCAAATGCTTCCTCTCTACAAAGAGCACTGATTAGAGAACACTTTCATATTGATGTGTTTCGAACAGTCTCCCAACTGCCAATTGAAGAGGAGATGTGTAGAAAGACGTAAACAAGGTGGAGGCATATGTCTTGTATGCATGGACACGCGTTCAACTGGCCGTTTAGAGTGATGCGGGTGATTGATGGATGATTTGTTTTTTGCGGGTGATTGATGGATGCTTCGAGTCGACAGATTACTTGACAAGTGATAAAAAGGCTCATCTATGCTCTGGAGAAAATTTGTTCCGGAAAGTGGCGAATGGATTGTTCTTAGAGCACCGCTGCTGCCTGCCCAACACGAGTTAGAAGTTTGTCACCAAGCGCAACTTGAGTCGACTTGTCACGCTGTTTTGCCTCAAGTTGTGAGCAAGTCACCGGAGAGAAAATGTGCTAATAAAATAATTTGGATAGACAATCCTAGTGTCCTCATACTTCGCAATAACCAACTGGAAAGGATAACCTCATGTTGCAAGGAAGGTAAAAAAAAGGCACAACATTTGTCATACCCTCTGTAATATCATCATAAACGTACAAATACTAAGCAAAAAGCTCCCAATTCTTGTGGGGGCCCTTGATTTCCTGTGCTTTAATCGAGAGACATGCTAGCCTGAGCTCTGCATATGGCTTAATTTACAGCTAAGAATCATGCCGCAGTTCCAGCATAGCATTGCCTTCGCAACTTTTATGAAAGAAGACCCCATTTAAGGGAAGAGTGCATTGACGAAGGCTTCCGGATCGAACATTTGTAGGTCATCCAGCCTTTCTCCTATGCCTATGAACTTCACGGGGATTGCGAGTTCGTCAACTACGCTCACCTGAATCCACAATCACAATCAAGAATCAGCACAAGCTAAAATGTTGAGAAAGCAAAAGCGACAAGTCAGAAGCTTAAGAAAAATGAGGGAGATGAAAGATACGACACTTGAAAAGGCAAATATCAATAATTTCAAGCTTAGACGGAGAGAAGTTGGAATACGATGGAGATTTAGCACTCGAAGAGAAGCGTGGCGAGTACTGTGTGACGAGAACGTTGAGTAGATTACAAGAGAAATAAAGCGAGATTCCCAAGGATTGCAACGGAGCGAAATAACTATCATGGTAAGATAAACCGAGAGGCGGTGACGAAGTAACCAGACCATATGTAGGAGTACCAGAAATTTTTTCAAGAGTCAAGGAATGTTGAATGTTCCGATAAGCAGAACCAAATAAAGGTAAGATATGAAGGATTAGGATATGAGTTGTCAAGAATACATGAACACAAACCTCTTGGCTCATTTTAAGCAGGAAACTCCGGCTTAAATGGAGCTGCATTGAATTTAACCAGGCATTGAGCCATAAACATGAGCCAGCACAACGGACTACCATGTTCTGTGAGAAACAAAGTTACATACCACACAGCCGCCTCTAGATGTCCCATCGAGCTTGGTAACAATAAACCCGGTGACCCCTGCTACCTGCTTACAGACACGAGTTGAAGGTCACTACCAAACTGCACGGACCTGTTTTGCAGTCTACAATGGCTCAGGTGTTTCACTACCAGCTGAGCCTATTTCAAGAATCTGAACCTTGTCATCTCCTATTGATCTGCTCTCTGCTCACAAGTGTTGGCACGTGATATAATAGAAGTTAACGACTGAGAGCCTTTCTAACCTGAACATTAAATAGACAAATAGTTCTGATGAATCAACTGAGCTGTGGAAACATAGGACAAACTCTAAACTGTTTACAGAGTAGGTGGTCCAAAGTCGACACACACCTCATTGAACTGCCTTGCTTGGGGAAGCATATTAAGTCCAGTCGTTCCATCCAGCACCATTAATACTTCCTGAACAAAGGAATCCCATAGTCCAGTTAGCAGAAGGAAAGACATGATATTTGCATGCGATAGTGCACATCTTGAAGATAACTTTAAAAGGAAGACGCAAGAAGTTACAAACTTATCAACTTACATGTGGTGCGCCTGGTAAGACCTTGGTAATAGCTCTTCTGCAGTTTTTGAGTTCTTCCATCAAGTTGAAGTTGGTGTGAAGCCCTGTCAGCAAGATACAAAAATTCAAACAAAATTCTTAAAAGCCAGATCACGCCGAACACGACGGGCTTTCTTATCGACTTATCATGATACATTGTTTTGGCTATGATGGCACCTCTCACGAATTCCTGTCAGACTTACTTCCAGAAGTATCAGCGAGCAATATATCGTAGCCCTGCTCCACTGCGCGCTTGGTAGCCTGGGCCAACACTGTGAAACAACGGCCATCCAACTTAGAAGGAGACTCAAGGGCAAATTTTGAAAGTTATCTTTTTGTTTGAATTCTAAAATCCCACACAAGACGGGTGCTATGCAAAATCTCGTGGCAGATTACCTGCAGCGGGTCTCTTCTTCTCTCCTTCGCCCATCTCTATATCGCTTTCTGTCCTCCCGGCCCAGACTTCCAGTTGTTCCGAAGCTGCTGCTCTGAAGGTGTCACCTGCAGCCATCAAGATCTACAAAGTAGATGATTAGAATAACGAAGGCTGACAAGCACCACTACATGCATCATTATGGTCAGCTGGTGAAGCACACCTTTTCCGGACCGACCCCTGTAAGCTTCTTACGTGAACTAGCATAAAGCGTTCTAGAAACAGTAAAGAAGTATACCTTTGTGTTTTCCACCTTCTTAAACCTGTGAGCCAACTTTCCTGCATATCTGAACAAGCGAACATCAATGCTCTGGTGATCCATGTACAGCTCATGTAAACTTACTGAATACTAAAGATGTGTGGTCTCAACAAAGATCGATATCCATATAAAGACAGGCAGTTTAGAGACTGAGCTTCCTAAGCGTCATGTTCTGTCTCTTTCCTTACTGTAACCACTGTCCCCAAGTGCCATATGTGAGAGAAACATACCTATCGTTGTTGTCTTTCCACCTCCATTGACACCCACGATCATAATCACTGCCGGGCGACTGAGAGCGCGAGAACAGAGAAACTGTTAATCTGGATCCCGGTAGTATATTCAAGAATTTTAATATTTACTGCATTACTGCTACTTGTCATTAGCAACAGATAATAACTCGATGCAAAGAGAATGGAAGGAAACGAACCTAGTCCCAAGTTGCAAATCATTACTGGTCACTTTCTGTGTCAGCAACTTGACAATGTTTGCCTTCAACGCTTTCTGTAGAAGCCAGAAACAAAGGTTGATCCGAGTAGTCGCTCGATTATGAAATTTGACAGTCCAATAATCTACGCTATCATCAGGTTCGTCCTAGCTGATTACGACGTTCGAGAGAAAACGTGGTTACACCGAATAAAAGGGAGAGAGCTGCCTTGCGGACCGAAGAGTTTCTTTGGAAGTGAAATGGTGTCTATAAGTAACAAGCACATAGATTTGACTTGGCACTGCGCTTGAGCAAGAAAACGTCCGAGGGCGTTGTTTTGACCAGGATTCTATCAGACATTAAGAGATCTGCATGAGATGGAGACACTGTTAAACCCAGAAGCTACTCCAGATGAAATATTAAAATGATTACTATCTTTCCAATGGGTAGAAGATTGAATCATTCCGTACCTTGATATCTGGACCAGTCTTCAGCTTCGCAGCGAGGATATCTTTTCTAATCTCATCAACAATTTTGAGAGCAGTCCTTGGCCCAAAATCTGCAACAAGCAAAGCCTGTAGGTCCACATGAATCTTCTTAGCACCTTAATTGGTTAGCTTGCTCATTACATTCCGTAAAACCTGTGCTCGAAATCTTCAAGAGAACGGAGAAAATTGGCTAAATGAATTGGCGGTCGACAATTACTCTCGGGATTATGAACAACCTCCTCGCGAAAGAAAATAAACGAATTCGCACGAGAAAATATATGCACCTCCTCTAGGTCGTCGAGAACGGACTCGGAATCAGACAGATTCCAGTAAGTGAGAAGCTCATCGACAACGGATAAATTCTCCCTGGTCTTCGAGAACCCATTGAACAATCTGTCAATGTCTCCCTTTGCCTTTTCTTTAATAACGCGCCCAAGCCTACCAAGAAACCCCTGCTTACCCACTTTGTCCCCTGCTTCACACCTGATTCCAGCCCTTCCACCCACACCGCATTTCCTCGTCTGGAAGCTAACTGCCAAAGGCGTGCCCACAAATGTTTGAGCTGATGATTGACACGACTGTGACTGCAGCGAGAGCGCCACTGGGGCACCCAAGCAAGAAATTGAGGTGGCCATAGCTCACCCCCACCAGAGGCAATCACAACTGGGATGAATCAATCCTTCAGGACACACAGGAAAGGAACAGGTGCTCGACGCACCACCCAACTCGAGGTTCCAAATTAGCCTTGAAGTTCCTTCCTTAGTTAAGAACAAAGAGGCTGGAGAACAAGGCAGAGTATTGACGAGGCTGGAAGATGGCCATATCTGCCATGTGGGTTACTGAACAACAACAACCCAAACCAGTCACCAGTATTGAGTGACTTATCCTAAACCCTCCTGTAAAAACCCTCAGGGGGGAAGTTCTTCCTCGTCAACTCCCGCAGAAATTTTCAGTGCTTATCTGTTGGACCTTGTGTTGCAACTAGATTCATAAGTTGGATATAGATCATTTCCTGACTCTAGATGGTGCGAAATGAGAATGTGACTGAGTCCTGGTCGGATCCTCCATAGAATTCATGTATTTGCTCGGGAAATTTGCTTTCTTCGGGTTTCCTTTTTAAAGTCGCCGGCTAAATGAATGATACTCATAAGGAAACGTTTTAGGACTGGTAGGTACATATTTTCTCGTACATATTCCCTCAGTTTGCATATAAGTGTCACAAAGAGTTTTTTAATGAGGTTGAAAAATTTTTTCTATCTGATATTCTTGAGTTACTTCGCATCATTCTCAGATGAAAAATAATGATGCTGAAGTACCAACGGCTTAACTTTTAGTATAAAATGTTGCCCAAATTTATGTTGGAATAGAGAAAAATGATATATTGATACAAAAGGCAATCAAGCCATGCAAAGAAATAAAGGACCTCCCCATAAGTACAAAAGTACATGCTAAGGACAACAAAGAGTACCCAAGAGCACTTATAGTTGAAACTAAAACTTAACATACAGTCAAGCTAAAAGAAAAACTGAAAACGATTCATCATTAGCAATTTTGAGCCCAGTTGAATAACTGGATTCAAGAGTCATTCCTGTAATCAGACATGGTTAAGATCCCATCCCCATCCGAATTCAATTTGGGGTAGGACTTCCCTCTCTTCTAACAGCCTAAGCTATATATTATTCAAGTCAATGAATAGTAAAATATTGTCACTATATATCAAAAATCGGTTACAGGTAAATATATTGTTGCGTGAGATATGTGGGTTTTTCATCTACAATGGGTGTTAACCACAGGTTTATATTTTGAAGTATTACAAATTGACGCAGAAACGAACTGTTAAAATGAGAAGGAAGAACAATAAGCGATTTTGAGTAGCCACCGATCCTGAAACTGATTCAAGAGTTCACGGTTTGTCTTGAACTCGATTTTGTCTTCACGGTTGTTGCAAATGCAATATAGATTGACGCTGTCTTGAATTCGTTCTCTACCGAGTTCAGAAGATAGGGTAAAGTCCAACTCTAGAACCTTGCATCTGAACTTGGATTTGGATTTCATGTATTGACTTCCATATGAAGGGACCGAAAGTGTCTGACAGAAAATGCACATCGCCAAAGAATACATTTGTCCACAATCTTTCTTCCCCTCGGAACGAACGAGATCTACAATAGGCAAATGAGGTTTTTCCCAATTTCACAACGATCATGTCACTTCAAACTTAATCTTGCCCTCGATAGCGTTCCGATATGTTCCCTTGGAATATTTAGTGGTCACTGACACCCACCTTTGAGGAAGCTGAGTACCCTCATTTGCAGACAGAAGCATAGACTAAATGGAGCAAAGCGGCAGAGGCACTTCTGACCAGTCAGCCATTGGAATCACCACGAATGCATGGATGCGTGACAGTTTTCGTTTCAATAGAATGAAGGTTGATTCCAGGATTGATGCAAATTAGGTTACCGTTCAGCATGAAAGAGGACGAAAGGTTGATTCCAGGTTTGATTGACTGATTACACGAACGGACGATTATAACCAGAAAACATTTGACCGTAATGTACAGCAGGTTGAGTAAATCGATGAGATGCAGTGGGATAGCAGAAAGATAGCACTGTTAGTCAATGAAAGTTGAGGAAGTTTTTGGACTCAAATGAACAATAAAGTAACCAAGTCGACGAAAATGCAGTGGAAGAGCAATGTAATGCACTTTTAGAGTCGATGAAAGCTCGGATATGTTCAGCGAAGAAAGAGAGGGGAGCTTAGTTGCAGAGTACACAACTGTCGAATAATGACAAACATTTGGGGTAAATGTACAAAAAATATTCCAAAGTGAATAAAGGTGACATTGGAATTAAAACTGTCACCATTCGGGTCCCGATTCCCACTTCAGTGTTGCTGAATCAATGTCCTGTTCCCTTTTGGCCTTATCTTTCTGAAACCAGTCACAGATCATACCAGCATTGAGCTGCTCGATTGGAACACCCTCTTGGGTTGAAATTTCTCTTAGCAGATTAAGTGAGGATACCTGAAAGTACAAGAGAGGTAGCTGTAAGTCAAATAGGGCAAGACATAAACTGAAATACTCTTTGTCAGATACGAGAAAACTTGAGCAACCTTGGATTTAACAGTTAAAGAATATACCGTCAGGCGGCATAGAAATCGTTCGTGCATGTCGAGTTTGGACATTTCGATCAAGCCTGCCTCTTCAAACGACAAGAATGTAGATTGGCTTCCTGGCCCTCCGCCTATTGCTTGGACATTTGGAGGCCCTCGACTTCTGTAGGTTGGCATAAAGTTGGCACCTGAAATAAACGCTCACAATTTTCAAATCAATCCATTTGTTCCCAATACAGCTGAGTTTCACTCCTTATGGTACCAACATAGGAGACAAAATTGACATAAACTTCACCGCATAATATGGAAGGGAGATAATTTGTAGGACACTTTTGAAAGAATTTTCATGGGTAAGAACAATCGATTTACAAACTTCGTTTGTCTCCACCGATGCACAAGGAGCAAGAGTGCGTAGAATTCGAAAGATGTGTCTCCGCGATAGCTTCATCACAGGAATTATATATATTTGAGTACTGAGCGGTAAGAGATCCGGATCATAGTTCCAACCTATTAGCAGGCACTGTCATGAGTGTTCGCTTCTGATTAATCAGATCGATTCAGAAGTCCATATCTCTTCGTGCAGTGTTAGTATGGCCGATATTTCCTGCGAGGAGGACATTTTCTACATAAAGAAGGGAGGAGGATGTCTGAACTCGATCAGGAGATCACGTGGACGAACTCAAAGAGTGATTTGGTGGAACCCGAAGCCCACATCAGTGGAGAATGGTCACCAAAGGTCTAAAACTTTTGAGACTTGGCTTGGTTCGAAAAGCAAAAAGAGTCTGGTTAGCAAGGATAAGACATTGCAGCCAGACGAGGATGTTTCCCAGACACACAAGGACTGGCGAGAATCAACTATATCCTATCATCTTCAACAGAGATGGCCAGTGCAAGGCTGGTCTTGAAACTGGTTTCGAGGACACCATGTGGTGCTCGTGCACTAAAGGAACACCTGGATTGGACAATACCATGCTTGGAAGAGAAAGGTAGGCGCAGAGCTGCACCCGACAACTCACGACTCAGAATTCTTCCAGAACAAGTTGGAGTACGAGGCGCCACGGACTGGACCACTCCAGCTTGTGCAATGCACAACATCTTCAGCGTTTCGACCTCCTCTCAAATACCCAACAGTTCAGGTCGATGCAGCGATGAGGTAAACACCTGTAAAACCAAATTCCCACGTTAGAACTGCAGCTATTCCAAAATTGTCAAGCCAGATTCACATGGTGATCAAAAGTCATCAAAACGCACTCATGCTGTGGATTTCTCTATTTCCGTAACTCAGAATTGAATCCCCTGCTTCCCTGAGTGAGAACTGCGTTCTGGGTGGAAGAGAGAAAATTTTATCGGTGAGAGAATTGAATACCAAAAAATTTGAATCTGAAAAGAAAAATTCTCTCTATTGCATTACTGCAAAACAATCTTGTGATGAAAGACAAAGTGAGTAGCTATGGCTCACAGACTTTCTGAAGCTAGTTATGAATGTTTACAGACAAGTTTTCCACCTTTGTGAATCCTTCGTCGCCCATCTCAGCTCCCATTCAATGTGTAAAGTTATGGCTAACGTACCCATCTGCTGGAATCGAAGCACTGTCACAGACGTTCGAACAGATTGGACCGGCTCCAAGTGTCCAACACGGCTGTGATGCTGCTGTCTGGCTATGGCAACTACACCGGTCACTCCGGTCCCTGATGAATGGGCCAACTACACCGATGACGACCGATGTTCCGGGGACATCACTGGGTTACCTTAGAGGTTGGACAGGTAACTTAGTACCCCAGCTGAGTGAACTATGGTTAAGTCCCCCAATGTAAATCTATGTTTCATCAAATAAAATAATATGAATAGTTTTTGTCTTTCAGAAATTTACCTTAAAATCATTTTCATTTAATTACTATAATATTTTTCTTCTTATTGATGTGGTTTGCAAGGTTGCTTCTATGTTATGTGTACTATTTTGCACCTCTCGCATAAATGGGTCTATTATACTCTATAAATTTGTATATTACTCATAATAGTCGGTACTGATGTGAAATGCCGAGACGTTATGCGATTATTTTTCCTTGCGTATAATGTAGAATTTAGATGTGTTCACCTTGGAGTGGATTATGAGTGATTAATCACAGTTCTTATGTTCAGTTTGCTTAAATGTAGAACTAATTTGTTCAGTAGATAAGTCTTATAACTTATATTCCTTATGAGTTGATAACACAAATTCCTAGCAATAGACTAGCGTTGAGATCTACTAATTCCTTAAGAATTATATCTTCTTGTATGCTAAATGTGTAGTGGCATAGATAGAGAGAAAGTGTTTCTCAAAGGTTAATAAAATTGGTTACAAGTGAAGATTTATAAAGACGTAAATTTACTTCAAGCAAATATATTTTGTAGAGTAGAGAAAATTAATTGATTTATTTGAGTATTAAAGAGGATCATTGAATAATTAAGAACCTTGTACAAATCAATGCTAAGTAATACTGACAAATTTTATTTCATTATAATTTTATAAAATTAATAGTTACGAATTATAAATCATAGTAACACAATGTTATTCTCTTTGTAAATCAATTTAATGTTGATTTACTGTACAATCTTCTATAATAAAGTATTTTTATTAAATTTCATTTAGCATATTGAATGCAATCCAACGGATGAAAGTACTATTAGAAAATAAAAATTTTATCAGTGGTTTCTCATTTGTTATTTCATTTCATCACTAATTAAAAGTCCAAAGATCATATTATAAGCAGTCATAAATTTTCTTATAAGAAGTTTGTTATTCCTCCTTTTATATTCTTCCTATGCAGAGATAATAATACTAGCATGCTTATATTTCTTTCTATTTATCTTATCTAGAACTACTAATTATCTCTAATAAATTTATTTAATACCTTAAAATAATATATAATTAAAAGAGTTATTTATAGAGTAACAAGAAAAAGAAAATTAATGATTCTGATGCAAAACTACTTATCTTATCAAGTGCAACATAATAATATCAAGTAATAAAGAAATTAAATAAGAGTGTAACACTGGGGAAAGATGAAAAATTATATCAAGGACTCTATATATCTACAATAAACAAACAGTATACTTTGGCCCAATACGAGTTTCAAACATCCCCTTTATAAGATTTCACCCAAGCGTCATAAGATTAATAATGATAGTAAATATATATTCTTTATGCAATATTATTAGTTTCTATTCAGCGCTTTAAGAATGAAGTGCATCATAAGTAGAAGAACTTGTCAAGATTAAGATTATAAGAGGTAAATAAAACAAGATAAGGAATATCTTAAGTAATCATATAAGATAAATGTAAGATACTTATTTACATCTACAAGAGAAGTCAATAGTTCTCTTATAAACTGTTGTTGATATACATATGGAAGCATGTTCTCTTCTAGTACAATATTTTGATTATATAAAAAATAAATTATTTGTAAAATACCGGTTCTCACCTAAATAAATAAACTTTTACCATGATCCCATAAAACAAAATACTAATTTTCTTTTCAATACTGATTTTTATACAAAATCTTAGTAAAAATAATTCACTATTAAAAGGAAAGTTATATTTTATAAAAAGATAGCTAAAATACTTTTGTATTCTTAGAGTCCAATATCTAAAAGCGCTTTTCTGGTAACTAACTTCAAGTTTATATAACTCAAATCCATGTTTTAGATCCTCCATTCATACTCAAACTTTTAGAACTAGTAATATGAAATCTAGAATTTAATTAGATAGATCTTTTACTCCAACTTTTCTATAGACCATTATATTATCATATTGGGAAAAAAATTTCATATTAAATAAATTATATTTTAAACTTACATAATATGGATATTTTGTGATGAAATTAAAATATAGAGATTGATGATATTGTAGAACTAGTTTATTTATATTTATATTTATATTTATATATTGCACACAAGGAGCAAAATGATAATTGAACTATCGCATTATATGTTACTATGGATATAATCAAGATCTATTTAGATATATAGCAGAAAGAAAAATTAGAAGAAGTATATATGCAAGTTAAGGATATATTCATTAAAAGAATATAATATATTATATGCTTCATCAAACCTTATTAGTTAAGAATAGCCTCTTTCTTCTTTTACTCCCTTGATGGTGACTTCTTTATGCTAGAAGAGGACGTGTGGGGCATAAAAGTGGTTGCTAGATTTTGTTGGGCTGCACTACATGAGGAGTCTATTAGGGCTGCATGTTTTAGGAGACAGGTTCCACCACATATACCACAAAGTCTACTCAATTACCACGGTGTAAGACATTGGGTCAAGCGGGAGAGTTTAGTAGAGTAGCATGAGCGTTACATACTTTTTATATGGCTAGACTCACTGATGATACTATCTCTTCCGTCCGTTCATTATTAGTCCCATTGATGAGACTATCTCTTCCTTATGTTCACTACATACTATGGCAAGAGGAGTACCATTAGAGGTCTTAAATTATCAACTTGAGCGACTTTTATGTCTTAACAGGTCAATTTTTGCACAAGCATTGTGTACTATGCCTTGCTTCTCCTTATGAGGCTTGTCAAAGATGGTATATGAGCATCTTAGAGATTGCTTTCTGGCATATAATCCTTCTAGTGGATTTACCAAGGTGTTTTAGGTTGTCACAGCAATAGCAAGGAAATATTCCTAGTGGATTTACCAAGGTGTTTTAGGTGGTTGCAACAATAGCAAGGGGATTTATTCCTAAGTTAGTTATCCAAGTATCAGGTGTCAATCAACTTCTCACAATGTAGAAGTATATAGGGGTCATTAGACCAATTACTATTGAAGAGATCTTTTTGTGCTTGGTAAGCCATACCATTGTCCTTCAACATCAATCTCACTTTTGAGAGCACCTCAATCCACATCAACTTGGAGTAGCTACAGTTGGAGGTTGTGAGATTGTATCTCTAAGCATTATGACATTCTTAGATATCCATTTGGAGTGGGTCGTCCTACAAGTGGATGTGAGAACCCTTTTGGGCGCTCTTAGGCATCCACCTTTAGAGAGCTTAAGCCGGCCAATGGATCCTTGGTGAGTCTTGTTCCTTTTGTGCAGTCATTCTATGGCTCTCTTGCTTCCCTTTACTACCAACATGGTTGGTCAATAGAGGGAGTTATCGTCTTAGAGTCAATTGTTGGTACACAACAAGGAGATCTTTGGGGGGGACCTTTATTTGCCATGGCTCACTTCAATGCTCTCTTATCTACTACTTTGGCCATGCCAAGTTGTGCATTTCACTCCTTGGCAGTTGATACACACATTGTGGGCCTTGTAGATTTGATCAGGCATGTCTTTGATCACTTGACTACCGAGCTACATTTGTAGGCTTGAGAGTCAAGGTGTCAAAGTGCAGAGCATGGTCCCTTTTAGGTATCCCTCCCCACCTTGAGCTTCTAGAGGGATGTGTCACATCTACAGATGTACTATGTGTTCTTGGAGTGCTTGTAGGATTCAAGGATTTTGTTACATTCTTCTTGGACATTACCCTTGTAGAAGATATTCTCAATGTGGATGACCTTCCTCTATTAGGAGATTCGCAAGTGGCATTTGGTATACTCTCCTCTAGTATTGCTTGTTGACCAACTTCTTTTCTTCTCATAGTTCCTGTAATACTCCAAGGACAAGAGAAGAGAGAAAACACAGATTGCACACTCAAACATTCGATGCCCCAAGGGAGCACCTTCTCTTTATTATATAGACAAAGAGGATCTCCTCCAAGGAAGCTCCACCATAGGATTAGGGACACAGATAGGTGACATGTCAGCAAGCTCCACCCTTGGATTACTTACTTGGATGGGTGACCTGTCTGGTCTAGGTCCTATCTGGTTGGTCAAACAAGCTTTGACAAGAGAGAATCTTTTAGGGAATCTTCTTGTAGGAATCTCAAAATCACGTAAGGTACCGTTGGAAAGCTCTTGATGAGACAAAGCAAGGGGAGGGAAGGCCAGATTTTCCTCCATTAGAGAAAGGGGGGGGGGATCTGCACATTTTTTAGGCCTAATTCATCCGTTTAGGCCTCCGAAATTGCCTTCAAAGATTTCAGGCGTATTTCGGTTCCTACTCTATTAGTAGAAGTCCTCTTTTGGTGATACCTCTTTCTGATCTGTTTAGTCCATCATGTGTAACATCCTTCCAGATGTTACCAAACCAATTCTCACCTTTAAATCATATGTCTAGCTATTGGTTCTAAGGTTCTCAAGTCTATTTCGGTTTCTGCCCTATTAGTAGAAGTACTCTTTTGGTGATACTTCTATCTGATCTATTTTGACCATCATGTATAACATCATTCTAGATGTTACCAAACCGAATTTCACATCTAGATCATATGGCTAACCCTTGGGATTACAGTTCCACTTCCTTGACTTTCTTATCACATTTGAGAGATTTTGATAAGAAGATTATGGGAGTCTTTGGTGATATCATTGGATTAGGGACATTTGAGTGTGTGATTGGGGGTATTTGGCATGTAGACAAAATATCTCTACCAATCTCATGTAAAGTTGTAGGCCTAATATCTATGAAAGGAGATGTCACCTAGAGCATTTTTGGGTAGTGGGGCTCTCTATGCACCCTTGCTTTCCTCCCATTTTGTGGTTGCTAATAGGCCAATTTTGGAGACATATGTGGCCAAGGTGGAGGAGGGATCTTTTTCTCTCCAAGTGATATTGCGGTAGACAAGAGATGGTCTATGCCCATGGGCACGGGAAGACCTTCCATCCTTTGCTTCACTATCATCAGATTGGACCACAAGTTGTAGTCTTCCTTGATGGAGCAACAATGTCAATATACATTACATTTTCTCTTAGTTGACTTCTCCATTCCTTGAGCCACTAGTGCATGTCTTTTGTTCTTGCTCCAGCAAGGATGTAGGCTCCTAGATCCTAGCTCAAATGTGCATTAGGGCATTCCAACTCACACCATGCACCTTCTCTACAAAAAAATGAGATTCTCCCTAGGTTTGGTCCACTTATCTACATCTTTGTGTTACTAACTTGTGTGTGTTGTTCTACACTAGATGCAACAACAGTCCATATGACACAATGTCCTGTTGGAAGACAAAATATAACTACACCATGATGCAATCAAAGATATAGTGTTTGTTATGGCATGTGAGAGTGGATACCTTACTTGGAGGGAGCATAAATATGCTTTGCAGACAACATGTGTCAGAGCAGACTTATAGTTGATTCAAGATGATTAGATAATAGTTGCAAATGTTGTGGTTATAGATCTTATGCGTGATGTAGTTTTTGAGGGAATGATTACTCATCCTCTTGGATAGGAAGCGAGCGGAGGAGCAACATGTAAGGGTCTCCAAGTATAGGAGTATGCAATGAGGTCACCTCTTTGTTCCTCTAGCCTCGGAGTTATATGGAGCTATGAACACAACATTAGACACATTTGTTGGGACGTGCATGAGAGCATATTAGATGTCAAGGGGTACCATTCTCACTCCCATACTTTGTTGCATACTTTAGACAACATGTGTCCATTGCTCTACAAAGAGCATTGATTAGTGCAATCAATAGTAGAGCAATCATACTAGGTGATGCTTCTTCAAATGCTTCAATAGTTGTAGACCTTACAACTTGCATAGGTCTGATATCTTAGGTGCGGTAGGGTAGATTTCTCATATCAATACTATTTGGTTCTAGCACCATTTTACCTCTTCTTCTCTCTCTTTTATGGCTTGATGGAGTCTCCACATCCTTCGTTTGTTCTACATGGTTGCCCATCCTTTCTTTTTTGTTTACAAAGAATTGATCTAATATATAAGGGAAAAAATAAACATGAAGAAGTATTTCTACTCAAATTTTATTCACAAACTAATAAACATATAAACTAATTAATCTTGAGTATTATTGAAATATACAGATAATCTATTTATCAATTCATTTCTTTTAATAAAATAAGTTACTGAAAGCAAGATAAACATACACATTAAAAAATTAATCAGATCAAAAAGTGAAAAAAGCTAGTAACCATTCTACAGAATAAGTCTACTCTTCCATTAAGTTCAATGAAAAAATAGAATACTTCCTAATCTACCATGGTTGTCATCCTACAAAAAGAAATTTATATTAGTGTAAAAAAAATCTAATATATGAAAAATGACTAATTATTCAGCTTATTTTACTTTAGATTTTGCACAACAAGATGATTCATTAACTCTTTATATGTATCTTTTTATTATCACTCAAAATATTCTATATTTATATGCTATATGTGTTAATGTATAGTTATTGATATTTTGTAAGCTCTATAATATTTTAGAAGCAATAAATAATAAATTATTATTTTTGTATATTTTAGCATAATTACTTCTTATATCTAGAGAATTACTCTTTCTAAAAATATAAAAATAGGACAAAAAATAAATTCCACGAATGAAAATTTGAATTCAACATTAAAGTTTTGAACTACAATCTTCATTGTATGGATCTATTTGAATGTCTCTTTTGATCTTATTATCCATTGTATCTTTATCATCCATGTCAAGCATGGCATTGTTGCATGTCATGAAAGTGAAACAATCCAATGGAAGGGAAACTTTAACTATGCTATAAAGGAGGTTCCTTAGCTTATACAAAGAAATAACACGACCAAATAAATACTTAAGATAAGAAAAGAATATGAAATAAAGGAGGTTGCTTAGCTTATACAAAGAAAAAACACAACCAAATAAATACTTAAGATAAGAAAAGAATATGAAACTTTGATTATACTATAAAGATTATGGAGGTTACTTATCTTCTAAAGAGGAATAACACAACCAAAAAATACTAAAGATAAGAATACAATATTAAAAAAACCATATGTGATTAATTTTTTTTCTAGTCATAGCTATCTTTCTTCTTTAAAAAAAATAGAAATCTCAAAATCTAGTATTATAATGAGGAGATATAAACATGAAGAATTTATTTCTAAGACAAAACTTGATATAATATAGAAACGGTATGTATGAATTATGGAGATAAATAAACCGTTTAACGTTATAAACAATCTAACCAATATCTAATTTGACATAAAAAGATGAGCTGATCAAGTTGCTGCTGTACCCACAAAGGTTATTGAGTTCGGCTAAGTTAAAGGAAAGAGAAATCATCACAACAAAGAAATATCCAAACTAAAACGAATATTACATAGATACTGCAAGTAGGGTATGGTAACAAATGCCGTATTTTACTCACAAAAATTTACTCATGCATAGTGATAAACGTGCCTATGGACCTATCTCAACAAATTCAAAAGTTTTATAAAGGTACTCTAGCATGAGAAAGAAGAATATAAGGGTATAGTTATGTATATACGTAAAATGGTATGTGTTGGAGAAAGTTATAGTTGTTCGTTAATGACTAAAAGATGACGTATTCTGATGCGATATTTCATTTCGTTTAAACTAAAAGGGAGTTTAAGAATTGTGACACTTGTACGTCAATACATGAAATACAACGTAGATAGAATCATTTGTTCTCTCACTGAGTTTTAAACATATTACATGTTATCGGTAATTAGCGGCACTACTCCTATTATTGTCTACATCCATATTCTTGAGTACGACAACATGATGATGATGATGTGCTACTAAATTACAATAATCTAAACCGTGAATAGGAAAATAAAGCCAACAACTAAGAGGTGAGCTATACATGTTTAACATAGTGTGCAAAGGGAGATACGAGGGACAAAATAAAACAAATAGAAAAAACAAAGAATAAGTACAAGGACACGAAGAGTATATCATTCCAAAGAAATCAACAATTTAAATCAATCAAAATTACTAAGTTACACTTCCCAAATGACCAAATTACTAAATTACTAAATTACTCTTCCCATCCTTCATGTGTTCTAAGTGGTCGCCTCTTTCTCAATTACTAAGTGGTGCGAATGAAACTTATGAGTTTCGATAAGAGCTATGGCGGATTAACTAACTGCCACAATTGCATTATGTTGCCTTGACAATCTTGGTATGGTAGATATGAGTTGCTGGATGTTTGCCTACTTTGTGGAATCTGCTTTCCTTGGGATTTTACATCTTCTCCAAACGGGGATTGTGGATCGTCAAATCTGCAAAACCATAAAGTCCACAGCCGTATTTCCAGATCTCTATTTAGTTAAAAGAACTCATAACTTGATAATGTGATGAAAGACGGTAATTTATGATTCTTCTGCAAAGATAATCCTTTGTAACTCCGTCATAAGATTGCTATAGGGAAATTGGACGACTTAGTCATGTTTCATTGTTGACATATTATTGGGGTCTTGTATATTGTGGGTAGGATTTCTAGTAAATATCAGTGTAAAAAGTTATGAAGAAAGACTATGTTTCCATCATATCATATTCCCTTGAAGTATATCTGCGAATTAGTGGGAAGGGCATGGAGCGATTAATTTTATTCGTTGCATTGGATCCACTTCTCATTCTCGTTGAGTGGCAATCACCAAGATCAAGTGGTGATTGCCACTCAACATGAAAGGAACGAGAGATATGGGAAATGAAAAGATAGCATTTTTACAAATTAGAGGCATCTCTATGATTCCCAAATCTAGCTCTCTCGTCTGTAATCTGTAAGAAAATTTGACATTCTTGTAGCCAAGGAACTTCCCAAGGAGTAGAACAATATGCTCTACTGTTTTATCAATACAAAGAAGCTCCAAAAGAAGGTATAGTTCGGGAGTACAATATAAAAGAGTCTTAGAGGCAAGCAGTTATTGCGTTATTAAACAAGTATAGGAAACAAAATTAATATAGCCATAATGGAAGAAAATAAAATACATAATCGACTCATAGAAGGATAGAAACCGAAAACCGAAAACTAGGCAAAGCCATGAAATTATATTTAAAAAAACTCAATCTAAATTAATTTTAGCCATGAAACTACCATTCTAAACATTCTTTATACCTTTGGGGAGAGAGAGAGGACCCAAAAACCCAAACAAGAAGAGGAAACACTAACACAAACATAACAGTTAAAGAGGTAACGAAACCGAGAGTAGAGAGGGCGGAGTCCTGTAGCCATAACATTCAGAGGAGGATCGGAGGTCCCTAGAGAGGGCGGAGTGGAGAACGTTTTAGGGTTCGGGAAGGGAAGGCTCGCTTTTAGGGTGGCCTCGAGCCGCTGGCCAAATCCTTTTCCACTCACTTCCGACGCTCCAACGAAGAGGAGTAAGCGAGCTCGGATTCTGCACAGCAAGTGCATCAACAGCAGCGCCAGCCATGGCCGTCGGGTACGTCAGTATGGGGATTGCGGGATGCAGCGATCGAAATGTGGAATGTGTGAATTTGTGGAGTTTTTTGAGACTGGGAGACTTTCGTTTAAGGTCTGCGTTAAGGTAGGAACGTTTAGGGTGTGGAATTTTAGCTGATGGGATGAATTGGGGTTTTGTGGTGGTGGTTTGGAATGCAGAAAGAACAAACGAATTTCCAAGGGAAAGAAGGGAGGAAAGAAGAAAATTGTCGACCCCTTCTCAAAGAAGGACTGGTATGACATCAAGGCCCCATCCACCTTTTCCCAGAGGCAGGTTGGAAAGACCCTTGTGACCAGGACACAGGGAACTAAGATTGCTTCAGATGGTTTGAAGGGACGTGTGTTTGAGATCTCTCTTGCTGACCTTCAACAAGACGAGGACCAAGCTTTCCGAAAGATCAAGCTGAGAGCCGAGGATGTGCAAGGAAAGAACGTTCTTACCAATTTCTGGGGAATGGACTTCACCACAGATAAGTTGCGCTCCTTGGTGCGAAAGTGGCAGAGTCTGATTGAGGCCCACGTCGATGTCAAGACCACCGACAACTACACCCTTCGCATGTTCTGCATCGGGTTCACCAAGAAGCGACCTAACCAGATCAAGCGCACCTGTTACGCGCAATCCAGTCAAATCCGTCAGGTAAGCGGTGCTAGAACCCTATAACCTTTTTGTACCGTTTGCTGCATTAAGGTTTAGGGTTGGGACTGGATGATGTAAAAATGTGGACTTTTTGTTACCATTAAGTTGTCAGTTTGTTTCTCAATCATCGTTGTATCTGTGCCCTTTCCACAGATTCGTAAGAAGATGAGGGAGATCATGGTTAGGGAAGCACAGAGCTGCGACTTGAAGGAGCTCGTAGCGAAGTTCATTCCAGAGGTTATCGGAAAGGAAATTGAGAAGGCTACCGCAGGAATTTACCCACTTCAAAACACTTTTGTAAGGAAGGTGAAGATCCTGAAGGCCCCTAAGTTCGACCTGAGCAAGTTGATGGAAGTCCATGGAGATTACTCTGAGGAAGTGGGCGCCAAGATTGAGCGACCGGTTGGGGACGACGCCGAGCCCGAAGCCGAGCCCACAGAGGTGGTGGGTGCCTGATAGACACTAGCTATAGATAGACCATTGCTGCCTTGAAGCCTCCTGATCACCTGGAATTTGTAAATCATTACGATTTACATGATCAATGGCCGATTCAAGGTTTTTGTAAAACCTTTCCGCTAAGAAAACGCGCATTCTCGTGGCCACTGTATACCTAACTGAGATGATCACAGTTTTAACGCAATTGAGATAATTTTTCCCCTTCTACCGTCTGAAATTAGTAAGAAATTAGGGTATTTGGCGCGGGAATGTGTAAGAGGTGGCTGGTGCCTCCCATGTAGCTCGGTACCAGAATAACTAAAGTTTTCCCTCGAATCCTCCGCATTTCTGTTTTGCATGCCTTCGTTTGCTGAGCCTGCTTTACGTCCCCAAAGGTATTATTGGTGTTCCGCGCACCTTTAACAGTGCTAGAAGTACGCTGCTTGGATTCGTGTACCCTACATGACATTGCCACCTGACGCAGCTGAACTTATTATGCTCGAGGCTTGGGCGTTGAGCTTCTTAGCGTCTTTGATTCTGTTGGACATGTTTGACGCAAGCTCTAAGTTTGGGCTCACAGGGTGATTAAGTTGCATCCTAGAATTCTGAAAATGGGTAGGTTAATACCTGTCCTGGCTTCACCTGTAAACGGAACGCAAGTTTACAGTGGAGCCCGCGTGCTGGATATGGGAAGATACAGAGGGAGCTTGACCACCATAATCATGGTAAAGGCGACTCGTCTGTTCACTAGATCGAAAGCCTTGAGAGGGAGGTACTAATTCACTGGAATCTCGTTATGTTATACTAATTACCAGTTTAGAGGGCCTACTCGCCAAATTTTGAGGAACTCGGCACTGCCATGTTTTCTCCGTCGAAGATGCGTTGATCTTGAGCTAATACTTCTGCTACTGGTTATGTCCGTTGTGTAGCATGGTCACTTCCTAGGTTAAGTGCAAATATCCACAGACCCTTGTCAGCTTTGTGAGAACATGGTGCTGAGGGAACTATTAGTCTATTTCTAATCCCCGCTTGAAAATTATTTATTTTGAAGAGTATGTCAGTATGACCTTCCTGAAAGATCAATAAAACTTGTTCCACGTTTCATAACACTTGTATTATGAAGTTGCGGTATGAGCGTTATTTGAAAGGCTCAGTGCATTACGTCGATATGTCGATCAGGTCGAGATAGTTACAACAAGGGTCTGCCGTACAAGGCCTCTACCGAAGTATACACATTCTTTCGGTCACGTATCTTCTGTTTCACACTGTTAACGTACCCCTGAACCTCCTCCTTAGTGGACGATGCCAAGAGTAGTTATACAAATTCCAGCAAACACGATAGTCATTCCTCAAACTTAATCTCCTGATGGATTTCTCTCGTGGCATTAAACTGTGTTCTGACGGTTGTGAAGCTTTTTAATTTTTCTAGTTTTTTATGAGGCGAAAGACGACCTCGTAGAAAAAAATGAAGGACGAATTAAGGAAGGGACATTAGATGTGGGCGCATGTTAGGCGCATGCATGCGCATAACCTTGTGGCCTCCGGGAAAGCGCGGACTACCGGGGACCTCAAGAGCTCATACTGAAACATCATCGTATGTTGATCGACAAGAGAGATGTAGCAAATACCACTGCATAACGGGCAATCAGGTACAAGTTGTGCTGGATAGCACATTGCATGTACACAATGAAGGCAGTTGCGTACCCCTCATTTAAGCAGATTCCCCATTGCGCTCTCTGCTAATGCCCCAACAACATACACGATCTGACTTAAACACAGGTCGCGCAACTACGAACGTTCTTGGATTCGGGAAGTTTGTTCTCTCTTAGCACCCCATTTCAACAGTAATCTCGTTGCTGTTGGAAATGAAGCACAATTAGGAAAAAAACTTGAGAAAAAGTACTTTGGGAAAACGATAAGACAAACAACGGAGAGGAACAATCTGTGAGTAGTAGTCATAATGTGGATCCTACCTACCCGGAGTCGGAGTCGGAATCAAAATTTGAAGTTCGCTGTTAGCGTGGAGTTGCACTCAACCTGCTCGACTCATTCGGTGCAGGGAATCAAGGGTATAGTTCCCACCAGTACGTAGTCCAAGAACCCTCAGAACTTCTTATTTCGATCCGATTCAGCACTATTCATTACAATTTTCGCTTCGCGCCACCTTGTACTACATGCATGCACCTCTCAGTGTACTGATCTCTGTAGTCAAGACTATGAAAACTTGTGCCAGCAATCAATCCTCTTTATGAATTATTGCCTCAAATTTCGATAGGGCAGTTCCTCGTTTACATGCGTTTCCAGGGTTCCTTGAGCTGCTTAGGAATTTACATTACAAGTCTAGGGGACTAACTTACACCGGTGGTTGTTGTTGATGGTTTGGCAGGGGCGTTAAAACTCGAGGGATTGAGTCCATGCATCTTCTGCTGCATGTTATTCCTCTCATCAATCTATTCGAGAGGAAGAATACGGTGAAGAGACGTTGGTAACTATGATACCTGGGTGTACCTGTCTCTCACATTCGATGTTCTAGTGAGACGAGAGGGGCAGCACAAGGGGAATTAGGGTACTTTGCAAGCGCAAAAGTTGTTGTCAAAATGCTAGATGTGTCACGAGTGCAGAAGGAGCTGCTGGAGATTGAGAGAGATAAGAGCCTCTCAGGAGTGAGTGTTGCTCTATGCGAGGATGACCTCGCCCGGATGCGTGGTACAATCACAGGTCCCGTTGGAACACCGTACGAGGGAGGAGTTTTCTCTGTGGATATCCACCTTCCATCTGCATATCCTTTCGAACCTCCGAAAATGCAATTCATAACCAAAGTTTGGCATCCTAACGTGAGCAGCCAAAATGGAGCAATTTGTCTGGACATTCTCAAGGATCAATGGAGTCCAGCACTCACCTTGAAAACAGCGTTGCTTTCTCTCCAAGCACTGCTATCGACTCCTGAGCCTGACGATCCACAAGATGCAGTTGTAGCACAGCAGTACTTGAGACATTATGCAACATTTGTTGGAACAGCGAAGTATTGGACGGAGACTTTCGCCAAAAGGGGATCTCTAGGGATCAAGGAGAAGGTGGCGCAGCTAGTTGAAATGGGCTTCTCGGAACATTCCTCCAAGAGCGCTCTTGAATCTTGTGGGGGTGATGAAAATGCAGCGCTTGAGAAGTTGTGCAGTGGGTAGATCCAAGGAGAGAATTCACTGTCTCTAATGTAAGACCTGTCTCTGTTTCCGGGATGATTGCAGAGACTGTGTTTTCACTCATGAAGCTAGTCCCTGGCAACACTGGGTCGATGATCATTGATTCAGATGGCGTAGTTCTTGGACAGTCATTGCTTTTGAGAAGTGTAGTAGAAAGACTCAATTCTTCCACAACAATTAATTCACCTCTGTGTAGACTCTCTTCTCACTCAAGAAGAGATTCCTTGGCAACACTCGGTCGGGGATTACTGACTAAATGGACTAGTTTTTGGGTAGGCATTACTTTTAAGAAGCATCGTGGGGAAACTCAATCCATCTACAAGCTTTAACTCACCTCTGTATATTGACTCTGTTTCTGAAACACCCTTCATAAGGCATGACCGAAGGCCCCCAATTTTCCCCGGGAGCGTTCTCCTTATAAAGTCTTGAATATGATCCAAAATTACACCGGTTATCATTGGAAGTCGAAAGCTATTGGCGAGGGTACGGGAAAGTCCTGCAGCATTATCACATCGAGAGAGGGCAGTATACTTCTTCTATGGTCAAATGTCTCATGCTTCAGAAGTACATTTCCTAGAAGGTAAGAAGGGCAAACATACAATCACTTGTATTGACCGGCTTTGATGGCTTAATTCTTCCCTCCTGAAAGGGTAACAACAAGGGGCCTTTCCTCTCTCATTCTTTTGCAGTGCTAGTCCATATACCGTCGTCCAGTAGAAGTTCATGGATACAGGGTTCAATGTAGTTTGACAATCTATAGCATCTCGTGTGAATGGTCAGCACGGCTTGTGTGCTTCAACAAGTCAGGGCATTCTCCCAGTTGAGGCTAACACACCTTTCCTCTTGTCTCAGTAATCAGTCAAGGTCCATAGAGCCATATGTAACATATGGACCAACGCAGAGGTCGTTTCAGAGGTCTCCAAAAGGTGTCATGGGCATCCGTTTGCTGTGAAGTGAAAACTCGCTAGGTCGCTGACATGGAAGCAGAGGAGGGCTAGTCTTGATTAACAGTGACCGAAGAAAATTGATTGAGACACTCAAGAACGTTGCAAACCAGGAGTGAAAGAATCATATCAATAACAAAGTTTTTCGTCGCAGTAATTTACCGGGGGATCTTGCTTGGTCACTGGATTTCCAACAGCTCCAGCTCTGAATGAGTAGAAGGTTACTCCTCCAGCACAGTCAAGGTAGTCATGCAAGGAGAATTGACTGAAATTTCATTGATATTTGGTGGCATTGACACTGGCGGTGGCGGCTCAAATTGCTGTTTCAATCAAGCTTGGACTGTGATTAGCAACCGAAATAGAACGTAGTTCATAGCCATTTTTCATTAATTTTAATCAATAGGAAGTTAGTTCTATGTGTTATACCAACATTATAGGAAATTTTCTAGAATGCGGACCACTACCACATTTCTTCTGTGAACTGGTTCAGAATCTGATATCTCGTTCTAAAACTAGACTAATTGGATCTGGTTTAACCAGCAACCCATCCGCAAACTGAGCTGTTTGAGGACTATAAAAGGCAGGGAACTGCTGTAGCCACCAGTACTGCCATCCTCTGCAAACGAACTGATGGTGGTACATATGTGTTTCATCAGAGCGTGAAACGAGCAGACTGGCTATATGTGACCATTCTATGTTGTATGATGTGAGTCGGTGTGAGTCCCTCCTTTGCAACCTTCTCATTCTCCGTCGAAGGTAGGGTTTAAGTAGGCCCCTTTTTCACGACATTGCTTCGTGTAGCAGTTAATATTCTGTGTGCTACACACTGCGAGTACTTTACTTCAGCAGAATTATCTAGACATGGAAGCTGACAGAGTAGACCTAGTCAGGACATTGGTGAGTGCTAGGTTTTGGTTCAGTACTAAACTGGCGGGGGGAAGAATTTGTTTAAACCGAATGGTAGTTTGTAAAACTCCAGATTGCGTGGATCCGCTCCAAAAGATCGAAACTTGTCCCACCAAAGGAGTCCTCTATCTTTTCTGGAAGCTTTCATGGTGTTGTCCAGTACGACAGTAATAACGACCACCACTGTTGAGCCTGACGCGAACATGGTATTCATAATGTCGTTGAACTGGTCCACCCAGTTTCCAAAGTGAAGAACATACAATTGAGTGAGTTGCATGCACTGAACGATCTCCACTGAATTCTGAAAATCTCGCACGCAAAGCCCTCATACTAATTGCCCAATATTGAGGACTTGATAAAGACATGCAAGGATGCAAAGACAAGTCAGAAACCGGGAAGCACTAGTGACCCACGAACTAAAACTTGAGCTACAACGTACAAAACCCTTAGATCAAACCTTTGGTGAGACTACTAAGAAAATAAGTGCAGACACAACCACCCTCCATGTATACGTACCCAACGTGCGTGCGTGTGGGCAGGACCATGACCAGTAGTGATAAGATATTCACTGAAATACTGTGGAACGGACAAGCCCATGAAGAGTGCAAAACCAATGATGAAGATGTTTCTCGAAGAGTTCATGTTTGCAAATTGTAAGCTTGATATTCCGATCGCAGCTGCACAGTGCATAAGAACAGGCCTAGAAAGTGTTAAAATGGAAGCATGTATGATCCAGGCCATAATGAACTGAAGACAGGAAATAAGACAACTGAGAAAACTGTCTTGATGCTTCCTGCTTCATTATCAGGAAGCAACCCACTATTAACAGAGGTGTAGCTATTTTTGTTTGAAGTTTCCTTTCCACCGAATGATATATAAGAGATACAGTTGCCTAAGCCAAATTTAAAACACAAACTGCAAGAGCAGTGGCTAATGGTCGAATCTTCTCCTTATGAATGCAAATACAAATCCAACTTGCAACTTGAAAGTGAAGGCCAAACAAGGTAGTGAGTTCTCCTCTTTACCTATAATCCCAAACATAACGCAGAAGACGCCGGAAACTAGTGGCTCAGGTATTGATGCAAAGATTCCTCCAAATTTACCTGCAATATACTTAGTGTATTAGCATGGTAGTGAAATGGAGATGAAAATACAGATCCAAATTCAGTACTCCAGTTGCGGAAACAGTTAATGAGTAGAACCGAGATCGACAGTTCTTGTTGTTGAGAACAGAATCAGTTTCAGATGGAGTGAAATGACGAACCCAACAATGAGAATCCAAGCATGAATACAGCCGAAACCTGCACAACCCGACGGCTTCCCACCTTCGTGACTCCAATGATACCCATGTTTTCTCTGGAAGATTTGGCGTGCAGTTTTTAAGGCCCAAAGATGCTCATCAAGCCATCACTCATAAAATAAGTGAACATATAAGGTATGCAGAATAGTGAAATAACTACAATTTGGACCATCGATGCATGTACAATTAGTGTCATAGAAACAGTGATGTCAAGAAACTGTACTACTGGCTCCTATACAACATTTTACTTTCTTTTCCGAGGAAATTTAAACCACTTACGCCGAAACTGTTGATCCAATGGTTGTTCCAAACATCCCATCCATTAAAATTCCGAGACCCTGGGATGTGGCAAAAATGATCGTCTGCCGTATTAACATAGTAAGGTCGTGAAGAGAACTTCAGGAAATTTATGCACGAAATGTAAGATAGATTTAAGCTCCACTTCTGGCGCAATGGTATATTATTACATGTGAGCCTCTTACCTCCCAACCTATACCACGGCTAATGACATATGGCGGAGGAGGTGTTGCACCGGAAAGTCGTGATAAAGCGTAGAAATCACCTGTTGACTGTGTTGGAGAAACGGATCAGTTTGTGATCACAATGCAAGAAGCCACATCCTCCCACCTATCCAACGCTCAATACAGAATAACAGCAAAAGAGCACGTAACCGGCAGAACACACCTCCACAAGGGCAGCGAGAGCACCCGCCATCATGCCAAATGTATGTCCAGCGTCGAATGTCGGAGCACCCCATTGCAGCGGCCAAGGAACGCGAATCCTTCAGTGCACCAGTCGATATGCATAGTACTGTTAGAAATGTCGCAATAGACTTTAAGCTGAATAGACGAGGCACCTCCTCTTGCAATACAGAGTGATATATCGTGATGTCCACCGATAACAGGTACATGGAGAGGGCTCACGCTGGATTCAGTCGAGTAATACAACTGCTGGAGACTTTTTCAGTCCTCTTGGTAACACTACTGTAGAATGAAGTAGAAGCGACCTTGCTTCAGGGGCATCACTAGAAGAGAAGCAGAAGGCAAAGCTAATGACGGAATATAAGATTTGAGCTCCTGATCTATCCACAAAATTCCCTGTTGCATATAGTAATTCTGAATCCAAGTACTACTGCATTATACGTATCCGACATTGCATTCATTTAATCGGTGTTGAAGTGAGTAGTTTGGTACTGTACCAAGGGGCAGAACCGATAATGTGGGCACGATCAGTGCGACAATGACGTTGTCCTTGGGGAGAGGCATGAGTATACGCTCCACTGATAGTCAACAAGTGTGCATATGCCCATGTGACAGCAACTCCAAGTAAGATTGGGTACAACTCAAAGATAGGAATGTCGCGCACCCTTATGTGCTTGAGAAACTGAAACAGTGCACGGATATTATGTTTAGGTTGGATTATGTCAAGGCAAATCATGTCCAACAGGTCAATCACCTTCCAAGCACAAGCAGATCCAATTTGACTGACAATATGATCACCGGAGATTTTCGTACAGCTTGATGTTGTAAATCCAGAAGTCGCAAGGTTTGACGTCAGTTAATTTTGAATGCGCTCGTGAGAATTGCATAAATGATTGAATGCTTAATGTTGTAGAACCTGAGAAAAGATGACGACGACGAAAATAGTGGGAAGGCCAATCTCCACACACTTGCCGACCTGCCTTTGAACCAGAGAACAATCAGGTCTTTCACCACCTTCATCCTCGGAAGACAGCATTTGTCAAGCATTTATTATGTTGGCAAGTATTTAGTGATTTTTTGTTACTCAACCGTGAAACCATACATTTATCGAAAAATTCCTTGATATTGCGTAAGTAGTGACGCTTTGATTGTATGAACGGTCTCTCATGCCGCAATATGTTTGATATTTAAAATTTGAAGTTAGTGAAAATCTCACCCCTGGAAAGCCGTATTCATAGAGCCCAAGACCAACCATGCATATGGTGGGAGCAATGACGATTGGGCTAACGAATCTGCACAGGAGAGATCCAGCCTTCAGATTAGAAAGAGGAGCTGGCGTCACTGTTGTTAAGAGGAGGCCAGGATCGAAGAGAAACTCAAGTGACATAGAAGGCTGCAGGTACCTTGTCAGAATACCCCATAGTCCGCTGAAACCCAGAACAATGTGTAAACTTGATGCAGAAATGAGAGCTCCTTGAATTGCACGCATGCTGTGCATAAATCTCTGTAGAAATGCCGCGTGTGCAGATCGGTTATTTTGCAAATTATAAGTAGGGAAGACACCTGAATGTCGGTGGTCATATATTCTACAACAGATAGCACTTCCCTGCATCCTCGATGGAAGGTGCTCCTTCGTTAGTCTAATTCACATGCTAGATACCTAAATGAAGAATGTTGCCACGAGCAACGCGACAGAGAAGAAAAACTTCAAGGATGGGTATGAAGAAAAATGATCATACCAGTTGGTTATCCTGAATTGCCATCAATTTCGGGGAGTGAATGACAGTTATGGTGGGAATGATGAACGCAAATGAGCCGCCAACCACGGAAGGCAACCTTGTCCCAAAAGTTGTCTGAAGCAACGTATTAAGCCCGGAAACAAAAAGCAAAGACTGGATAACTTTGGCCTTGTCTGCCTGTACGAACAAATTGACCTTAACTTTGTCAGATTTGCGCTCAGCAACAATCTAGCATCTGCTGGGTTGAGAACCAGCATAAGCGTGGTCATTGCTCTGGTGACTTTTAAGGTTGAGATTATAAGTAGCACTGTTTTACGCGATCATGTTCGGTTGCAAGAACTAGCTGACCCTAGTCATGAAAAGGAGTAAAGACGCTGGTGATAGTTGGAGACTGGCAATGAACCATAAACTTCGTCCGGTTGCACAGTAGCAATTTGATAGTCTACAACATATCCGTGACCTTCCAGAGTAACCTCTCAGCCTTTGATATTGCCTTTTGAGGTCAAGATCGAATATCTCACATTATTTCCACCCATCATGGGAACGAGGAGACTTGGAATCATCACTGTCGAGCCAAGCATGGTAAGGTAATGCTGAAACGCCAAAGCAATTGTCTCCGCTGCATCAAGTGGCAAACGACTCTACTCCTGTTAGATGGCTCCTTTTAAGTTGAGACGATTATAATCTCGCAATTTTCAAGAAATGATTCGTGTCAGAACCAATGATGCTTTATTGCTGACTCAAATAGAGAGCAGTTGAAGGGCCAACAACTAGAAGCCTGTCGCTGGACAGAATAATTAGTCACTTTATGACTTGAAATTAGTTTGATGTTTGATGTTTGATGTCTGTTTGAAGTTTGATGAAGTTTGATGCCTGCGTTAAAAATTTGACAGAGTTTCTCGAGCGAGTGTACTTGAAAATTAGGGTACACAAGTCAAATTAAATGACTTTTGCAACTAGGACTGCAGTTACAGTCATGAAATACCCAAATCTGAGACATTCTGGTGTGACAGATTCTAGACATCCGAACTGCATTCACAGTGTATGTTACCTGAACGTACAGTATGACTTTATCCCGGTAGCATGGCTATTAGCAGAAGTGAGCCATCAAGCATGAGGTCTGACGGAATACTACACTACTCCTGTCGGGCATTTTGTTCACATTATGCAGCAAAAGAGCTTTGCCAGTAAATAGAAATACATGCGAATTGGGCCCCTTCAGCAGATGATGATTATCAGCTGTCTGTCTGTCCAGAGACATTGAATTCTCCAAAATATATATGATATTTTAAATCGAATTCATTCAATATCAGAAGCAAATGTAAAGAGGATCACAGTAAACATGGTGAGAGGATAAGTTTGGGGAGATACGCCATGGTGGATTGTCGTTGACAGAGTACTTGATGCCAGGCAGCTGCTCCTGCTGAGGATGCTGGAAGTCTTCCGGCTTTGCTCCGTGTTTAGGACTCCCTACTGGTGTGCCTATGACTGGTCCAGACGATGTCATGTTTGCTCTCCGTTGTCGAATTACCAATGGGCCTCTGCTTGAAAGACAATGGGCCTGAAACAAGATTCGCGAATAAGTCGCAGGGAAATTGTAATATCTGCGGCCACGATCTTTACTCCGGATTTGCGTATGGCAATATATAACAGTTCATGGAGATCCAAGTTTCATTGACCCGGTAGCTACTCAAGTCAATTAGCCTTCCTCCTGCGCTTACGAAGATGCAAGGAATCACGAGCGGCGTCGACATAGAACTGCAAGGGTTTCCTTTTCAACTTCTCCGCCGTATCTATACTAGAATTGTAAAGGAGCGTCTCCTCTACAATGTCGTTGTACAAGTAATCAAGCTTCCTTGCTCGCCTGCAGTACTTTAAAGAACAGAGCAGCTGCTGATGGAGAGCGCACTATCAGTTGATGATGCCCATGCAAGGTAGTAACGGAGTTTAACAGAGGTTAAATGGAGAGAGAATGCGAGCTTCCTTGATGCCAAGTCTCGGTTCAACAAGATTATGCATCGATATAATATTACGCATCAGAAGAATCTTGACTTCCTCTAGTTTATCAGGTCGGAGCTGGCAAGATTGAGATTACTTCGGAATGTTAGCGTGCTAGCATCTCGGTCTTTGAGCTTAATCTACCTTTCACCTGAAAAAGTGTTGAAGAAGTTGTCACTCAAAAATACCCTCCTAGTCGAAATGAAGACGACTCAGAAAAGTCCAGTAATGGCAACCTCGCGTAAATCTCGCATGAGAGTCGGACAATTGAATTAAGCTACAGCAAGAGCAAGGCATAACGGTCTGCAAGCTACAGCAAGGGTGCTCGTCAGGATAACCAACTCTGCGTCAGAAGGTAGCTTCCATAAATCCTTCCAGTGGGCCCCTGGTGCCTCAGGAGAGCTTTCCGCTCGACAGGACCTTCAAGTAGCTCGCAACTCTGCGTTCTTGACAGCTTACATCACTGGGGCACCAATATTTTCATCACGATATCAGTCCTCAACGGTTGTTAATTCCTCTACCGTTAAGATTCCTCTACTGAAATAAAATATCTAAGCCATTTGAAATTTGAGATCCACGGCAGTAAGCAGATCAGGGTTAGATGTTTCTCACCGAACTCATTAGTTGTAAAGAAAAAGAACTACTAGGTCGCGATAGGAACATGATGGTGACAAAGTCTTGTACTTGGAGAAAGACACAATCTGCAGGTGTGAAAAAGTTAGGAGATATTCCACTCTCTGCACACATTTTGGGATAATTGGCTCTTTATGTGCGGTATCGCACATAGTTGTAAATTAGCCTCGGGTACACGTGTACGATCTTGTCCTCCATCATCTATTCGGACGGTGATAGAAGTGAAGACTGTACTGATCTTGAAATTCTGTCAAGAAGGGGGGTTGGGGGGGATCGTACAACACGGCACCAGGTCGAAGTACCGGCGCCAGTACCGTGATGCGAAATCATAACAACTGTGAACAGCTCATAATCAGAACTATATGATGTTTCATTCTTGTGTCGCGGCCGTAATTGTGCTGCCACTGGTTTACTGTAGCAAGTGAACGTTCATGTAGTTCAAAGAACGCTGTCACCGCCTCTGGACATGAGCCATCGACCACAGCTACTCGTATCATCATAATGCTGTCAAACTATCAATCTCTGAAAGGCATTCAGGAATAGATATGTTCTATTTTGTCAAGAAAATGTCGCAATCTATTCCATATCATACTGCGATGCACTTCCAGTTAGACTAAGGCTTCAGCGTATCGCACGGCGGTGTGAATTGTGCCGCCTATTGTAGCAAGTGAACGATCGAATGATTAAAGATCTCTCTCATCTCACCTGGACTTGAGCAATCAGCACAGCTGCTCGTACTATCGTATTTCTGTATTCAGGAATTGAGGTCTCAAATATTTTCAATAGTAAATGCCAAACCGTGCAAATATCACACTGCACAGTTGCAATTGCCAGTTGCATGCCAATAGATTGAGAAGATTGCGGTTTACTACCAACCGTTCTACTGCAGAAGAACACAGCGTGATCCTTTATACGAAGGGATGACTCAGACTTGCCTACTGAACTCCTCTGCACACCAATTAAGCAGCAGGACATCGTCGTAAACAAAAGATGCAGATCCCATGTTCTCATACTTGATATTAGTTGGAGTTTATAACAAGAACCATACGTCTTTCGCATCCAACTGACGTTCGTACCGAGACATCTGGTTTCCACTTTTGCAGAACTACGAGAATCGTCTATCTTCCTTGACATAGAAGTTGCTTCGTGATTCTCCAACCACTTGTACTTGTTCCGGAGAGCATCTGTATCGCTCGCCTGAGGTGATGATTCTTGTAACGATCTACTAATAAATTGCTACGTGTAGCAAACCGTAAGTACCACAAATCTGACCATATGCAAGGCAACGCCACATATGCTATTCTGGACACTTTTACTTTTTTTTCGAAGGATAATTTTCTTCAGCATACTGGGAACTCAAAACTGTTCGTGAGCGCGATTCGCTTAAGTGTATTCTCTCTACTCGTCGTGAGACATCAAAGGCAGAGGAAGTGATGGATTTCTTTACTTGTGGCGGACTGGAAATGCCTTGTGGTTAAGTTAATGGACTCTCAGTCCTTTTCGCTGTGCAGCCTGGACAGTTGAATCCCGAATTTCGAAGACGGACGCTCCTAAATTCGAATTTCAGAATATGACCGTTACTCATAACTGACTTTCAACACGAATTGCTATGCAAATTCAGCACCAAGGGAGAGTTGATGTGCGCATGATGTGAAAGTCTGAATCCTGTACGCAATGAGATTCGATTGCAGCTTCAGTACATGAACCGAGCTCACGGAACTGTCTCGATCCTGTTAACTCTAATTTTGCATGCAAGTTGATGAAACGGACAAACTCAGATGAGCATCCTTCCATCGCGTCGTATAGCAAAATTGATTTCATGATGCACGTGATGTCCAGGAGCGTCATAGAGTGGGGACTTGTCAAGTCAGCCAAGTGGGGAGACCAGCGGCTCCGAATCCAATCAAGCCTTCAGACTATAAATGTGAGAGGTCATCTTCACTCAGAATAAGGTTACTCTCTATCGGTGAAAACTCGTTATGAGAAGCACTTTTTCTTTCTGTTTTTATCAATCAAGTATTCTTTGTTGTTGCTTTTACTTTCTGTTTCTATCGGTGAAAACTCGTTATGAGAAGCACTTTTTCTTTCTGTTTTTATCAATCAAGTATTCTTTGTTGTTGCTTTGTTGTTGCCTTTGTCTAGTTTCATTAGTTTATACATAAAGCTTATGATTAATTTGCACATAACGTCATGTAGACAATACCTGTGAAGAAAAAGACTGGAGGAAATTAACCACTTAGGACGACAATTGAATTATGAGTTTTCAAACGGATACATATTCTCCATCTTTGAATTTTTTAAGGCATTATCTCTTACGTTGCTTACATCTATGTCTTTGTCTGAAAACGAAACGACATAGACGATATAATCACTACCTATCTCGCTTGTCGTGTACTTATGTGTGTGAAGCAACATCACAATTTTAAGGAACCATTACGCAAACTAGTTCCTGTCGTTTTGATACTTATTCAGAAGAATAGAGGTTCTTAAGACGATAGCACAATGCTATAACCCTGGTGTATTCGGAACATTGGTTCTTAAACGATCTCTTCGGACGATGATCTATAGCAGAACCTAAAAAATATTAGTACAACCAAGAAACATGAATTATTATCAGGAGCAAGTGCTATGAAAAGAGATGTAGCAAGTCCATTCTCCCAATTCATTTAAATGCCGTAAATTAGAGTTGTTGGGGTCTGCTTCGTACGTCTTGTGAGCTGCAATTTACTGGCTAGAGGTATCGCCCAGGTCATGGCGCATCACTTACAGCTTTGTTGTTGTGCTTTAGCATACCACCGTGACATGGTTTGCAAACTGCTAGTGTCAAGCTCTGGTATACCCGTGGGGGGTTTTCTTGATACTTGTAACAAAGCTACTTCGAATCGTCTAATGTATGAAATCCGTCATCACTATGAAATTTAATGAGAAGGTTGACTTAATAGAAGAGCATGATCGGACCTCAGCTAATGTCTCGTACGCAGAGAAGATTTTCACGCTGTGAAGTGTTGTGATGTCATGGAAGGGCCAAACCTCGTTTCTACAACCTTCGTAAGAGAAGAGCTGGTGTAAGGGATGAATGCAGACACAAGTAAGATAAGTACCAGAATCACTTAGATGAAAATTCTAAAATGTAAATACCAGATCACATAGAATAATATATAACCAAATATCCGCACGGCGATTTGTGTGTCAATAAGTTGGGGTTTCTATGGATTAACACTACCAGGAGATTGACAATATCATGAAGAACCGTTTAGTAGTACGAATCTGTACTGCAGTAACGGGACAAAACTATGTATCCGTCTCGATCACCTGGTGATAAAACGTCGTGATTGATTGGATATGTACCTGTCGACCAACCATCACCCATTACCAGAAGTCTAGACAATTTAGAAAAGCCTCTTTAGCGGTAAATTTAGATGCAGCAGTACTTCGATCAGTCTGGCGGTGCTTTGGCAATTAGTGCTCCGATTAGAGACAACATTCTGCTTCCTTGCAGCACGGGAATCCACTGCGGCAAATCAGGGTCCACTACATGGAAACTCTTCTGCGCCTCTCATTCGTTTCGGGACAAGATTCTCGGCTGAAGGGATCTCGCGGTCGTGCTTACAGCGCAAACTCGGTTCGGTTGTTTGCCATCACGGACGTTGACGATTTCCGTGACCGTCTTGGTTATAAAGCAGGTTAATCTGTTCACTTGATAAATTCCGTGACAATCGAGACGCTTTATGCATGGTCCATGTGAGCGGTTACGGCACGTCCAATAGTTCCGTCAGTGCCGTTTGCTTCACCCCGTAATGTAACGGAGTGACGCTTCTTGGTTGGCGTCCCCGTCCACACATGAGTTCGAATAGTGATTTTCTTTCGTTTCCTCTTCACGCAAGTGCAAATACTAGGGGTATCAGAAATAGTTTTGATGGATGTATGCGGATAAAGTAACTATTTTTAATGAACTCTGTAGGAGATGAGGTGCTAATAAATGAGCGTTTCATAAATTATTAAATGCTATATCATATGCAATTTACATTCATTTATAAAAATCAGACGCTATACTACAAATCAGACTCTATACTACAAATGTTTAGGAGTTACATAGTGAAATGATAATCAAAAGAGATGATGTTGCTTCTTGAGAGAGTTGTAACGTTTTTCTGGTCAGTAATTTTTAGAGTGAGATTTATTAAACTTTTTGGCGGATCCAAAATGCCATTCTCAACTATTCAAATTCATTATCTGCAAATGCGAATGTCAGTAAACTAAACCGGTGGGTTTTATAGTTTTGCATTGGTGTGTTGGTTCATATCCATATATATTAATGTGGTGAGTGAGACAGCACGAGTTATGGAAAATGATTTGCATCATCTTACGGCAACCAAGAAATCAATTGGAGATCAAGGAATTTTACTCCAAAAGTGCAACAAAAATTTAGCAAAAACCTGATTACAATGTAGGCTCACATTTGGATGCAAAATCAACTTGCACTATCCAGCGACTACCCGCGGCAACGAGCGTCTACCAACGGCAACCAGCATCTACCAGCGTCAACCAGCATCAACCAACGACAACGAGCGTGTACGGGCGCCAACAAGCTTTGAGCTTCGAGTGCCATCGAACGGCTACGGGCGGCTACGAGCAACAATGAGCAGCGGCAAGAAAAATCCATTTAATCATTAATTAACATATTAAATCTTATATAAATCGTGTTCCCACTCGTCTAGTGCATAAATTTGTCAACTTTTGATTACCATGGGTATTATGGAACATCATGGATGCTCCCTTTGGTGGTTTTTGTCATCTAGTGCATAAATTTGTGCATAAACTTTTGATTACCAAACATCTAGTGCATAAAATTTTGATTACCATGGGTGTTCTCAAACATCATGGATGTTTCCTTTGGTGGCCGCCACTTTCACTCTAACACTAAACGATAAACTTTATCAACTCTAATATGTAATCAATGCACTACGGAATGATCACGGAAAATTCTTTATTCTTTATTATCTACAAACCACCTCTCATATGGAGTGTGCTAATAATAAAGAACTTGGCCCGAACTCCGTAATGATATCTTTTCTACCTCTTTGTCACACACCTTGTCACACACCGTACCCATTTAGTCAACGCCTTGTAACTATCTATATGAAAAGTTATGAAACTTCCTGAAACTATTTCTAAAACCCTCTACTGTTTGACCATCCGCTTCGAGGCTTGCAAGGTTGGTTGCGGTACTGTGAAGCCCTGACATTGAAACAACATCCATTCGCTTTGTGAAGATCAGTTGGTGATATTCTATCAGAACAGTCGCTAGCCTTGCTGTTTACGTGAATCCCACGGCAAAGTTACTGCGATAGTTGAGCTATGGCAATCACCAACATTATCTGTCATTCTGATGTGCAGGGAAGTCGAAGTACAATTTTTATTATTCAGAACACATATCCAGATGTACCACGACCAAGCGCTATCCAAGATTCCAAAAGAGTGAAAGAGCTCTAAAAGCCAAAGCAAGCATCTGGGCTAAGCCTCAGGATCACTCGCTATGATATCATTCGTAGCTTCTCAATTATACGAAGATACGAAGACATCATCTTTACAAGTAAACTTGAAAAGTTTAATATACGCAAAGCAGAAACAAAAGCACCCCGACCGAGAGTAGTCATGATTTGAGGAGGCAAGGCATGTTTTGAGGGAGGTCCTTTAGTCAGAGTTTGAACTCGCACGACCCAGTAATGTACAGTACGATGCTTGATCAACATCCCGCATATGTCGTGGTTGATAATCAGGAGGAATTTAGTTTGGGCCATCTGCATTGCGAATGACCTCTGCAAGTGTCTTCGCATCTGAAGTGGTGTGCGAGTCCTTTGATTTTCCTAGGTCTGTACAAAACTGAATGCGATCATGTGTGATTGACAAGTTTTTAGCCTGTCTGGTGTAGACATAAAGTCAGATCCGTTAGCCGACAAGATAAGATAGGACTTGCGTCTATCAGAGAGATTCATCACTATCCACTTCATGGGCCAGTCAGTCTACATGGGATATTGCAGTCAAACAATCTGGAAATAACTAAAGATTGCATTGTTAACATCGAATATTTTCTCAATAATAGTCTTCCATGCCAGTTCCACTTCTCCAGTCACATGATTACTTGTTACTGGTAAATTACTGTCTTGTAAGATAGCTTCTTCTCAATTGGTCACTTGGTTTAAGATCAAATTCATCTAAGTTTGTAATGAACCACAGGATAAAATATTACATTTTGTATATTACATTTTGTAAAGTAAATTAGAGTGAAGGTTTGTTGACTTGTTAAATTACAGCAAAATATCTTTCTAAAGATTACGTAAAATCAATTAAATTTCAGGTGTTTCAATTTCATAAATTACAGAAAAATATATCCTTTCTAAAGTTACGTATAATAAATTAGAGCATAGGTCTATTGACTTGTTAAGATTATAGAAATGTATACCGTTCTTAATATTACTCGACAAAATGAGAAAATATTGACTGAGATGAAAGGTTGACTACTTGTGGGCGCCAGACGATGACGATTGCAGTACCTTTTCATCTAGGAAGTCATCGACTACATCTGTCGGCAAGGGCGTTGAATTGGAAAATGTGACGTCGGACGGGAGGAAGTCGACAACAGGCTGCGGGCTTCGACTGTAAGTCTAGTAGCTTCATCATGTACATACATGTATTTACAAGTGATATATAAAGCTCGTCTCCGTATAAATGGCCCACTGGAAATCACAACTTGGTTCCCTTGTAACATTGATAAAAGACGCTCAAACGAGTATCGTACGGGATTCGTACAATAGGAAGATGAGATACTGAACAGCGGTCGGGAAGGTATGCAGCCGATCTCGTGGGTGTACATCCGTGCTTGAGAATACCGGGGTGGGGCATTCGTGCCGAGGGAGTCCGCTACGGACAGTTCCTACCAGGGTTAACTCCACAGAAGGAACTAGCTGAAGTCTCCTTCATGACCGCAAGATCATAAAGCGACCGCAAGATTATAAAGCTTATGAATCTGGTTCACAGAAACCATATGCTGTTACATTGCAGATTAACCCTTAAATGAGCGGGAACCGGGAATCCTCAAGTGCAGCATACCATGTTCCGATAAGGGCTACACTTCCCCAGAGCAGCGTACTGGTTACAGTATTTCAGGCCTCAAGGAATCGAGTGTAGTCAACGTCCTCATCAGCATCGTAGATAAAAGACAGCTAGACCAGAAATGAAGCAATGTTTCACCGGAAATTGCGGACCCGAAACGTCGCGCCTGTGTAGCCTCATTTTACTATTTTTGTCTTTCCCTTGTACGGCTTGATGGGTTTCCATCCTTCATGTGTTCTGAATGGTCGTCTTTTTCTAAACCTAGGCCTTAACCTTAGCAGAATCTCTGAGTCGTGTTGTCTACCGTCAGATTAAAATTTTGACGGCGAGTTGATCCTCCTAAGATTCTCTAGCTATGCAGTATAAACGTGGCCTCATGTCGCTTTCGGTACGCTTTGGCTGCGGGTATTATCTGACCATGTCCATTTCCTAATGTCAACATTTATAATAGAAAATCGAGCCGTCCAATGTAATCCACTAGCGTTTGATGTCTCCAAACTAAGAGCAGAAAAGGATCCGCCGGACTTCACTCGCCGCCACCGGTGAATGCTATTTTAGTTTCCCGACCAGCCGCAGCGTCACATCTACTTGGTTGGCTCCTGACATAACAGGAGGAGCCCACAGTAACTCATCACCAAATTTGGCGGTCGTCTTTCTGGATTATAACATCGGCCAGCTGTTTATCGCCTTCATGATCAAACTTTAGCTGAAAATCATGAAAGATATACTTCTTCTACGGGGTCGTCCTTTACTTTTCTTCCAATGTCTTGGGAAGGTCCGTCTAACAATCGACAAAGCTTTGTCTTTATATCAGTATTCTATAATTTAAGAACTTCAACGATCAGAGGACCTCTTCCCAGAGTAAATTAGGAATTTACCTTCAGGTGTAACTCAAAGGATTCACGTAGTTCACGCAAACCGCATGAACGATTCAATACCGGTTGCCAACTGCAGAATTCGTTTTGAACATCAAAAGTTCGCTCAGGAAGTACCCGCAAACTACACTTTCTCAAGAACGGTAGAGACAATTTAGAAATTACGTGTGTCACATGCAAGCTTTGGGCGAAATCCGATTTCATGTTCAGTGCAATAGCGGGCACTCCTTTCTTGTTTTATTATTGTGAGTACTTCATCGTGATTAAGGGTCCAGCTCCATATGGAGAAAGAAAATTGTGTAAAGATTGCAGAATAAACCAGTCACTATCATAGAAGGAGCAAAACGCCATATATTTTGCCAAGCCAAAACCAGCAATAACCAAGATCCAGCTATATACACACAACCATATTCTTCATCTGGTAGTGCACGACTCGCCATCTACGCATCATTCCTATAAAACGCACGCATCTACGCATTTTTTTTTTAGTTACTTCTTTCTTCTGAGTTTTGTGGAGGAAAAATATGTTGCTGCAGCATCATATGTATATGAAGGACTAAATGGTTCTAAATATGTATATAGTCATATCATTAACAGTTAGATATTTTATTTTGACTGTTCCATAAGAATTTCCGTATGCATCGAAATTGATGAATGTCTTGTATTTGATCACAAGATTTGTTTAAAGTACACGTGTTGATTAAGAGTTGTAAATCATGTGCTATAGTATAAGGTTAAAAGTATAAATCAAGTCTAAATTTTGCATTTCTTGCTTAGTCTTAGTGATTTTTAAAAATTTAGAATCTTAAGAATATCTCTGCAGGGGACTTCGAGGATATTTTCATCAACCGTTTCATGAGGATATAATTCAAATATTGATTCATCAAGGTTAAATTTAATCATTTTTCGATTTAGCTTTAAATTTTTTTGATGGAAAGTGTTATATATCACTATATGGCACTCATATATTTTGTTGGCTTTGGACCAGCAAAAGAAATTCATTCAGATTCCTGAAGATCTTGAAAGTAAACGATGCCTCCGCATGGATTGCTAAAAGAAAGAGTAATTTATAAAATTTTAAGCTTGGTGGGTCGATACGACTATTAGCTATATATATATATATATATATGGTTATCACAAGTAGCTATTAACGATGCATTTGAAATTTATTTCACTTATTCCTTATATTATCTCAAATCTATTTCCCGTTCGTACAAAACTATGGTCTAATGTTATGGATGTAAACGTCTACTAACGTCAAGTACACCATACTGAATATTTTATTAGCATAATGGCTACATATAAACCATTATAATCTCGGTTTTTTTTTTTTATGATCAAGAGAATATTATAATAGCAATGATTAGTTACATACATAGAACAACTTAACTGTTTAGATTTGCAATGCTTTCAACCGACACTCACGCCACCGAACCATATAACAAATTCTTGTTTTCTCCTTCATATTTGCTGTTGGACCACGAGAGCATTTTAGCGAACTGGTATTATGTTTCTGGGCTTTGGACACACCTTATTATTGGACAAACCGTATCTAATCGATGCTCCACCTTTATCTTGATTTCGTCATATCTAAAAGTGCGTACATCATTATGTATGCTCTTTGCCCTTTCTTATGATGCTAACAATGATGGACTTTTCAAATGTAATCTGGCGTAACGTAGATCACGGAAGGCTCCTGTATGTTCAAACAATACTCGTTGGACGTTTAGAACCTCAGCCGCATGCTGTGAGTATTCTCGTAAAGCTTACCCGCAGTGATATCATCTCGAGTGTCTTCTTTCAATTAGAGTTTCATTCGTCGAGGAGGAAAGACCAAATGGAATTATCTCGTCTTATTATTGCTTTCTTGATTGCGTCCAATGCGGAGAGAGAATATATAAGAGAAACTCATGTAAGCAACATGTAACTATTTCATTCAGCAACATTCCTTTGCTTTCCTCTTTACACTTTCTTTCTTCATTTTGATGTGAGAATAGACACATACTATTTTGTCGGGCCCTAGATGTGTTTGATTCTTGCTCATCTGTCGACCAAAATAGTTCAATGGCATTCGAACGACAAAACATACTACCCACATGTAATAAAATGACGGGTTCTTGGGATGACTTTTCTGAGTGGGTGTTATCACCCCCGTCCTGCCAAGGAAGAGTTTGCCTTAAAACTTAAAAACAATGCTAAATTAATCTAGCAACTATTGGATAGGATTACGTTGACATCCTCATGACAACTTCAAAAAGGAAAATTTATTCAGTTACATGTTGTCTTTTACCAGGCATAAAACAATACAGATTTGGTCTTTCCTACAAGTGTACCCATTTCACTAGGTTGAAATTGACAAACATAAAAACCAGGTCATAGTGGCTTTATTCCTGATTTTTGCCATGATTAAAGCCACTTGTTGATTGATAATGAAAATGAAATTCGTATAAATCATCAAGTTCGTACGCAGGGACATCTCAAGGTTCAGGTTATTCATCTCAGTGCACAGCAAACCACTCCCTCAAATGCTAATGCTATCTTCTTGTTTACATCCAAATTCTCTCAGCAAACCACTCCCTCAATTGCTAATGCTATCTTCTAGTTTACATCCAAATTCTCTCGCGTCTGGTGGACAGAAAGTTCTGGTTTCTCGAAGTAACTGAAGTGTTTATCTTAGGCGCGAGCGGAGGGAGGAAGGAGAGACTAGGGAGAGAGCACAAAGGTTTGGAATTGATGAGGATACACTAGGACATGAGTGAATATATATTTTTTTCTTAAATTTTGTTTTAACTGGTATATAATTACGGTTTTAAATTTAAATTTATGGAGAATATAGTAATAAGACCTAAATAAAATTATTTTAGGATTTAGAGTGATTCATTATAAGTAATGTATAGATCATTATAAGTAATATAAATAATATAGGTATTTATGCCTTAGTTTCATTGGGATTTATTTTCAAACTATAGAGATATGAAATTGAAGTTATAAGAATTTATAATTTACAGTGCTTTTAAAATGAAGGATCACCAAATTCTATTTTTGATATTTTTGTCTTATGCTTTATTTTTATTGGAATTTAGTTTGAAAATTATAGAGATATGAAATATGAAACTTATGAGAGTTTATAGTTTTTCATTTTTTTACAATTGGTATTTATGTGAGATGGGATGTGAGTGGATTGTGGTTGTGTAAGTATGGAGGATAAGAAGACAAGAGCATCATGCGTTAGTTATGGCTTACTTCCCTATGTCCGACCACATAGAGTGGCTTGGGATATACCTTGTGGAGTGTTTGACCGACTCTTTATCTTGCAAGTGGTAAGGATCCAGATGTGAAAGATGCACAAGAACTATGACTGTACTACTTAGGATGCTCACATAAAATGAGTGATTGTTCTAATAATATGGCGTTAACATATGAGTTAGCAGAGGCTACCAACTTAGTAAAATAAACCAAATATAACTAAGAATTCTTAAAATATTCTAGAAATATCTAGTAAACTTCATGGTAGAATGTTTTAGAAGCATATAGGATGCTTCTTGATGGGAAGCTTCTAGTTACCATCCAAGGATTATGCAACTTGCACACCAAGTTAATGGTTAGCTTAATTTGTATTGTGGTAAACTCATTTTTGGAATTTTTTTGTTTTTGGTCTCTTTTCCTTTATTTTATAGGTAGAAAGGTAAAGAATAAGTAGAATAAGGAGCAAAGAAGGTCATTTGGGAAAAAACCCATATGATAAGAGAAGTTTGCATGATGGAGTCTTCTCTCAAGAAATGCAAAGTCTTATTTTGAGTAAAGAGTGGAAGCTTCACTCCAAGTGACACATGGAAGCCTCACTCCAAGGGAATGTAGTGTTGATCATTTGTATTACAAGAGATCACTTTAAAGATCTAGGTAACTTGGAGTGAGGAATGAACTGGTCCAAACATCTTTTGAATTAGTGAGATTGTGACTTTCGACCAAATGTACTTTCTTGATGGAACTTAGTGCCAAGAATTGATAGTCATAAAAATTTCACGTGAGGGTGAGATGGGTGCTCAATTTGTACCACAAGGTACAATCTATGAATCAAGAATGTTTGTGAGTAGGAAGACCATATGTACTAGCCATTGAGATCATTTAAACACTCTACTAAATGAGGTGGTGCAAAGGTTGTAGGTTGAAGTATTTTGTCTTGGAGAAGCTCCATCCTCAATGTTCATTGAAGGAGTTACGATGCCAAGGAAAGAGAATGCAATTTCATGAAGAGAGTGCAAATGTCTTTAGGAATTGAATTTGCTAAACAAGTGTAGAGAAAAGAGTGGCTTAGCAAGGATTGTGAACCCACCAAGGAAGAGTTCACTCAACTTGAGGAACCACTCCATCAACCCTTGGGAGATGGAGGCGGGTTTAGGGTTTAGGGTTTAGAGCATTGATAGAGAGATTCAAGATCACCCTCTTCCGGTGGAATTGGGAATATATTTTGGGACCTATGAGTATCAAAATCAAAGGGGTGAAGCAACTATTGCCAGGCCAACTTTGGGCAAATCCACTTGTCTCCAATGGACATAGGCCTTTTGGAGACAAGTGTTGGGGAAGGATGCTAGACCCAAGGATGGTGTCACAATGGAGACAAGTTTCAGAAGATTGAGCCAACCCATGTAGGACTGGATTGATGACATCTTCCTTACCAAGAAGAATTATTTAAATAGATGGATTGTATATACCTACAAGGACCATGCCTATAGAGCAACTGTAGGAGCTTTGATGATGATCTTCAAACCTCAACAAATGACTTACCTCTTGAATGCTAGAGAGACCTTCGTAAAAAATGTTTTCTCAAAAACTCATATTAATTAGGCAAGGATTTTCACTCAACACCTCACAACCTTTGAAGAACCTTTGAAGTATTTACATGATGTCATTTATGATTCACTTTTATATTGATATGAACTTATTGACCAACAAAGATAAGGGTATGTTTTTTGGTCACAATTATCCAAGTGCCTATTTCTTGTTGGATGCAAAGAGTATGAAGGAGATGAAGGAGATGCAACATGGGGGTGCCTTATTTGCAAAGAATGGCAAGTAGAAGGCACCCAATAGGTCCAAAGGAAAAAGAACAAGGCAATCCTACTTGACTTCCAAGAAGAAGCTTCCAAAATTGGCAGCCAAGTAGCAAAAACTAATCACTATCCTAGAATTTGATGAAGAGGAAGAAGAAGCAACAAAAGAAACCAAAGAGGATGCATCAACTGAATTTGAAGATGAAGAGGAGGGATTCAAGAAAGTCCTTAAAACCAAGTTAGAAGATAAAGATGGAGCAAATGCATTGTAAGAAGAAGAGGAAGAGGACACAGACCAAGAAGTATAGGTGTTGAAAGTTTTGGATAAGCCCACCCACTTAGAGCAAACTCTTGAAGACTTACCACCTAATGAAATTCAACCAGAGACACCACAAGCAAAGGAGCACCAAGAAGTTAAACCAAGGAGAGAACACAAGGAATATAGTTTGTTCTTCACTTTGACAACATCATCTACAAGTTCTAGTCTAATAGACCTCACTTTGGAGGAGCTCATGAGCAGTGGCAAGCTAGGATACAACTTTGTGGCACGTTTGTCATTACCTCTCAAGTTAGTCCTTGATGAATACTAACCAGTGTACAAGTAGAAGAATGTAGACCTTTATAAATATGCCTTATTGGTAAGTAATTTACATTTGTAACTTCATCATCAATTTTCCTTTGTAGACACTTACAAGAACAAGATAGTGCATCTCAAGAACAAGGACTACTGGCAAGGAGGGAAGGAGTTAGTGCTTCTAGAGGAGATTGAGGTGTTGGAGGAAGAGATCCTTACTTGGACCAAGACCAAATCCAATAAGGCAAAGATTAAGGAGTTGGATGAAGCACTTATCTTCATACATTAATCTTTGGCTAGGGACAAGGTAGAGACAAAGGTGAAGTATTTCAAGGTTCAATGAGTGATATCTGCCCAGATTGCAAACTGTCAATAATTGTCACAAGGAGGCATAAAAAGCTTTTTTCTTGACGTACCAATGGATAGTCTGTCTTTGGTTGCAAGAGCAATAGATTGAAATTGAGAAGAAAAGCAAGTAGATGCTACAACTGAAGGAGGAATTGACCCAGATTTCTGCAAAGCTTACTACCACATGTTGGGAAGCCAACTCACTAACAGAATTTGAAACCTTGAGTTGATAGGAAAGAGAAATTGTAGTACAATTTTAAGTGAAGAGATTGGCCAAGAAGAAGAAGTAGAGGGAGTTGAGACAACTATGTGCAATAATGATGCATATCCTCAAGGAACTTTCAGAAAGATCAATTATGTAGGAAGACATCTAAAGATGCAAATCCTCTTAAAAAAGCTATGGAAACCTTTGTCTATAGAAGCCTTGGAACAAGTGCCTCCAGATTTATGCATTAGATTAGATCTCAATATTAATCAAATTAAGGAGAGTGTCAAGTTCACATTATTAGATGTTAAGCAATGATTTAATGAGGTAGTGGAAAATCATGAACCTCACAAATCCATAGAGTAAAGTGTGATAGCTGTGACAATCACTCCTTTGTAGTGGAGTAGTGGACTTTAATGTGGTAGTGGGGTAGTGGCTTTTAAATCCTTAGTACCAAATTTGGATGGTAGGCAAATTAGACATTAACTGGTAGATTTTGTGACTCCTAATCCCACTTGCTATGTAAGCAAGCAGTTTGAAGTGCTAAGTGTGTAGTTCTCACACGGTGAATAAATGAAACAACTCCACTCTTTGTCATTTCTTGCATTAAGTTTAATTTCTTAATTTAATTTAATTAACTTAATATTTCACAATAAACTTAAGCAAACATTTCTTGCTCAAATTTATTTCTTGCACAATAAATATCCACCTATTTATTGTGCAAGAAATATGATCTTTGGACTAAAAGTAGTTTGTCTTCACAATGATAGAAATGCTTGCTTGCATATTTGATCCTTGGAGTGGTTTAGGAAGCTCAATGTTGATGCTTGGATAGGATGAGAGAGTCTTGTAGTATTGGCATGCCACTCTACTATCCAAACTTGTACCCTTGCACCAAAGCTAACTGAACCATAGATAATGCTTTCCAAATAGGATGAGTAAGATGGATCTTTATATGGAGGTTGTGATTGTTGTCTTTGAAGTGATAGATCATTAGGAGTGACTTGTCACTTGGAAGGAGGTCAAGCAAGATCTTTGGAGGATCTTCTAAAGGGAAGGGGATGCCTTACTTGGAATTTTCACCCCACTTTCAAGAATCAAGGTAGTAATTTGGTGTGATTGTGGTTGTTTTGTTCTTTCTTTTCTGCATTCTACCTTCTTGGTGACTTTTCTCCTTTAAGGTGTGCTTTCTACCTAAGAGATTAAAGATGAAATAATGAAGGACTAAATTCTATGAAATTTCTTTGTACCTTACTATTTTTGATCCATATCCTTAAGAGAACAAATTTTTACTTACTGAAATGCTATGACACGTATACCAAGTATGACATGTACACCAAGTAGATAACTTATAGAAAGTAGCTTCCTTGGAAGCTTCTCAAGAACTTTTTATTGCTTCACTATAAGTATCAAAGTCCAAGCTCATGCTAGGCATTTGGAGTTTCACTCAATTGAGAGTTTCAATGTGACCTCCCTCCATTGTCCTATTCCTCTCTTGAATCTTTTATATTGGTATTAGAGTAGGAATGGGATGGATGGAATCTATGGATCAAAAAACAAGTCTCTCTTAACCATTAGGATTTCTATATTTGTGTGCTACCAAAGCACCATTTTCACTTCCAATTCATCACTTCCTATTTTGGCCAAGACTTTTTGAATGTGGTCATCTTGTCCAATGAACCATTGATCCTTCCAATTGTAACTTACAAGGAGAACATGTTGCATCTATATGTTAACCAAGATAATTGCAACTAGGTTAGTAGAGTAGTAGTCATGGTGGTAATACATAAAGTTATCACTGCTATATAGCTACAAATTGAGCATCTAAGTCAATTGTTAGTAGAGAAAGATTGTGATGGTCAATGACAAGAGCAATTGGAGAGAGTAGCATTTCAAGAAGAAGAGAACAAGTTTGATTCTCAAAACTAAAGTTATTTGAAGACAAGAATCTACTGAGTACAATAAAGAATTTTGTTTTTGATTGTGAATGTTATTTTGAAACTACAAATCTCCTAGATGATATGAGACAATTAGAGAACCTCAGGTCAAGTAGATATTAATAAAACTAAGGTAGAAATTTTGGATAGAACAAACCCAATGGTAGTTGTTGTTCCAATTTCAACATGTGAAGAATTCAACAATGTAGTCATTGGATGATTTCAAACTATGAATGTTGCACAAGATCAAATTGGAAAAATTGGTTTGATGAAAATTTACATTTCTCAATTTCAAAACACCATGATATTGATTCTTCACATGCAAGAAAGTGAAGCTATGGATTGGTTAGTGAGAAGATTGAAATTGCACACCAAATTGTAATTAACTATACACAAACCCAAGCATATAGAAAAAGCTATATGCTTTCTCTATATGGTTGAGCATTTTGACTATTTGATTACCACAAACTGATTCCAACCTAGACCTCCACAAAATTTGCAAACCAACCCAACATGAGTAAAATAATGGGGATTAATAGAGACTGATGCCATCCAACAAAGACCACTTGCTGTGGCAGATCCAAAGCAATTGTAACAAAATGGTTGATAATTTTATTATTGCCAAATTGGACCTTGCATTATTAAAGCTTCACTTTAGAATGGATGACCTTGACCAATTACCCAAATGGAATTTGTGGAGCACATTGATCAAGGAAACAAAGAGTCCTAGTAGGAGACATCAAGCCACTTATTGGGAACCTAATTAGTTCCAATGGGATTGAAGGTTAGACTTTTGCAAGTTAACACTTTGCACTTACACTTACGGAAGTTTATATTTATCACACTTGCAAGGTATGATATCTGATCATAGTTGTAGGATTTTGGTTGATGCATAGAGTTTTGAAAATTGCATGTCCATGTAACAAGTAAAGGAATTATACCTTCTTTTATCAAATTGATATTTTATAGCAAATTGATGATGGCGGATGGTAAAAATAGTTTCACATTTTTTACTTCATATCCCAATATATCTAGGATTAGAAAGGAGTATTGTAAGTGTATGAGATTTCTAATAGCTCACCTCCATTAAAATATCATTATAAATTTTCCTTGGTTTGAATATCATATGGCTTCTTCATTCTTCATGATCATTAATAAACATAGAAGAAGTAAGAAGAGTTGTGTAACAATATGGAGTTTATAAATGAGTTAGTCAAGATTACCAAAATAGAAAATTAGCCAAGAATTATAAGAATATTCAAGAAGTATCTAGGAAACTCCTTTTATACCTTCTAAGTATTGTGTAATGTGTATGCCAAATGGTAACTTCTAGGAGGAAGCTTCTTGGGAAGCTTCTTGGCTAGTTTAGCTTACACATCAAGTAGATGACTTCTAGAAAGAAATTTTTTGGGAAGTTTCTTGACTAGTTTAGCTTGCACACCAAGTAGGTAGTTAACTTAGCTTGCACTCTAAGAAAGTGGCTTTTAAGAATCTTCTTGAGAAACTTCTCAAGAACCTTGTATATCTCTTATAAATACCAAAGCAAAGTTCATGCTAGGCATTTAGAGTTTCACTCATTCAAGAGTTCCAATATGATCTTTCACCATAATTTTCCATTTTCATACACTTTCCTTTGTCTTTTACAAGTTGGAATACAAGTAAAGAAATAAGTTGAGCTAGAAACAAATGGTTTTAATTTTGAGATATGGAAAACAAGATGGATCTTCATGTGACCAAAAAGTGCAAGTTTGCATGTACAAAAAGAGGGTCTATTCGAATAATATCAAATAGACCTATCGAGTTAGTAACAAGTTTACAAACCTGGATGTCAAGAGGGAAAGGAAGGTTAACAGAGGAGAGCATAACCATATCTCATATCTGAAAAGTGAGATTGCAATGATGTTGATCAACATTTGTTGGTTCTATTTTGAACAGGGAAATGAGACTTGGCTTGGTGGAAGGACTTAGATAACATGGACAAGAAGGTGGAAGGAAGTAAGAGGAAAATGAGATGGCAATGGAACAAAATCTAAAACAAGTAGATTTTACTTATATTTAAAGATGTAAAGAGAGAATCTAGTACTTGCTTACTTGGAATAATTGTATTTAAACTTGATAGTCAAGAGAGAATCTAGTACTTGCTTACTTGGAATTAGTGTATGTAAACTTGATGGTCACAAGAAAAATATCTCAATTGGTATGATGAACGTTGACAAAGGCACTTAGTGTAAAAGACCAAGGATAGAAATAAGAGGATGGAAGATTCAAATGAAAAATCATATTAGGACTCTTGAACAAAGGAAACTTTGAATGTCTAGCATGAGTTTGGGCTTTAGTATTTATATGGAACATGAAAAGCTCTTGAGAATCTTCTTAGGAAGTTTCTCAAGAAGCTTCCTTCTAGAAGTAGTCTCCTTGTCATGCTAAACTAGTTGGGAAACTTCCAAAGAAAATTCTTTCTAGAAATTGCCTAACTTGGTGTGCAAGCTAAGCAAGACAAGAAGCTTCATAAGAAGCTTCCTCTTAAAAGCTTCTTAGGAAGCTTCACCACTTGGCATGCACAATACTTGGAAGGTACCAAGTAGCTTCTTAGATATATTTAGAATATTCTTATGATTCTTGGCTAATTTGGCTTATTTGCTACTTTGTTAATCTTGACTAACTCATCTATTAACTCCATATTGTTACATATTCTCTCACTGTTGGTTGGTGATGTCCTTGTCACCATGGAAGCTGCAAACTCCTAGATGGCTATATGTGTATTCTAGAGATGAGAAAGAGACTCCCAAGTGGTATCATGGAGGGGGTACCCTTTCTAAAGGACTTTTTTCTTGATACGTTGTTGGTGGCCATGTTGAATGTGACACTATGTGAGGATAAAATCAACTTTATAATCCTCATGATCATTGATGTGGATGCTAGGAAGAGGAGGTTGGACATGAGTAGAAAAGGAAGGTGGATTAGAGACAAAGGGTTTTAACTTGAAAATATGAAAGATGGATTTGTATATGACAAGGCAAGGCAAGGGAAGTCAATAAGCAATAGGAGAAATGATATGGGTAATATCAAATAGACCTATCTAATTAGGAGCAAGTTTATGAACTTGAGTATCAAGTGGGAGGGGTAGGTTACTAGAAGAAAGCATGACCTTGTCATTGAGTTGAAAGGTGAGATCAAGGCAATGTTGATGCATATTGTTTTTGAGAATTTTGAGCAACAAGGAAATGAGATCTAGTTTGTTGTAGGAATTAGGATATTGTGGTCAAGAAGGTGGAAGTATAAGGGACATGAGATGGAGGAGGAGAAAGAAGAGAATTTGGAACAAGTGGATCTTGGCCAAAATTAAGGAGAAAGGAAGAGAATCTGGTGCTTGCTTGTTTGGAATTATTATACAAAAACTTAACAATTGTAAGAAATTCATCCTAATTGATATGGTGAACATTGACAAAGACAAAAAGCATATCCTCCAAAGTGCAATTTGCAATTTTAGTTTGTCCATCATTTTGAGTATGATAGGCCATGGACAATGCAAACTTGGTGCCGAGTAGCTAGAAGAATGCTTGCCAAATTTTTTTGGTGAATTGAAGATCACGATTAGAGATGAGTACGTGAGGCATCCCCATGATGCTTAAAGACATTATCAAAGTAGATATGTGCCAGTGTTGGAGCATCCAATATATTAAAGGTTGGTGCCCAATGGATTTGCTTACTAAGTTTACCAACAAACAACACAATTGTTGTATGACCTTGCTTTGTCTTAGGCAAGGACGTGATGAGATCTAAACTCACGTGTTCCTATCAAGCATATGAGATGGGAAGTGGTTGAAGGAGTCCACTTGGTTTTTGGTTATTGGCATTGTTGCATTGGTAGCTCTCACAAGATCAAATAAACTCTCAAACATCTCGTGCCATGTTGGACCACCACCATTGGCATTGTAGTGTACACAAGGTCTTGTCCACCCTTATATGACCAATAATTGGTAAATCATGGGCTTCTTGAAGGCACACAAGTCATAGAACACCCTTAATTAGAACATAGATCTAGTTCTCATAGAATAAAAGGTTTTCTTTGAAGGAGAAGGTGTTTTAGTCCTTGTCATGTAATGAAAGACAACCTTGTAAGGTCTTATTGTAAAGCGGTACTAAACTCAATTTGGACTTTCAAGTTAATTGTTATTGCCATATTGCTAGTGTGATTAGAAGAGGAGTTCTCAAATTAGATCATTATGATAACTCATCAAGGAATGACATGGAACTAATTGGGTTTGTACTCAAGTTTGATATCAAACAATTGCAATTGTTCATTCCACTCTTCATATGCTCCACATGTAATAATGCAACAAGAGTTTGTGATTGATTTACATGATCATTTGTTTATCCAAGAGATAATGCCTCCATACTTTGGTGGTATATACTATTGCTAGTTGTTCTTGAGTCAAGTGGAGTAATTCCTTTTTGCGGTGTTTAGTTTGCAAGACACAAAGGCAATTGGATGTAACCTATCTAGAAATTCTTATTGCAATATAACTCCATTTAATATAATATAATGGTAAAGTTAGAAGTATCAAAATCAACCACACAAGGTAGTTGAGGATCATGGTTGAAGAATGGGTCTTTAAGACACTATATGTTTAAGCTTCTAGAATGCTTCTTTGTGCTTGGTGGTCCACTTAAAGTTTGAAATCCTCCCCAAGAGATCACTCAAAATGGTGTGGCCACATGAGCATAATAGTGGATGAGCTGCTGGTAAGAACTTGCCAATCCATTAAATGATCACACTTTTGTGGTATCCTTTGGAGTAGGCCAAACAATAATGGCTTTCATTTTCTCTTTTTCATCTTGATTCCCTCCAATGAGACCTTATAACCTTATAACCTAGAAGGTAACTTCCTTCCACCAAAGAGCACACTTCAATTTCTTGCAATAAAACTCCATTTACGTAGTTTTCTTGGGACATCTTGTATGTCATTCATATCTTCTACCTCTATCCTACTATAGATTAAAATATCATCCAAAGAAACCAATCCAATAGCCCATCCAACACCCAATGCATCTGATCCTTGAAGATTGTTGGAGCATTAGTGAGCCCAAATGGTAGAACTCTCCACTCAAAATGCCCATACCTTGTGCAAAAGGCAGTTTTTTGCATATCTTCCTATCAATAGAAATATGCCAATAACCACTTTAGAGATCCAACTTGGAGAAGCATTGTGCTCTACTCAATTGATCTAGCAATTCATCAATTCAAGACAAGAGATATGCATCTTTAAATTATTATTTTTATTGAGGTCAAGATAATCAATATAGAAGCAAAATCACACATTTATCTTGGGATAAATAATACTGTGCTTCCCAAGGAGATACTATGTTGTATGAAATTCTCCTCCAACAATTCTATTAATGTTATTCAAAGCTCTTCTAACTCCTTTGGTGAGAATTGATAGATTGGTCTATTCATTGGAGTACTTCTTGGCAATAACTCAATCTTGAAGGGCATATCACAATTGAAGGGTAACCTCTTTGGTAGATCATCCAAAAACACATCTAAAAACTCCTAAACTAGTTGATAACCATTACTTGATGATAATTTTAGCCCTCATCAGATTCTTTATGTGCAATTGGCTTGATCCACACCATAAATATAGGAATATATTCCTCTAAAGCTTACTCTATGGCTACTTTACTAACAAATTTCCCATCTTGAGACAAACTATTCTTAGGTGTCTTAGTCAAAGGTGCCATACAACTTAATTGATAATTCTTTCCTTGGTCTTATACTTGAATTGATCATTAGGTCCACTCAAATTGAACCTTATGACATTCAAGCTAATGTAGACCTAAAATGACATCATAGTGTAGAGGTGCCACTACATACCTCATACATTCCAAATACTCTTTTCCAATCTTGAATGTAATAGGAGGTGAGGTACAAAATGTAAAATCCTTTGTACTATCCACTAGCATCAATCTACTTCTAACTATTGGTTTGATAGGAATAACTAATTCTTTTTCTATTTATATGGACATGCAATTCTCTAAATTTATAGAATCAATCAAAATCTTACAATCATGATCAGATATCATACCTTGCAAGTGAAGTAAATTTATGTAGGTCAAGCCTTGAATCTCATTGGAACTAATCAGGTTCCCAATAGATGACTCAAATTCTCCAATTGAGATTCTTTGTTTCCTTGATCATCACACTCCATGAATTCCACTTGGGTGATTTGTTAGAGTCATCTATTCTTGAGTGGACATTCAGCAATGCAAATATCCAATTTGGTGACAATAAAAGCAACCACTATTTTGTTGCAATCTTTCCTTATCTGCAATGCCAAGTGATCTCTATTGGATGGTATCAATCTCCATTGATGCCAGTTCTTCCACTTGTATGTAGGGTGTTGGTAAGCTTTATGAAGATCAAAGTTGAGACCAAGTTATCACAACCAAAGAATCAAATTTCTCAGCTAATTGCATGGCTTCCTCCAAGTGTTTGGGTTCTCACATGGTCACTTAAAATTTGGTGTGTGACTTTAAACCCTCACAAATTGATCCAAAGCTTCAACTTCTAGTAAATGTGGAATTTGCATCATGGTGTTTTGGAATTGAGTGATATAGCTTCTTATAGAACCAATCTACTTCAATTATACCAATCTATCTTGTGTGGCTCATGTGGCATTTACAGTTTGGAATTGCCTAATTATTTCACTTTTGAATTCTTCCCATGTCAATATTGGCACAATAAACTACCATTCAGCTCACTCCACTCAAAATTTTCACCATAGTTTTGCCACTCCATCCAGTTAGCTTGAAGCCAAGAGAATTTATCTTTGTTTATCTTGAAGATTTGTAGCTTCAAAATAATATTTTCAATCAAACACAAAATTCTCCATTGCATTTGGGAGATTATTACCTTCAAATATCTTGGGCTTTGGAAATTAAATTTTCTCTTCTCCTTCTTGAATCGGTGCTCTCTCTACATGCTCTTGTCATTGATGGTCACTTTCTTTCAACAATTGAGTAAGGTGCTTGATTTGTTGCTGGATAGCAATGATAGCTTTGAGCATTGTTGCCATGGTCACTATTCTATCAAACCAGCTACAATTCTCTAAGTTAACACATAGGTACAACATGTCCACCATTCTCCATAAGTACCAATCAGAAGTACCAAAGGTCATCAAACAAGGTGATCATATTTAGAAAATTTACCTAAAGCGTGAGATGATGAATTGCATGAAATAATACTTGGGTAGTACATGGACACAAAAATCCCAATAATTTGGAAAAAATAGATTTGGTGGTCCATAACTTTGATCCATCCCATTCTTGCTCTGATACCAATGTAAAAGACCAAGGAGAGAAATAAGAGAATGGAAGATTGGAATGAAAGATCACATTAGAACTCTTGAATGAGGCAAACCCTAGCATGAACTTGGGTTTGGTATTTATAGGGAATATACATACAAGGCTCTTGAGAAGCTTCTAGGAAGCTTTGTAAAAGTCACTTTTTTAGAGTGAAAGCTAAGCTAACCAAGAAGCTTTGCAAGAAGCTTCCTTCTAGAAATAACTTACTTAGCATGCAAGCTAAGCTAGTATGGAAGTTTCCCGAGAAGCTTTCTTCTAAATGCAACCTCCTTGGCATGAAAGCTAAGCTAGCCAAGAAGCTTCCCAAGAAAATTTCTCCTAGAAGTCATTCCTTGGCATGCACATTACACAATACTTGAAAGATACTAAGTAGCTTTCTAGATGCTTCTAGAACATTCTTTTAATTCTTGGCTAATTTGGCTTGTTTGCTACTTTTTTAGTCTCAACTAACTTGTCTATAAACTCCATATTGTTATATATAACATATCTTCCAAGGTGAAATTGAATTATTTAGTTTGCCCATTAGTTTGAGGATGAAAAGTTGGAGATAAAGCAAGCTTGGTGCCAAAGAGCTTGGAAAGTGCTTGCCAAATTTTTTTGATGAAGCAAGGATCACAATAAAGGTGAGAAACTTTGACATACCATGGTTTTGAAGACCATATCAAATTAGATTTGAGCCAACATCAAAGCATCTACAAGATCTACAATAGGTTCCAAGTGAATATGGTTATTGGGATTATCAACAAAGATCATGATTGTTATATTGTCTTCGTCCATCTTTGGTAAGGATCTGATGAGATCTAAGCTCACATGTTCCTATAACATAGATAGAATTGGGAGTGATTGGAGTATTCCACTTTGTTTTGGTCATTGGCTTTGTTGCATCACCAACTCTTACAAGATCACATAAACTCTTAAACTTCTTGTGCTATGTTTGGCCACCACAATTGATATTTTAGTGTACTTAGGGTCTTGTTCACCCCCATGTGACCAACAACAGGTAGGTCATGTGCTTCTTGAAGTTGCACAAGTTAGAGATCTCTCATAGCCAGAACATAGATTCAAATCTCACAAAATAGAAGACCATTCTTGAATGAAAAGATGTTGTATTCCTTTTCATGTGCTACAAGAAAATTTGCACAAGATGAAATAAAGGATCTTATTATAGAGCAATCTTGAACTTTGTATGTACCTTGGAGTCTACCAACACCATAGTGATTGCTACTTATATGGGTGATGCAAGAAAAATCTTCAAATAAGGTTTTCATGACAAGACATCAAGAATGAGGTAACTATTTAGGTTTCTACTCAAGTTGATATCAAAAAATTTTAATTGTTCCTCCCACAAATAATGCCAACTCTTCATGTGGTCTACATTTAAATTCTACAACAAAGGTTTGTGATCAATTCACATTATCATTTGTTTTCCCAAGAAGTAATATTTCTACATCTTGGTTGCACATGCCATTGAAAATTGTTCTTGATTTTGAGCAAAATAACTCTTTCATATTGCATTTAGTCATCAAGATACAAATGCAATAGGAGCAATCCATCATTCAACATTTAGACATTCTTGTTGCAATACGGTTCCATTTGTATAGTTAGAAGTATCAAAATCAACCACACAACATAGTTGAGGATCATATGGTTGGAGGATGGGTTATGAAGACACCATATCCCTTAGTTTCTTGAATTATTCTTCTTGCTTGGTGGTCCACTGCAAGCTTGTTGTCTTGCCCAAGAGATCAATCAATGGTGTAATCACATGAGCAAAATAGTAAATGAAGCATTGGTAAAAACTTATCAATCCATTAAATACTTGAACTTCCATGACATTCTTAGAAGTATGGCATTTGATAATGGCCTTGATTTTTTCCTCTTCCATCTTAATCCTTTCCATTGAAAAATCTTATGACCCAAGAAGGCAATTTCATTTTATCAAAAAGTACACTTTAACTTCTTGTAGTAGAATTTCCACTAGTGTGGCTATCTTTTGACCTCTTGTATGTAGTTTGTATGTTCTACCTCTATCCTATTGTAATTTAGAATATCATCCAAGATAGTATCACATCTCAATCAAATAGCACCTCCAATACCCAATGCATTTGATCCATGAAAATTGCCAAAGTATTAGTGAGCCCAAAAGGTAACACTCTCCACTAATGCATCAAGCTTGGAGAAGAAATAAAATTTCAAGTGGACCACCAATCACAAAGAAGGGTTCAAGAAATTGAAGCATATAGTGTCTTCATGATACATCCTCCAATCATTTGATCCTCAACTACCTTGTGTGGTTAATTTTTGATGCTTTTAACTTTGCCATTGAAGTTGTGTTGCAATAAAAATTTATAATTGGATTACATCCTATTTCCTTTGTATTTTTCCAATTAAACATAGCAAAAATAAAATATTTTGTCCAAGATCAAGAATAATTGGCAATGGATTACAGCACAAAGATATGGAGATATTATCTCTTGGGAAAAAAATGATAATGCAAACCGATCACAAACCTTTGTTGTTAATTTCACATTTGAAGCACATGAAGAGTTTCCATCATCAATGGGAGGAACAACTATAGTTATTTGAAATCAAGCTTGAGTATAAATTCAAAAAGTTCCATTTCATTCTTGATGCCTTTTCACAATGATCTGATTTGAAGATTTTTCTTGAATCTCCTATGATAGCAATAATCACCATGATGTCAACCAAATAAAAGGTACATACATAAGGTTCAAGATTGCTTTACAACAACACCACTTCTTTCAATTGGTGTAAAGTGATTTTATAGCAGATAATAAGGAATACAACACTTTTTTTCCAAGGAAAGCCTTCTATTTGTGAGAAACTTATCTATGTTCCAACAACAGATGATATCCAACTTTTTCAGCTTCAAGAGGCCCATGACTTACCAATTGATAGTCACCTAAGTGTGAACAAAACCTTAAGGACCCTTCAATGTCAATAGTGGTGGGCAAACATGACATGAGAGGTTTAAGAGTTTGCTCAATCTTGTAAGAACTATGAATGCAACAAACTCCACAATTAAAAACCAGGTGGACTACTTCAACCACTTCCTGTTCCAACTACAAAATGAGAACATGAAAAACTTTATCTCATCACATCTTTGCCCAAGATGGATCAAAGCCATACCACCATTGTGATGTTTTTTGATAAACTTAGCAAGAAAATTCACTTGGCACCCACTATAGATGCTCTAACACTAGCTAAGATTTACTTTGACATTGTCTTCAAGTACCATAAGATACCAAGGATCCTCATCTAAAATTGTGATCCTCCATTCTTTGGTCAATTTTGGCAAGGGTTCTTCAAGCTACTTGGCACAAATCTTGTTTTGTTTACAACATATCATCCTCAAAATGATAGGCAAACCAAACATGCAAATTGCATCTTGGAAGATATACTTCATGCCTTTGTCAATGTTCTCCATACAAATTGAGATACTTGTCTTGCAATTGCCAAGTTTGCCTAAACTAGGCAAGCATTGAGTTCTTCCTCTTCTTTCTTCATTTTGAGCAAGATCCATTTGTTCTGATTTCCTTTCTTGCTCCCTTGTGATCTCATGTTTCACATATTTCTACCTTCCTGTCCATGTTATCTAAATCCTTACACCAAGCAAAGTCTCATTTTCTAGTTGTTCAAAAGTAGCAAAAGCAATATACAAATAAGCATCCTTGTGATCTCATCTTTCAACTAGGCAATAAGATCATGATTTTTTCTAGTAACCTTCCTCTTCCATTAGACACCCAAGTTTGTAAACTTGCTCATAATTGGATAGGTCCACTTGATATTACTTAGATCATTTGCCTACCGGCTTGCACTTCCTAGTCACATGTGGATCTATCTTGTCTTCTATGTTTCAAAGCTAAAAGATTCTAAGGCAATGAGTACATCACCAACGTGCGATAGGTGGATATATAATAATATGGAGTTAGCTAAAAAGGTAGTAGAGCTATTGAGTTTGTAAAATAAGCCAAGTATAGCTACAAATTCTAAGAATACTCTAAAAGCATATAGTAAGTTCCATGGTAAAATATTTTAGAAGTACTTAAGAAGCTTCTTGATATGAAGCTTCTAAGTACCTTCCAAGTATTGGATAACTTGCATTCCAAGTTAATGCTTAGCTTAGTGTAATAATATAAAGTTAGAGAATGAGTTACTAAAAGCTAATGAATTATTATCATAGGCTAAAATAGCAAAAAGGAGATAAAAATATCCTAAGAATGTTCTAAAAGCATCCAAAAAGTTTGTGGGTAGAATGTTCTAGAAGCACATAGGAATTTTCTTGGTGAGAAGCCTCTAAGAACTTTCAAAGGGTAGAGTAGCTTGTATGTTAAACTAATGACTAGCTTAGTTTGAGTGCCAAATAAATGGCTAACTTAACTTGCATGCCAAGTAAATGACTAGCTTAGCTTGCACTCCAAGTAAGGTAGTTTTGGATAAAACCTTCCTTAAAAACTTCTTGGGAGTTTTTTGCACCCAAGTTTCCCATAAATACCAAAGCCATGCTCAAGCTAGGCATTTGGAGTTTCAAACAATTGAAAGTTTCAATAGTGATCTTCTATTATGATATTCCTTTCTCCTATTTCTTTCCTCAGTCTTTTACAATGGCACCAAATCAAGAATGAGATAGATGGAATCTATGGACTACCAAATGCATTTCCCCCAAACCACTAAAATTTTTGTGTCTATGTATTACCAAAGTATCATTTCATACTTTGGGGAAAATTTGCCTTGTCCAATGAACCTTTTATCCTTTGATTGTAACTTACAAGGAGCAATGGCTGTGTTGCATCAACTTGTTAACTTAGATAATTACAAGTAGGTAGCTTGGTAGAGTAGTAGTCATGGCATTGATGCCCAAAGTTATCATTATGCAACAACAAATTGAGCTCTTAATTTGATTTTTGGAAGAGAGAGATAATCAATGACAAAAGCACATAGAGAGACTAGCATTTAGAAAATGAGAAAAGAAAATTCAATCTTTGAAGCCAAAGTTGTTTGAAAGCAAGAATCTATAATGTGCAATTAAGAATTTCATATTTGATTGTGAACATTATTTTGAAGCTACAAATTTTCAAAATGAATAAATATGATTTCTCTTAATTTCAAGCCAATTAGATGGAATGAAAAATTCAGATGAAGTAAGCTCAATGATAATTTGTTGCTCCCATTTCAATATGGTAACAATTCAAGAGAACAATAATTGGGAGATTCCAAGTGGTGAATGTTGCATGAGTTGCACTTGATAGATTGATAAAATTGAAGCAAATTGGTTTTTTTTAAGAGCTACATCACTTAGTTCCAAAACACAATCATACAAATTCTAGAGATACAATAAGGTGAAGCTCTAGATCAATTTGTGTGGAACTTGAAATCATGCAGCAAATTGAAAGTAACCATGCAAGAGCCCAAACACTTGGAAGAAGCATGCAACTGGCTCAACTCTTGGATTCCATGGTTGTCACAACTTGGTCTTGAGCTAGACCTTCACAAAACCTAAAAGCACACCACACTTGTATTGAGGAGCAGGCATTGATGGAGATTGATTCCATCCAATTGACATCATTGGGTATGATAGATCGAGAGCTATTATGAAAAAATAGTGGTTATTTCTGTTATTACCAAATTGGATATTGCATTGCTAAATATCCATCTAAGAAATGAGTGACGTCAACCCATTGCACAAATAGAGTTCTTGGAGCATGAAGATCAAGGAAACAAAGAATCCCAAGAGGAGATGTGAAGCCAATTATTAGGGACTTGATTTTTTCCAATAGGATTGAAAGCTAGACCAATGCAAGCTGAATACACTTGCAAGGTATGATATCCAGTTGTGGTTGTGAGATTTTGGTCAATTGTGGAAGTTTTGAGAATTTCATGTCCATATAATCAAAAAAGTAATTATATATTCCTCATTATCAAATCAATATTTAGTAGTAGATTGATGATGGTAGATGGTAGAAAGAGTTTTGCATTCTTCACCTCACATCTTGTCATTTTCAGGATTGGAAAGGAGTATTTAGAGTGTATGAGGTATATGTATGCATTTCATATTATGTCTTCCTTGGCTTGAATGTCATAAGGTTTAATTTGTTTAAACCCAATAACAAATTCAAGTATAATACCAAGGTAAAACTTATCAATTAAATTGTCTGGCAATTAAATTGTCTGGCATCTTTGGGAAGACACCTAAGAATAGTCAGTCCCAAGATGAGAATTTTGTTAGTGCAGAGCTTGTAAACTTAGCCTTGGAGGAAGATATTCTTGTTTTTGATGCATAGATCAAGCCAATTGTGCAAGGAAGATAAAATACCTCATCAAGCAATTGTTGACTCTACAAATAGGTCAAGAATTTATAGATGTGTTTTTGGGTGTTTTTCCAAAGGGGGTTATTTTTTGATTGTGGTATACACTTCCAGATCAAGCTATTACAAATATCACTCTAGTGAGTAGACCAATCTATTTGCTCTTACCAAAAGAGTTGGAAGAGCTTCAAATAACATTGATTGAGTCATTGGAAAATGATTTCATATAACATAATACATCTCCTTGGAGAACATAGGTATTATTTGTACCAAAGAGAGATGGAAGACTTTGCTTTTTTATGGACTATTGTGGTCTTAATATAAAAAATTGTGAAAAATTCATATCCTTGCCTTAAATTGATGACTTGTTTTGTAACAATATGGAGTTTAGCGACGAAGTTAGTCGGGCTTACAAAGTAGCACATAAGACAAATTAGCCTAGAATATTCCGGAAGTATCTAGGAAGCTTCCCGGTTAGCTTAGCTTGCACCTTAAGTAAGTAGCTTCTAGAAGCTTCCAACTAGCTTAGCTTGCATGCCAAGTAGGCAACTTCTAGAAGGAAGCTTCTTGAGAAGCTTCCTAGTTAACTTGGCTTGCACTCTAAGAAAGCGGCTTGAGGAAGCTTCTTGAGAAGCTTTTCAAGGACCTTGTATGCTACCTATAAATACCAAAGCCAAAGCTCATGCTAAGCATTCGGAGTTTTCCCTCATTCAAGTGTCCCAATGTGAGTTTCCATTCTCCTATTTCTCTCCTCGGTTTCGGTCTTTTACATGTTTTTTCAATTGAAAAGAGCTTGATACTTCTTAAAGTTGGATATTTGAAATGGCTATTAGTAGATTCTACTCAATGAAAAAGATATGCAAAAGACTATCTTTTGTACAAGGTATGAGTATTTCAAATAAAGTATTTTATCCAACATTTACATATTTTATCTTGATTCCTTTTGCTGAACCTTATGGCCCAAGAAAGTAACTTTCTTTTCCATAAAGCACATTTGGACTTCTTGCAATAGAACTTCTATTATTGTTATCTTCTCAAGAATTTTCAAATATGAGCTTATTAATGCACCAAAAATCTTCATATATCAAATACATTGATTATTACATGGGTTAGTGGATAAATAAGTGATAGTGTTTGTGAATGAAATTTTTATAGTAAGATGTAATAGTTTTTATAGTTTTTTATAGTTTATTTATAGTAAGATGAATATAAAACAAAAGAATCACAGTTGAGAAGTCTTGAGAAGACTCTGACAATAGAAATTTTGTTACAAGAATTCCAAGTGTAACTTTTTGCAAAGGAACATTATACTCTTGGACCATTAAATTTTAGTAGAGCTGATAAAGATTGAAGAGGAGAAAATTAATACCATTATCAATTAGCCTACTCCTCAGGATACCATGGAAATTTAGGAATTACATAAATCGGTGAGTTTTTACCAACAATTTATCCATTATTTTGCTCATGTGGATGCATTGTTAATTGACCTCTTGGGGAAGAAAACAACCTTCAAATGGAATACCAAGAAGAGGTATTCAAGAAGCTTAAGGATATGATATCTTCACAACCCATCCTCCAACCATATGATCCTCAACTACCTTACGTGGTTGATTTTGATGCTTCTAACTTTTCAATTATAGCTATGCTGCAATAGGCATTCCTAAATGGATTACATCCCATAGTCTTTATATCTCAATAACTAAATACAATAAAAAATTTCATTTTGCTTGAGATCAAGAACAATTGGCAATGGAGAATGCAACAAAAGCATGGTGAAATTATCTCTTGGAGAAACATGTGATTATGCAAACCAATCACAAATTCTTGTTACAAACCTTGCATTTGGAGCACATGAAGAGTTGTCATCATTGAAGAGAGAAGCAACTATAATTTTTTGACATCAAGCTTGACTACAAAACCAAGAAAGTTCCATGTCATTCCCAATGCCTTGTCACGACAACCTGATTTGAAGACTCTTCTTGAACCTCTCATAAAAGCAACAATTATGATAGTGTCAATTAATTCAAATGGCCAAATTGAGTTTAGTATTGCTTTATAACATGATCCCTTCTTTTAGTTAGTATGAAGTGATCTTGCAACATAAGACAAGGAAAATAATACTTTTTTCTTTCAAGGAGGCTTGGATCTATATTCTAGCCAAGAATGATCTACAACTTGTGTGGCTTCAAGGGGCCCATGACTTACCATTTATTAGTTAGATAGGTGTGAACAAGATCTTGAGTACCCTACAATTTCAATAGTGGTGGCCTAACATGGCATGAGAGGTTAATGAGTTTGTCCAATCTTGTGAGAGTTGCCAATGCAACAAAGCCAGTAATTAGAAGCCAAGTGGATTCCTTCAATCACTACCAATTCCATTTGTCCATTGAGAACATATGAGCTTAGACCTCATCATATCTTTGCCAAAGACAAACCAAGGACATAATACCTTCATAGTGTTTGTTGATAAGCTCAACAAGTAGATTCATTTGGCACCTACCATGGATATAGCCAACTCCAATGTTGTCCAAGATCTACTTTGACACCATCTTCAAGCACCATGGTTCTCATTGTGGATTGTGATCATTGCTTCAATGGTACATTTTAGCAAGCACTTTTTAAACTCCTTGGCATCAAGCTTGAATTATCTATAGCCTACCATCCTCAAATTGATAGACAAATGAAACAAGTAAATTATACTTTGAAGGATATGCTATTTGCCTTTGTCAATGTTCACCACATTGATTGGGATACTTGTCTTGTAGTTGCAAAATTTACCTATAATTCCAAGCAGACAAGTAAAATTTTTCTTTGTTCTTCCTTAATTTTGTACAAGATCCACTTGTTCCATATTCTCTTCTTGCTCCTTTGTCATCTCAGATTATACATATTTCCACTTTTCTTGTCCAAACTATCTATGTTCTTACAACAAACCAAGTCTCATCTTATTGTTGCTCAAAATCAGAAAAAAAACCAATCACTATTGTAATGATCTCAGCTTTCAAATAGGCAATAAGGTCATGTTTTCTTCTAGTAACCTTACTCTCATGATTGGCATCCAAGTCAGCAAACTTGCATCCACTTGGATAATTCTATTTGATATAACTCAGATTTTTTCTCTTGTTGCCTACAAACTTGCACATCATAGTTTCATGTTGATCCATCCTATCTTCCATTTTCAAAGTTAAAATCTTTTGTTTCTAACCATCTTCCTTTCCTACTTGTATCTAATCTCTATTTATGATCATGAAGAATATGAAGTTGACTTTATTCTTGCCCAAAGTAACATCCAATATAGCAGCCAATGACACATTGAGCACAAGGTCCTTTGGAAATGCTATCCATTTCATGATGCCACATGGGAACTTCTATCACATCTTCAAAATGCTCAAATTGCCATCCATGACTTTGAAGACTTAATGGCAACAAGGAAAACCTCAACTAGCGGTGGGGGAATATATAATAATATGGGATTAGCAAATGAGTTAGTAGTCTATGCTAAATATAGCAAAAAGGAGGTGGAACTAGCCTCAGAATATTCTAGAAGCATCTAGGAAGCTTGTGAGTAAAATGCTCTAGAAGTACCAAAGAAGCTTCTTGGTGAGAAGCTTCTAGGAACTTTCCAAGGGTGGAGTAACTTGTATGACAAACTGATGACTACCTTAGCTTGTATGCCAAGCAAAATACTAGCTTAACTTGTGTACCAAGTAAATGACTAGCTTAGCTTACACTCCAAGTAAGGTGGTATTTAAAAGGAACCTTCCTTGGAAGCTTTTTGGGAGTCTTGGATCCAAGTTGTCTATAAATACCAAAGCCAAGCTCAAGCTGGGCACTTGTAGTTTCTCTCAATTGAGAATTTCAATGTAACTTCCCATTACAATCTTCCATTCTCCTATTTATTTTTTTGATCTTTTACACAAGCTTGTATGCCAAGTAGGCAGTTTCTCAAGAGCCTTGTATTGCTTCATTATAAATACCTAAATTCAAGCTCATGCTAGGCACTTAGAGTTTCTCTCAGTTGAGAGTTTCAATGTGACCTCCCTTTTTGATCTTCCATCCTACTATTTCTCTCTTTGTCTTTTATATTTAGGATTACACATATATTTTTTATCCCTTTGTTGATCATTTTGTGGATATCAATCAAGTTGTGGGAGTAGTTAGCATCTCAAGTGGGCTGTATTTTGGAGCTATTTGAAACTAGTTTTTCATGTTCATGCCTATTACTTTTTCTTCCACTCCATGATGAGGCTAGAAATGCTTTTTTCTTACCACTTCGTCAATTTTCTTACCATTCAATTGATTAGCAAATGATCCCTTGAATAAGTCAACATAGTTCTTATTCCTTGTACTATTGCAGATCACTTCTTGGTTATACTAGAGGGACTGTGTGGAGTAGAAAGAGGTGGTTGCTAAATTTCATAAATTTTGAGTGGGAGATCGAGCTACCCTACAAGAGGAGTTTTTTGGGATGCATATTATAGTAGAAGATAAGTTAAGCCATAAGATACTACAAATTCCACTCAATTATGACTATGGAAGATATTAGGTCAAAAGAGAGAGATTATAGTAAAACAACAAAAGCTCTACATCCGTTGTCTATAGCTAATCACACTAACAAGACTACCTCTTCCTTACATTTATGACATCTTTTTGCAAGAGAAGGAGTACAATTAGAGATCTCAACCTCATCATCTTTATGTCATAATAGAACCCTATTTACAAATACATTATGCATTACTCCACACTTCTACTCAAGAGGTCTATGAAGAATAATTAATGATCATCTTAAAGATTACTTCTAAGTTGATAACCCCTCTTGTAGCTTTCTTGAGCTATTCTAATGGTTGCAAAAATAAAAAGGGGAGAAATTTCTATGTCAATTAATCAAGTGCTAGGTGCTAATTGACTTCTTGCAATGGAAAGGGACATAGATGTATAAGACCAATTGCTATAAGGGAGGTCTTATTGTTAGCCATACTATTGTCCTTAAGGATCATTTGCACTTCCAACAACAACTCAATCTACATCAATTTAGAGTTGATATACCCGAAGGTTGTGAGGATCTATCTTTAGGCATCAAAGTGCTCTTAGATAGCCACTCAAAGTAAACCTTTGTGCGTATGGGCCGCCAGTTTTTAAACGGCCCCTTCTTGAATTTCTCGCCCCGATGAAAGGTTGTTAGACTGTCTTTGCCTCGGGTTGAGCTCCCTCCCATACGAAGACAATTTACTTTGGGTTGTATGCTGATAGGGCATTTCTGAGTACTTCGCCTTATGACCCAAAGTCACTTTACTTCGGGTTTCATTCCAAAGACTCTTTTCTTTGCTTTCTTTGGCCATACAGGCGCAATCCGACTTCTCTATACACTTCTTCTCCTTTATTTTGAAAAAAAACAAAAATGTGGGCACCACAATGATGCTGACAGCGATGTATATACGCACAACAAAGCGGCTCAAGCAAGCTTCTTGAGGAGCTTCTCAAGGGCCTTGTATGCTACTTATAAATACCAAAGTTGAAGCCCATTGCTAGATATTTGGAGTTTTCTCACATTCAAGTGTCCCAGTGTGAGTTTCCATTCTCCTATTTCTCTCCTTGAGCTTGGTCTTTTAGATTGGTATCAAAGCAATAATGGGATGGATGGAATTTATGGACCACCAAATCCACTTCCACCAAATCATTGGGATTTTTGTGTCCAAGTGCTACCCAAACATCATTTCACACAATTCATCATCTCACACAAGATTTTATGCATGTGATCACCATATCTGAGGAACCCTTGGTGCTTCTGGTTGTAACTTATGAAGAATGGTGGACGTGCTACTTCTATGTGTTAATAAAATAGATAGATAGGGTGGCATGATAGAGTAACAATCATGGCGGCAATGCCTGATGCCTGGCGGCAATGCCTAATGTTATCCTTGCTATGCAACAACAAATTGAGCACCTTACTTGATTGTTGGATAAACAAGATCTTTGACAACAAGGGCACATAGAGAGAGTACCAATTTGAGAAGGAGAAGATCAAATTTGATTCCTTAAACCAAAGGTATTTGAAGGTTAGAATCTCCCGGGTGTAGTAGAGAATTTTGTGTTTGACTGTGAATGTTATTTTGAAGCTACCAATCCGCAAGACAAGCAAAAATAGATTCTCTTGGCTTCTAGCTGATTGGATGGAGTAGCAATGCTATGGTGTAGATTTCGAGAGGAGCAGGCTAAATGACAAATTGTTACACCAATCTTGACATAGGTAGAATTCAAGAGTGCAATAATTAGTTGGTTCCAAGCTATAAATGCCACATGAGCTGCACAAGATAGGTTGGCAAAGTTGAGGCAGATTGGCTCTATAAGAAGCATCACGCAATTCTATTGTATTGGTGGATGCTAAGAGGAATTTTAATATTATCTCACATATATCCATACTTAAAGAGCTTAGGGAGGCAAGTGGATTCTTGGTGTGTCTTCTTCCTTCCATGTAGTCTTTCTATGGCTCTCCTTATTTCCTGTATTACCAACATGGTTTCTCATAAGAAGGAATTACCTTCTTGGAGTCAATTTTTTGTACATGACAAAGAGATCCTTTTTGGGGATCTTTTATTTTCCATAGCTCACTTTAGAGCTCTCTTCTACTATTACTGCCAAGTTATGTATTTCCTTCCTTAGTAGATTATACAAAAATCATGTGTTATGTGATCAAATTAGGTAGACCTTGGACAACTTGCCTAAAAAGCTTTATCTTGTAGGCCTAAGAGTCAAGATGTTAAAAGGTAAAGCATGGGCACTTCTCACCTTGAATTTTCAAAGAGATTGCCTATGTATTCTTGGAGCATGGGCATTGTTCCTCAAATTAGGCAGGCCTTTGACCACTTAATTGTTGAGCTTCATCTTGTAGGCTTGAGAGTCAAGGTGTCAAAGTATAAAGCATTTCTCCTTTGGCTATAATTCCTCACCTCTATCTTTAAGAAGGATGTATCACATTTATAGATGCCATATTTAATCTTGTAGTGCAAGTAGGATCTGAGGTTTTTATTAGATGTTTAAATGTCATTCTTCTTAGATGTTACTCTTGTAAAACATATTCTCTAAGTGGATGAAATTCCTCTATCAAGAAATCCACAAGTGGTATTTGGTATAATCTTCTTTAGTATTGAATGTTGATCAACTTACCTAATTTTCAGATTCCCCCTTCTCTGATCTTCTTATTAAGTCTTAGAGCTTTTGATAGGAAGATCATGGAAGTCTTTGGAGATATCATTGGATCAAAAGAATTTAAGTGTATGTCAAGGGATTTGGCACATAGATAGACATTTCTACCAATCTTGTGTAGAGGAGTAGGCTTACTATTTATGGAAGAGATGACATCAATAGCATTTTTTGGAAAGTTGCACTTCCTCTACTTTCTTCCCATTTTGTGATTACTAATGTCAATCTTGGAGAGGTATGTGATCAAGATGAAGGACATCATTTTCTCTAAAAGTGCTATTGCAGAAAACAAGGGATGATAGACCAATTCACATAGGCAAAAAATGGCCTTCCATCCTTTGCTTCCTTACATGTAGATTGGACAAAAGGTTTATCTTCCTTGATAGAGCAACAATATTAGCATGTGTTACATTCTCTCTTAGTTGACTCATCTATTCTTTGTGTTGCTAGGGTATGTCTTTGCTTTGCTTTGGCAAGAGTGCAAGCTCTTGGATCTTAGCTCAACATTAGGGCATTCCAACACAAACCAGTCACTTTCTTTGCAATGATGAGGTTTTGCCTAGGTTTGGTCCATCTATGTCATCATTACTCACTTGTGGTTGTATATTAGATACAATAGGTATCTATATGACATGGTGTCCTTTTGGAGGACAAAGGCTAGCTACTCATGATGATATCAAAGATATAGTGTTTTCCACATACAAAAGAATGGGTACCTCTCTTAGAAAGAGTGTTGGAATGCTTTACAGATGATACATGGCAAGGTAGACTTGTATTTGGTCCAATATGATCAAGTGACAATAGCGGATGTTGTGGTTAAGGATCTCACATGTGATGCAGCTTTAGAAGGGGAGATTTCTCATCCTCTTGGATGTGCAGCAAGTGGAGCGACATCAACAAAGGTCTACAAGGATATGCTTTGAGCTCACCTCTTTATTCCTCTAGCCTTGGAATTATATGGAGAAATGGATATGATTTTTGACACTTTTGTCAAGGAGTACCTAACAACTTATCATAATAGATGTCAAGAGGTACAACTCTCACTTTAGTATTTTGTAACAACTTTAGAAAATAAGAACACACTTTAAGGTTTTTGGTGTCCATGCAATAAATTTATGGGAGATCTATGGTGCATCCTCTATATTGTTAAGGGATGTGGGAAAGGGGTACCTAAATTTTATGGGAGGTACTCTCATAACGTATAAAGTTAAAAAATTTATGGGTCATGAAAAAACATGATTTATAAATTTATGGGTTATGGGATGTTTTGTAGACCATAAAGTCCAAAAAATCAGGCCCAAATTTTTACAAGGAAAGGAATCAAAACCCTAAAATTCTATGGGCCCATTCCTAAGTAGTCATGATTTGGTTTATAAGACCCCGTCCAAAAAATATCCAGGTGGCCTGATGGGATCAACTTATCTCCCATAAATACCAGAAGTGAAACCTCCTAATGTGTCTCTATTATGCATAGAGCACTGGTTGGTGCAATCTATATGAGAGAAAACATACTAGGTAATTCTTCTTTGGATGCTCTAGTAGTCTATAGAATGCAGTTTGCATAGCTGAGATATCTTCAGTAGTACAAATGTCTCATATCAGTACTATTGGGGTTTACCCTACTTTACCTCTTATGTTAAATTCTTGTAACGCTTGGTGGATCTTCCACTCCTTGTTATCCTATCCTACGCTGTCTACTCTTTCCATAGTATATCTTAAATAGGTCAAAAGAGACAATCAACAAAGAGACTCTCCAGCAAAAGGACTTGGTTGCTAGTCTTTCCATAGTATATCTTAAATAGGTCAAAAGAGACAATCAACAAAGAGACTCTCCAGCAAAAGGACTTGGTTGCTAGTAGCTCTATATAGTATACCAGGTTAGTGAGATCGAGTTTTCCAAGTTTTCCTTGTCACAAACATCACAATAAAATATACATGGAGTGACTGATCTATGAGGAGTCTTAACTAGTCTTCTAAATCTAACCAAACTTCAAAGGTCAAGAATTTGCCTCTTATTTACATACGATAGAGAAATGCTACATCAGGAATCATCATGTGACAGGATTGGAATCCCTTATCCAAGGTGGAGAAAACGTTGATTGAAAACGTTGAAAGCACAATCACAATACGTCTCAAGAACTCTATGCCAAGTCAACTACTTCATGGTTGGGTCCAATCGGAGCCCATTGAAGACAATGAGTGAAACCGAGACATGTTTGGGCCATTTTGCTGCTTTCTCCTATTACGTATACAATATTCAATAAGATAGAAGATGGTGGTAGAAGATCTGCCATGTGTTTTGCGAGAGCTATGTCATGTAAAATCTGTACAGTAACATACCACTAAAGTTAATGAATCCAACGTAATGAGGATTGCTTCTTGTCGATAATAGCAAGATATTTCGCACCACAATGTTTATATGATCTAGCAAATCTCCCTGACCACGCTCCATGGGTTTCAACAATCTGGATAAGAGTATGTGCACCTTTGTTTATCTGTAATAAGATGCGCACCTTTGCTTATTTCTAATGGGGCTTCGCCCCATTTTACCTAGTTTGTCTCACCCTTGTACGGCTTGATGGGGTCTTGCCATCCTTCGTGTTTTCTACGCGGTCGCCCTCTTCTCCTTTGTTTATCTGAAATAAGCTTACTTAATGTCAAATTAATAACCTAAGCAGCCATGGTTGACAACATGAATAGGTCGTATGGATGAGGGAAGAGAAAGAATTCCATTATCTCGGGATCTGCAAGGGTCATAGCCAGGAACCAAGTTTTGGAATTTGCTCTTTTTTGTGTATTTTGAGAGAAGAGGATGGGCAGATAAACCTTTAGATTCTACATGGAGATATAAAATATAGAAACAAAATACAAAGAGTGTTTTTATACAATCATCTTGATTCAAGTAAGACCACAAAGAAGAGGATTGTCGTTGCAAAGAGATGCAGAATGATAACATTCTGAAACTCTTTCTCATTTTTCGATCACGTGAAATTTCAGATCAACTCAAGTTCTTCGACAGTGATTGGAGAATCTGAACATCTGAAATTACTCCTGCTTGTTTTAGAGAAAGTAGGTAATCTAAGAAGTTTCCTAGTTTCCCTAGGAAACTTCTTAGGTTTCCAGGACTTCAAGACTAAACTTCTAGGACCTCAAGACCTTTATACAAATGAACCGAAGCAAAGACAATTGAGACTGTATTATTAATAATATTATAAATGGAATGAAAACGCCGCAATGTAGAGGATCAACACAGGAAGAAGAAATCCCGACTCGAACTTATACAGCTGGTCTGGGACTTCAATAAGTATTGGACGTTATACAGATAGGAAGTCCTAGGATATGGGGTAACGATTCTCCTAATCGACACCGCCAGAAACCAGGTATTACCTATACGCAGATAGCGGGTGGGATCACACAGATTTAAATGACGACGGGCTGACGGGCAGCCGAAATGCTGTACTGTGACTCAAATTTACCCTGCGACGTTGCCAAAGAGCGTAGATTGTTCCGAAGATCTTGGAGTGCAGGGCGGGGGAAACTGTAAAATGGTTAACTCGTTTTAGTGAATGGCTGACGGGCTAGGGACGAAAAAAGGTCAATGCAGTGACAATTAGAGCGAGGTAGGGCCAGTGCTTTTGGAGCATAGTTGCAAGGGCAACTCCGTAAGAATTTGTGGAGGTTCTGAAGGGATGGTGGAAATTCACGCTGTCGTGAATTTCCCAAAATGGTGTGGAGCGAAACTGAAGGGGTGGTGAATTGGCAGCTTAGCAGTGACAAGGAGTTTCTGGGTCTTCCTGGGGGCCAGCCAACGATGGTTCAAGGCTAGCCGCATTTAAGAGGCCCAGACAGGCAGGGGAGCATATCACTTCTTTTTCTCTCTACCTGATCTCAGATCCCAAAACCCACCTCGTCTTTGAGAAACGGAAGGAGAGACCAGGAGCGAGGAAGGGAGAGAGAGAGAGAGAGGCTACTGCAACAACACGAGGTTTTGAGAAGGAACTGAATGTCAGTTTTGTAGAATCTAAACATTTGCAGAGGAAATTGGCTTTAGACTGGTACACGAGAGGGAGCAGCAATGGCTTTCACAGGGTGCGATACTGGATCCCTCACTGGATTGTTGACTTCAGGAGGAGCAACGAATGAGAGCGCAAGCCTAGTGGGGGAATTCATCTGTGACAGGTTCAATGCAATACAGGCGGGTTTGGCCGCTCAGACACTCGCGGTGGACAACACCTACCTGCTGTTCTCAACCTACCTGGTGTTTTCTATGCAGATTGGATTTGCCATGCTCTGTGCCGGATCCGTCCGGGCTAAGAACACCATGAATATCATGCTCACAAATGTGCTGGACGCCGCCGCTGGAGGTATATCGTTTTATCTCTTCGGTTTCGGATTCGCGTTTGGTCAAAGCGATAATAACAATGGGTTCATCGGCAGCAACTTCTTCGCCCTGCACAAGATGCCGAATGCCGTCAGTCAATTCGACTACAGCTTTTTCCTCTTCCAATGGGCTTTCGCCATCGCCGCTGCAGGAATCACCTCCGGCTCCATCGCTGAGAGGACGCAATTCGTCGCCTATTTGGTTTACTCATCCTTCCTGACTGGGTTTGTTTACCCGATTGTTGCCCACTGGATATGGTCCGTCGATGGATGGGCTGGAGCTGCAGCAACATCGAACCGGTTGTTCGGAGTCGGAGCCATTGATTTTGCCGGGAGTGGAGTCGTTCACATGGTGGGAGGAATGGCTGGGCTCTGGGGGGCTTTTATCGAAGGTCCTCGCATCGGGAGATTCGCTAAGAGCGGAGCCAACGGTATGGACATGAGAGGACACAGTGCATCACTAGTAGTCCTTGGTTCCTTCCTCTTGTGGTTCGGATGGTACGGTTTCAACCCCGGCTCGTTTCTGAAAATCAGCCCCGCCTATGGTGATGGTTTCCAGGGCAACTGGACTGGTGTGGGAAGGACCGCCGTTACCACTACGCTTTCTGGATGCGCTGCAGCTCTCACCACTCTCTTCGCTCGCAGACACTTTACGGGGCATTGGCAGGTGACGGATGTGTGCAACGGTCTGTTGGGGGGATTCGCTGCCATTACTGCTAGTTGTGCCGTAGTTGAACCGTGGGCTGCCATAATCTGTGGATTCGGAGCTTCATGGGTTCTCATGGGATTCAACTATCTCGCTGCCAAGGTCAAGTACGATGACCCATTGGAGGCTGCTCAACTTCATGCGGGATGTGGTGCATGGGGTCTGCTTTTTACCGGATTGTTTGCCAGGGAGAAGTATGTTATCGAAGCATTTGGAACCGGGCGCGGTTATGGTCTCTTCATGGGAGGTGGAGGCAAGCTTTTGGCTGCTCAGATTATCGAAATTATTGTTATCGTGGCTTGGGTGTCTGCCACCATGGGCCCTCTGTTTTGGCTGTTGAAGAAATTCTCGTTGCTGAGAATATCTCCCGATGACGAGATGGCTGGCATGGACCTTACCCGTCACGGTGGCTCTGCTTACAACATTGATGAACCTGACCTTAGGTTCAACTTCCCGAACGGCACAGGAGAAGATACGAAGAACAAGCGGCCACATGATATTCCAATGGCATGATCAGCCCGGGGAGTATGTGCGCAGAAGGTCTAGTTTGTATGTAAGCGCATAAAAACATCAGTTGACACGTCCTTTCCGATGCCTCCCCCTCCTCATTTGCACCGAGACATTTAATAGCAGCGGTATCGGAATCGTTTACCGTTACTCTGTTGTTGCCACAGGAAAAACAAAGCAGTTGCACCATTTGTAGAGAGACTAAATCTGTCCGTCATCAACGATTAGAAGACCCGTCGACCGGAGGGGAGGGCAATTTTTTGTTTGTAGATAGTTTCCCAGAGGTTGGTGATAAGTTTGCTGTTGCATACACTCCGTGCTTCAATGGCTTGCTGTTGACGGAGAACTTAATTTGAGCTTCGCACGTTGTGATTGAATATTTTAAATCGTGTAGAAAATTGTGAAAGTTAGGGTCCCTGACCAAATTATCCAGGGTTAGATAGACTCAATTTAGTTTTAGAAGACCCAGTGGTGCACAACAGTGGTGTAATCTGCTTCAATACTCTCCAATAATTATATGTTTGTGTTGCTTACGCAAAAAATTGTACCTTGTGTCTGGCTACCGTGTCCGATGTCCTGACCGTCTTCTCTACAGAGGTGGGTCTCATAAACCACTTGTCTGAATGTGACTGTGACCATTGACCTCCTGTTCATTGGCAGGATCCTGTTGTGTAACAGATGTCACCGGAGATATCAGCGTCAATCATGTCCGAAAGGGAATCAGCAGACATTCGAATGTGATGTTTTGCTACATGGGTGTGGAACAGTCCCTTCTATGTCTCTGTTGCGTGCAGGCTCACAGAAAATTAAATGCGCAGGTGTAACAATTGACTTCCTCTTTACAGTGTTGACAAATCTACGGCTTCTTTGCGACGGATGCATATTGCGTAAATTTTTACTGTTACTTCACGTTAATATCGTGAGATTGACCAACAATATCATCGCATGAAGTGGTCCATTCCTGCCTGATGAGACCGCCTGATGTACTGAAGGACCGATTCAGTGCTGCTCTTCCAGGATTTGCGATTATATTTACTCATGTTGCGAGTTCGTGAACAGCGCTGCTGCACTCGAACGTCTGGGAGAGCTTTATGCACATCGACATTCATGATTTGCTAAAATCGTTATGGTGACAGTCAACGAAGTCGTACTCTTATGCGATCAGAATGCGAACTTCCGACAAATGGTCCGATGGAATCGACGCGATCTCCTTGCGACTACTATTGGAAGTGTCTGTGAGCTGCGACTCGCTCCTGCGAATGGCAAGTTTTGACCTTGTCTTACCTATTGCCACCTGACGCTCGGGCTGGTGCGGGTATTCCAAGTTGTCGAAAAGAGAGTTTCAATTCAAGGCTGCACTGGTCTTTAAACAGTGCAGCCCCGTACTGCATCACCTTCTGACCTATCAGCTCCCGTCAGCTCGACGAAGTACAGAAATAAGTCACGTACTCTTGTGGATCTCAATCTCCCGATCAAGGTGAAATGATGATAGACGTTATTACTTTTGCCGTCATCCACAAATACCTCCCGTCCCATCTAGCTTTAGGTGCTTCTGTCTGGATGTACTCCGGGCCCGGTCTAAGTTGTATACTGATTCTACGCTACTCTACTCTGATATCTTGTGGACTTTGGCAGCCATCACCAACAGTGTTCCACATTCGTCTGGTAAGTTAAGCAACTCTTACATATTCATCAGTAGTTAGATGTCAGACGGTTAAAGGTTAAACTCAAAAGCTTGTGCAGAGACGGTAGGACGTGTGAGAAATCAAACACTTAACTTCGAATTGCAGTCAAATTGTTTCCTAATCTTTGGGTAGCCCCAGGCCCTGTTAAATTGAAGAATTTTGGCCGCCAGTAATCGGATCAATGACGGCCAAAGTCCAAGCCCGTAGGAATTTTATTTGGTCGGGATGGTGCTCGGAATACCACATAATGCATTTGAAAAGTTACATCATGGCTGGAGCTTTACTACCAGTCTTCCACTTCTCTGCTGCAAGAAGCTATCAGTGTAGCCGCAGTCCAGTGCAGATACCTACTTTTTCAACAGTTGTTCAGCCACAAGTTATGGGTTCTTGACATACCGGGTATCCTCAACGTGGAGCGATTACTCTTCAGATAATTAACTCTGCTCACAGGCACAGGTCTACCTCCAATATTCAATCGCTAACTTCCATCCTCTGTTTTGTTTTGTATTCCCGGGGACAGATGTATGTATATGCTATATCTAAACGTTGAGATTGGATTCTGGAGCTATTTGCCATCTTAACTCTGGAACAGAATATCTGAATTGCAAGTGAATGTTAAATTTCCATAGAAACTTCGTTTCTCCGCGTTATTTTCAAGATAATAAAATACTGAAGTACCGACCATGTTGTGAAGGCAGATGTTTTGCTATGAAAAAGCTAATTCAAAGAAAGATAATATGAGGAGACTGTAAAGAAAGATATGGGGCATTACGCTAGGTATTCTTTTATGTAGCATGATTCAACGATATGTGCTTTGTCATGTTCTAGTATGTTTAAATTTACTTGCTTATAGACTAATTTGGTCACGTCTAATAAAACAAAGGATGGTATGTGGCTGCACGCAATACTTCCTCACAGCTACTCATGCTGCAATCTCATAGATACTCTTTGTACGTGGGAGGGTGTTCTGAATCTACACGTTTGAAAAGAACGCAGATGGAGCTTGCCATCAAAAGCAAAAATTACTCTAATCGTCAAATGAGTGTAATGCACCTTTTCTCACGTTCTTGTAAACAATGGTAATCACTCTCACTTTCCTCGTGAGAAGGATACGTTGACTTTGATATCAAGCACTTGGGACTCTTGGCAGTTCGAGGAAAGTCTTACTATGTCTAACAGAGTATACATAAAGACTTTTCGTACGTGCGTTTCTGTACGACGATGGCCAGAGTCGAGGCGAACTCCCTCTTTTCGTAATAGCCACCTGCTGCCAATCGGGAGAAGAAGTAAAAAGAAGAATAAAGTAAGAAGTGAACGCGGCTTCCATCCACGAAAAGTGTCGAATATCTGACTGCAACAGATAGCCCATCATTCTTGGATAGACTTTGACCTTCTAAGCACTCTTCGACTGCTCCGTCCAGTGCTTTTTGTGGGATGCGAACGATGTTACGAGTTTTCACAAGCACTTAACACATCACATAAAAAATGTGATGTTCGAACAATTTGTAGTAGTTAAATTCAGATTAGAGGTTAGTCTATAAAATTCCTGATCAAGAGCATAACATGGAAGCTACGAAGAGGAAAATGCCGTGCAGATCTGGTTTTCGATTGTCTGCGAATCAAACTCAAGAGCAACTTGCTGAGCTACTCTCCTCATAAATCTATTGGACTTTCCCGCTGTAGGTACCCACAAAGTCACATTTTATGATTGCCGAAGAGATTCGCCGCGGCAAATTTATCACAAGACATGGAGTCCATCACCAACTTCCTTACTTCTCCCCGTAGCTTTGCTGACAAGATATGTATTGTACTTTGACGAGTTGAAAAGGGAACGACGTTAATACTTCCGTTACGGTAAGGTTTCTGCAAGGCATGATTGAATAACCGTAGATAATTCTTTGTTTTGGCCTCTTCATACTGTGTAAGTATGCATATTCCAAAGTCTATCAAAAAGGTTTCTTATTACAGCAATTTTGCTATATATCTTATCGATAAGTCCTTGTTCTGTATTAGAGACACCAAATGGTTTCTCAAGTCTTATATCTATTCCAAACAATCATCTTAATTATGAAACACACTCTTCATGTTTCTCCAAATGTAAATGGTTCTGAATCATCTTCTAGGTTTGGAAAGCTTCCTTCCAGTCGGTACTACATTAAAGAAAATGCGAATCTGCTACCTTTTAGACAGGAACATTCCTTTCTTCCGCATGTATGGAGTAGTTATCTCATTAACGTCAGGACACTTTTAGTTCCATTCACTGAGTTTGCTTCTTTATTTAGTTCTTGACTTCTCGTCTGAACTGTACGTGACCAAATATCGTTATTTCTCTCGGGTGGGTAGCCTCCAGTGTACTGAGATTTACTTCTCAACGCAACGTTGCTCAGTCAGAGAGAGCAAAGACCGAATCCACTATCTCAGAAGCAGTCCTTGTACAGTAACAAAGCTAGATTTGACCGCAAGGATTACAACTCTTAAAAAGTGAGATCAGAGATCGAACTCCGGAGGGACAGCTTTAATATTCGAGACGTCTCCTCAGAATTTGGAAGGTATACATCTTGCCGGCACAAAGAGTTCCCTCAAATCTTCCTTTCATATGACCTCCTGAAGGTTCTCTCTGAAAATTAGTTCCTAAATATAGGACTAGCATCAATCTAGGAGTTAGAGAACGTGTCGCTCACTGACGATCTTCTACGGATCACATGTTTACAGAAAATCTCGAACCACAACATTCGTGCTAAACTAGTTGGCGCTCAATACTTGACCCTAGGGCCTTGTGGTCAAACAAAGAAACCTGTGTTTGGAGTAAACTGCCTTCTCCCACAGGACAACCAGATGTTTAATCTTCCACAAGCTGCCAACTAACTGAAGAACCTAGCCTCTTAGTAGTGGATTCCGATCTTCCGAGACACAGCTAGCGAACTCTGAATATGAAGACAAAGATAAAATCGATCGCAGAGAAGTTACGATGTATGAGTAATTGGAGCAGAAGCCCTTCAAAGAACGGGGGATCCAAACCCACTTAGGACCGAAACGATACAAACGGAAGACAAGCAGATGGAATCATGCACGAACGGATGCACCCTGAAGTCAAGCTGATATAAGCAAGTAAATAAAGAACGAAACATATGCGAAATCGATCAAAAGGAGACGCGAGAATTTATATTCCATAAGCAGCATCTACAGTGAAGTGGTGTCCATCATGAAAGAAAGGAAGCGCGCAAAACAAAAAGTTATGATATACTGGGGTGCTACTCTGGAGAAACAGTATTGTGCATAGAATTCCAATATATTGGACTCAATTATAGTGCACCCTCGGTGCAGATTCCGTTTCAATGTAGTGTAAGTGGAGCCAAAGCCTCATACGAAGATACAGTATCAACAATATTTTTCTCACCGTGATGTCACCACCCATAGAATTTGAAAGGGCTTGGACCATATCATTTCTTACTAAGGATGGACCTAGTCAGTTCCTTCAGATTAATCACCAACCACTGGCTCGTACACTAAATGAGGACCTATAAAACAGTAACTGTGCTGGGGTAGAAGCAATTCAGGAGACAAGTACCTCATTGTTAACAGTAAGTGATTAAAGATTTGGAGGATGAGGTTCATCTATCTAGAAATGTTGAGAGGTTCGTAGACAGTTGACAGGCACGCTCAAGTACTAGTGCCTGCAGCATACAAGAACGTCAAATCTGTTACTTTTCTCTGACCAAAACTAGGGGCGCATCTCCGCGGCATTTCTTAATTAGGATACATGTTCCGATACGCCTACATAATTCAATCCGTCCAGAAAGTACATCTTACATGGATTTGTTGAGTGACCACTCCGCAGACCTGTCCATGAAAACACAAGAAACTCATTCAAATGCACGATATGGTATCTGGATCTGGTCGGGGAAGGGAAACTAGCGATATACGAAGACATTGCCAATCCAGATACGGAAGACCTTTAGATGTCGAACCTAGCATTTGAAACTACTGCTGTTTAGCTAGGTCTCTTCATCCTCTGAGACCTCATACAATTGTCTAGAGTTTTCCACTCTGGCGGCCAAGCAAGATAAAGTCTAGGCAAGATCTTAATAGTGCCAACCTCTAAATTGCACTCTTCCCAGTGAGTCTCCTGGAAGTTCATGAGATTCAAATCCGGAGCCCAAGAAGTTGGCATTTGGATACTCCTCACGGGCTGAAGAATTCGGAGGCCATCTGGCAACCAGGACTTCCACGCTTAACACAATCTCGTTAACGTACAAGGAGAGCTGGGATCCCAAAAAATTATCACAGTTTGGTTCAATCCATAAACGACCATAAACCACACTTAATTTGGTACACATGTGTGAAACACATACGTGTACCAAAACAAATGCAAACGTGTGTTCAAGTCAAGGGTTCACACAAAAGGACAAGCAGAACTGGTCGTACTTGTCATGAAAGACTCTCTCCATGTGTGCCGGCTGGCCCAAGATGGGGCAACTTCACGAACAGGTATTCCTGAATCCCTGCAAACCCTGTTTCAAATATGCAAGATGCGACCCCATCAAAGTCATGTCGGAATGACATCTTACTGTGAAGGAATTCACACTAGAGCAGTGAAGTTTCTAGCCCTTGCATTCGCAGGTCGTGGCAAACAGGTTCGAGAAGCTTCATTTTCTTTTCTCATACCTCAAGAGTTGAATTCATGGTACATAAGTAATGGAGATCGGGAGTAAGAAATGTTTCAAAGACTTGGAAAATGGAAAACTTGGCAAATGCATGTGTTTGGTGGGGTGCTATTCTGTATAAACAGGCTACATAGTGGTTCGCAAGGAGCTAGAACTATTTTCGAGGTTTTCTAGTATAATCATATCTGATACCCTGTTTTGAGGACCATCTCCATAAACATGGCTCATCTTAGCTGTAGCTTGTGAGAGCAATCATGAAGAGCGAAATAGTTCTTAAAACTTCTATATTTACTACTGATTCCTCTGGATAGGATGGAACCAAGTCCAAGGCTGGAGACTTCAAATATAAATGTACAGGTAACTAACTAATTTAGACGATTAAAACCATACGGCAACACAGGAAACCAGAAAGGAGAACGGGAGTAAAATTGGCACATTACTCGATAACAAGTTTCCGGATCACGCCTGGCAGGACACCATCACTTAGAGGTGCAGTTAGGACCTCGAGCTTACTGCAAGAATTTGCGAAAATGTCTTTACTCCTAGCTGTTTGAATGGTCTTGTCTAGTGGCATCGTGTCTTCTCTGCAAAGAAAATCCACCAAGATATCAACTGTTCAGGTAACTTGGTCCCGAAAGTGGAAGTAACGCGTAGCATCAAGGAGGTAGGCTAAGCAGTGGGTATAAGGTGGTTGTTTACCACCGAAATCCACTCACATGAACTAATGGCTTTAAAAAGAATCTGCTGAAATACATGTAGGGCACAATGCATAGACGATATTTGGTCATAAAAAGGTCCTATCTTCGTGTAAAAGCATGGAATACTTGAACTTTAAGCTGTAGCAGTACTGCTAAAGGGACTGTACGTAAAGGAATAAGAATGTCGTGGTAGCCCGAAGTCCAGGTAATGGACTGGAGATTGAACATGATAAGACATGCCAACCAGTTACTTACCTGATCTTTACTACGAAGAAGTTGGTAAGTGTCCCCTCCAGAAGAGAATCTCCATCATTTGACAGCAATATCTCAGATGTATTAGATGGTTTGACATTCTCTAGCGCTTGACGGGTACTGCAAGCGATTTGAAAGAAGGCAAACCAAATAGGGTAACAAATTAGCAGCCTACAGAATTTTCAGTCTTGTCAATGACTCTATGGGACGCATCTTATATCAAGCCGTAACTTTTAACTCTTTAGAAGATACAGTTAAGTTTTATGGAGCTGGATTTTTTACACAGAGTGCAAGTTCATCCCAATCAAAAAGCAGCAATGGCGTCCGCTATGCTTCCAGGTTGTAACCAGCTGCAAGAACGAAGAGTCTGATCATGACTTCATCATAAACAGAAGACAACTTTTATGCTTCAGGTAGTATCATTCCTGATTGATGACAATAGATATACAGAAGAGAACCCCTACCTTGCCCACAAGGAGAACTTAGCACGTGCGAGTGAACGCCCAGGTCCCATAACAGCCACTCGAGCTCCAGGAAGGAGTTCATCTTTGCCCACTGCCTTGTAGTTGGAGGCATGAACGAATACTTCACAAACATTATTGTCCTGCACGTATTACATGTTGAGAAGGTGATGGGGGTAACATATTCATCGATCAACCTTGTCAAGTCCACGCTATCATACTTGGACCATAATCACTAAACCAAGGTGAAGAGGAAGATCTCCATTCATCAAACTGTCATGATTCCTCATGCAAAAAATAGCCGACTCAAGACAATGACATTACCAGTGTAGGAGAATTTGGTTGATAATATACCAGTGGGGGGTGTTTGCTGCTAAGTCCACAGAGAAGTACGGTAAGGTTGATTTCCTCAGATTTCCTGAGTTCAAGAGCTCTGGCAAGACATGTAGCAACAGAAGGCTCAACAAGCTGCTTCACATCTGTATTCGCCCTTATATGTGGATAGAGATGTGGAGAAGTTGTGCGGAGGAGCTGCAAGGACTCGGAAAGTCGAGCCATATGCCTGTCCCAAAGAAGCAAACTGGAGGCTCCATCTACAGTGCGCGTGGTTGTGTATGCCCCTGTTATACTTAAGTGAGAAAATTATTCCAAGGCTAGAGCCATACCATAGAAACGAGAAAACACGGGATCGATATATGAATGCAGAATTGCATTCCTAATTCGCAAGAGTGTAAGACTGCAGAAAAAACCTCACGACTCAGAGTGTGTGCATCACAAAGCGTCTGCAACGGTTCTGCTACTTCAAAATAAGGTTGCTTCTTTGAAACAAGCCAAGCTGTACAATTTTACATAATCGCAGAATCTGCAAAGCTGAAAATTTGGCTTTGGGATGGATCTATTCAGAGGCCTAAAAAGGCTCGTAGTTAAGGACTGGTTATAAACTGCAAGTTGAATCAACGTTCTATTCCGGAGAGCAGGCTCTACTTCTGACCTCCTATCTATGTCACAAAACATAACTTTAAGTGCACGCATACTCTTGAGCATACAAGATTGTTGACAGACTGACTCAACAGCAATCTACTGACATTCTCCTCGACTGACCAACAGTGACTGTCATAGGCGCTCCAAAACACGGAAATTAAGCTAAATCTCTTCACACGAAGGTGGAAGTCAATTACCGACTCCTTAACTCTGAGCTGAGATCGACCCACATAGAAATTAACAGAAATCTTAGGTTACCTGGCGGACTTGCTCGAAGAAATGCTGCAGCAGGACCTGGGTCAGTGGGAACAGCCATTCCTCCATGAACGAGCACGCGCCATCCTTCAGCCATATTCACCTCCCCTCCCCTCCCCTCCCCTCACCTCACCTCATATCCTCCGAGCTTGACGCAATAGTAGTCTTAGATAACTCCTCTATTCAGGTGCCAGTAACTTGAATGGCCAAGTGCACTGAGATTAGTTTCCGTTAATGATTTCGTCTCCTCAGTTGTGGTCTTCTTAGAAGCCTCTTCCGAGGTCCCCCAGGGCCGACCACGCGTGCAAATAAACCGGAGGTGGAACGTTGGCGAACGCACCCTTCATATGGGTGGCACTCCGGGCACATCTGCTTACTATTTCCCATCTGGACGAGGGTTTTGTTGACGAAAGCCTTCGCCAGGGATGATCTTTTCTTCTGCTTGGGACCATGGAACATCTATTTCAGTAGTCTTACGTCCAATAAGATCACTTTTTGCGGTCCTTAGATAGCAATTTTGTGGAAGCCAAATTCGTAGAAGCTGGCGAATCCGATTGGGACATGAGTATGAACTAGGCGATGTATGGTCGGTTAGCTCGTGTGGCTAAGTTCTAGTTTTCCTCCTCCAGAGCAGCTTGTGTCGTTGAAAATTAATCTTCGTACATGATGGAGGATGACTATACCGGAGGCTCTTGTGCTGATTTGCGATTGAGCAGTGGCTTGAAGCAAGGTCATAATTTGCGGATTCTAAGTTCTTCTCCTCACATGTGTGTGATTTGATGAACGACAAGCGAAGCTTTCTTAAATTTCTCAACTAAGAAACATGTCTATGTTCAGAAGAGAGACAGTAATTACATCATCAAGACGATGCTGCCAGAACAGCGCTGTTCTAGGTGAACGGACAAAGCTAGCTTCAGATTGCAGTCTAGAAGAGTTTTAGGTCTGCATTGCAGTATGCTCCGTAGATCGCAATTACGATTCACCGTGGCTTTAGGTGTGCCGTCCACCGATCCACATTCACATTGGAACGCTACAAATTTGCAACTAGTTCAAATTCGCATCCCTTTGCCTGCTTCATTTCCCACAGGGTACTCTAAACTAAAGAGACTAGCACACTCAAGCAAAAACCTGACACAGTCTATCCCCATTTTGGTTGGCAGTAACAAATTGGGGCCATGGACTTTCAGACGTAAGCAAGTTATGATGCAATTCGGAAACGTTCATCTTGTATTGATTCAACCAGCATCCTTTCCAAGACAGTACACACCCGAGGAACCACGCCAATTTTCAAGTGCAGCACAAGCCCAATAAATTCGCATGTATTGCACAGGCCTAAATGTGCATCAGAAGATTCAGAACTGATATAAGTGGGAGTGGGAAGTCAGTAGAACCATGTAAAACTGTACGTGAAACGTAGAACATTGTCAAACTGCAATTGCGGTTAGTTAGATTTTCTTGCGGTATCTCCCTGCTAACTTACTCCGTGAGAATCTAGTTCAGGGCTGATTTTTGCCGTCTAGTAAGGCAAGTCTATCTACAAGACTCTGCACCCTTACATCTGATGTACTGTAGTTGGTTCATGTATGTGTTACCGGTCCATTTCTGAGCACTGCGACTCCCAACTACCCTGTCAACAGGACGGTCCATCCCGATGCTCAAGTGGATTCTAGGTCACTGGCTGCAGAGAGGAGGATGCGCCAGTCTTAACTTCCTAAAACCTCGAGGTTCAATCACCCCATATAAGTGCTGACCGCTATGCTGCAGTCCTGTACTGAGATTTCCATTATTCACATGTATCTTCCATGCCGTTGTCCAAATTTGGTCTTTCCATTCGCCTACAGGCAGACTCTTCTTCTGTGGGGATCTGCGTGATGACAAACTCTGCACATGTGGTACGGCGCTGAAACCAGTTCATGCCGGATTTCCTAGAAGCCTATGGACAAAGAATGATTTAAGGAGACAGTCTAAGTTTTGGTTCGAGAAGCAAATTGTTTCGGCTATTGAGGATTCGAGAGCAAACATGTCGAAGGATCTGAAGCGCCGAGTTGGTGTTGTTGGTGGCGATAACGAGATGCGACGAGAGCGAGTTCAGGTGGTGGTGCGCTGCAGGCCTCTTCATCCAAAGGAAGTGGCCGAGGGGCGAGTTTCTTGTGTGACTGTCGATATTCAACGTTGTACCATCCAGGTGCGTCGAATGTTACTCATTTTCTCAGCTGTACGCTTTCTCTACATAGTCTGATAGATGAATTTTATAGTGCTATCTGAACTTTATCAGATGGTCACTCTCTGAAAGAAGCAGAATTCGTGCAGAAATTGCCAATAAAGCACTGAGTATTCTCTGAACAGACTATAATCTGGGAGCACATCCTCTGGTTTCTCTGTTCTGTTCTCTAAAGGGGTAAAGTTTCTAGAGAAGATGGCTTAGCTCACGCTACCAGCTTGAAAGCCTCACATTAATCAGTTGTAGTCATGTAGTGTTGGAGTTCATCCAAAGCGCAAATAAACCAGAGAAACATAAAGGTTTCATGAAGTAGTATCTTATGGTGTCCAACAAGCTTGCAAGACGTTGGAAGTACAATTAAAATTGAACTCACCAGCTGCAAGAGGCATCTCGCGGTACAGATGACGTTTTACAAGCAACAAAAATTGGAAAGAAAATGCAATCGTAAACATGTCACTGCTTGTTTCCTTCTTATCAGGTGCGCAACACGAGAAGTCCAGACATGCCTCCAAAGCTCTTTACTTTCGACCGAACTTATGGCAGTACAAGCACCCAGAAAGAGATTTACGACGACGTCGCCCATTCCATCGTTCATAGTGTGATGTGTGGTTACAATGGTACCATTCTGGCGTATGGCCAGACTGCATCAGGGAAAACTTACACCATGGAAGGGCTTGACAGCCCTGCAGGTACGAGCATAGTCCTTGTCGTAGTTTGTCATGGTCACGAAATCAAAGGTCTCCCTACTTGCTGCTATCCTTGCTGCAAGTTGACTTATCTTCAGTTCAGAACTGGATACTGTCTGGAAGTCGAGCACCTCTACCTTTTCTATCGGACCTCCTGTTAATTATGTAATTTCAGATTTAGTGCTTGCTAGTGTGGCGGTAGGTCGCTTTCTCTTTGGGAAGTCCAACCTGGAGATTTGACGACTTAATAAGTTAGCCTTGTTTTGAAGAGGTCAAATACTTGATCTGAATCATCTAAATTCTTTTATCACCAATTCTCCTCCAGGGTGATGCGTGTTTACTCTCGTGGATGACTGATTTGTACCATATAAATGTAGAAACCTAGATGCCTTGCAAGGTAGCCACAGCTTAAGACATTCATTATCTAGTTGGCGATTCAGCTCTCATTTTCCTAAAAATCCATGGCCTCCCAGCTTGCCTAAGACTATCAAGGAGCTCTATTCATTGTCTAGTGTAGATACCACAGCATATGGCACCTATCCGGGGAACTCTCTTATTACAAACCTTTGAAGTATAGTACGTGATTATGCGCTCACCCTAACGCGTCCAAAGTGGACATTCGATGGATAGAGATGCGGGGTATCATTCCAAATGCCTTCGAGGACATCTTTGCACATATTCAGCAAAGCCAGAGTTCAGATCACTTTTTAGTGCGGGCCTCCTACTTGGAAATCTACAATGAGGAGATCCGAGATCTTCTGGTGCAAAATTCAAACCAGTACAGGCTAGACTTGAAGGACAACGGGGATGCCGGCGTCTATGTAAAAAATTTGACGTCAGCCACAGTGCAGAGTGTGCCCGACATCAATCGCCTCCTGATGGTCCATCATTTCTACACTAATCCATATGCTGCTGGTTAGGATCATTGATCTTCATATGTCATTACTCAAGCTTTAAAGTCTGGGCAATTCTATCCTTCTACGTGTAGTCTTACCTATAGATCTTAAGGTTTCGCTCTTAGATCACTTTTAGTAAAGCAAGACAGTAAAGGACTGTCAAGAGTTGCTAGGAGATTTGTATGTTCTGGTACAACTGATCTCTGTAAGTCATTACCATCCAAACCAACATTCAAAGCATCCAGTTGTTGTTGAATTAACTTTTAATGTACGGTTGTGAGAATTTCAAACAATGTTGATTTTTACTATTCCCTCTTTTGACTTTCTTAGTGTGGTGTATTCTGATTCTTGATCATTGCGTGGACTTTCATCACAGATGGGTAAGAAAAATAGGTCGGTCGGAGCAACGTTGATGAATCAGGACTCCTCTCGGTCTCATTCTATATTTTCTATCACTGTAGAAACAAGTGCAGGTCCGTGTTCGGAGCATCCTGATGCAGAACAAAGCATCATACGAGTGGGAAAGCTCAACCTGGTAAGCACTTCAGACGTGGGTGTTTAGCAATCTTTATTTGTAATTTAGCTTCTATTCTTTCAGTCGCTTTGTGGAGCATGGACATGATAGCACATGCAACTATCTTCTTACAAATGTGTGACAAGTTCAGGTAGATTTGGCTGGCAGTGAGAGGCTGAACAAAACAGGAGCAACTGGAGACAGGTTTAGGGAACTGACAAATATCAACTTCTCACTCTCTGCCCTAGGCAACGTTATATCTGCTTTGGTGGATGGGAGAAACACACATATCCCTTATCGAGACTCCAAGCTTACAAGATTACTCCAAGATTCTTTAGGCGGTAACACTCGGACTGTGATGGTGGCTAACATTGGGCCTGCAGACTACAACTTCGATGAATCTATTAGCACACTGCGATATGCGAACCGAGCCAAGAACATCAAGAATAAGCCCCGTATTAACGAGGATCCCAAGGATGCTATACTACGTGAATTCCAAGAAGAGATTATTAGGTAGTCTTTATTCACTAGCTAGGAATTCTCCCCAATGTTTGTATTCCAGCAATTGAAGCAAACACTTTACATATCATTTCACACGATTACTTTCCATCTTGAAATACAGTACTCGTTACTGCACAAAGTTCACCATGTAACTGTAATCATGGGCACTTCACAAATTCACATCCTTCCCTTCATCCATACTATTGCACAATGCTTATGGAGATGACCTAGCAAGAATTCCCAGACTTCACAAATTGTGGTTCAAAGTATTTCCTGTAGAAACAGCTGGTCTGGTTTTTGGTGGTCTCCAGTTTCAACGAGGGGATTTGACAGCTGCCCTACTCATGCGCACAAAGCGCGTAAGCGGAGATTGTGTTACAGTGCCAGTGTATAAACGTTTAGGAATTGGAGGTGAACACTTGTAATACGTTCTGACGGAATGACGAAAGTGGACATGCTGCAGGCTTAGAGCTCAGTTGCAGATTGGGGTTCCTGAACCGGAGGCCCGAGTCCAGAATTATACGGATAGGGAAAAGGAGATACAGATATATAAGGATCAGATTCGCCAGAATATGGAATGGGAAGTCACTCACTACAAGAGTCTTAGTGAGCAAGCAATGGGATGCATAAAAGCTGATCTGGAGCGGAAGGTAATATTCAATACTCCCAGCTGAATATGACTTCATCTCCCAGCGGGAGATGAAGTTTGTGTAGAAGATAATACTAGTGTCATTGATAAAGTTGAATCAAAGTGTACTAGCCCTTCCTAAACATCGTCTGAGGTGATATTGCGCAAGTTAGAGAGGCGCAACGGCAACAAGGATCGCATCTTAGCCCTCTCAAAAGCAGGGAAGTCAATACACGTAGTATACGCAATCAAGCGGCGCAGCAATGCCTGGTAATAGTGTGGTTAAATTTCGGCAGAAACAGTGATGAGGCCAGATTAGCTTTCAGTTCTATTAGTAGTGCAACCTGTACCGGACGGATCCATATTTTCCTTAGATTTCAGTTCTTCTTTGGTTTTGCATGGCAAGTGACTATACTATCTGTGACTCGAAACAGACGTTGCACAGTATTCTGGTTTTGGGATTGGAGCCGTGATGTCCTGCTGCAGGCCTGATCAACAGTGAGAACATGATGCTGGGAGGCAGGCCCAGCAGGAGATGGAAGCCTTGAAAGCAGAGAAAGAGCGAACTGAAGAGGAAAAACAAAAAATAGCAGAGAAACTCATGCAGCAGCATATGGAACTGCAGTCTCATTACCAAGTCTGTATTCCATCCCCCATTAAAGAAGTTTCAATGTCCAAGCAGCAGTTATAGCAAAGGAGGATGTTCGGTAATAATTACAATTTTCTGGATCTGCCGCTGTCAGCTCGTATAATTGAAATGACCATGCTATTTACACCTTATTATTCATTGACAGGCTCTCGCCAGAGAGAAAGAAGATCGCGAAGTATTAGCTCAGAAGCTCAAGGCGCTGGAGGAAAAACTTCTGCATGGATCCAACAATGTGAATGAGAAACTATCTGAGAAAGCCAAAGAACTGGCATTCAGGGAACAGCAAATACGAGAGAAAGAGTATCTTGAGGAAGAACGCAAGCGCAAGATTGCGGAACTTGAGGTGAATCCATTCGCCACAAATCTCCAAATGCAGACGCTCGATAGAAAGCTTGGGTAGAATCTGAGCGCTTATTAAGGATCTGCCCTCAACGATTGCCTAAAACTAGAAGGCAATCTCATGAGCGTTTTGGCTTGATACAATCCACGCAGGAGTCTCAACTTATGGTTGAAGAAAAATGTAGCACCATGGAAGAAGATGTGGAGGTTAAAACCAGGAAGTTGAGGAAGCTGATGTCTCGATACCAGCAAGGCAAGGCTGAGATTGCAACTCTAAGAACTGAACTTCAAGACACCATTCATGAATTTCAGAGAGAACGAGCTGATATGTTCCTGTCCCTACGGTCCATTGATCAACAACTTCAACTCAAATCGTTTATCATTGAGGTATATATGGATACAAACCTCGGAGGAAACTGCACTTATCTCTTAACATCACATGTATTCTTCATTGTCACGGTGTGAGTAAGGTCACTGCGAGCAAACAATATGAACCACTGGGGAGACACCTTATACATTAAACTACTGTCAATAAACGAAATGTCGTCTAGGTTGACAGGGCAGTGTGAACTACATCCTGAAGCACACGTAATAACTTGGAGACTGCATGACCTTGAGCATCCATCATCATACAAGGGGGATGTCTACCCTGAGATTAAATGGTAGTCTTAAACCTCACATCTGGCAATCAAAGCACTGAAAACTGAATCATAACTTCAACGTGTTGTCAAGACTGAGGGGTTAAAATTCAACCTGAAGATCAAGAGGATGGATATTTTCAATCTTAGCGATGTGCCCAATCCAAATTAACGAGGTTTACTGGGTGTGACTCTGCTGCATGGGAGTGTTGCAGAAGCTCATACCACCAGAAGAGATCTCGAAAATCATGCGTCGAGCAATATGGGATGAAGAGAGTGAAATGTGGATACTTCAAAGTATGGTCCAAAAGCTGCCTTCATCGAATGGGGAAATTCGTATGCACCTTACCGATGGAATTGACAAACAGCCACTGCAGCGACCTATCTCGGCCATGGGACGGGGCAGACCTTTGTGCAGACACTCAGAAGAGGCGATGGCACGAGGCGATAGAGACCCAAGATACCTGTAAACTGCATATCCTCGTCTACGTTGATTGAAATTTCCAATCGTATTCACCAGTCAGTCAAATATATTTTTTCTCAAACTTGTTAGATATTTTACAGGCATGACATTTTGTTTGCAGGTCCGATAACATTCTGAGATTGGATTTGGATATGCCTGAGAGGACCACTTATGATTATGACAATGCGATTGATCGAGCCCGGGCAGAAGCAGATGTGGAACTAGCACTGATGGAGTTTGAGGAGGATAGCCCCTACTTTTCATACGAGACTAACCTTCCCACTCCCGCCAGACCAAAATCAGCTCGTACCAAGCACCACTCTCGGCCCAAAACTGCCACTAGATAGAAACATCATTTGATCGGAACATGAAATGTCTTGTATTAAAGAAGATCAATAAAAAATATGTGGCTGAAAACTACACAGTATAATATCCATCAACCAGGTTGTTGTGTGTGCATCTCCTCCGTTTCTCTCCTGAGTGAAAACAAGCTTAACAAAGTTATCCTCCTCTTCTAAACAAAGTTATCTTTGTCTTCTTTAGACCAATGCATGAAATCTTGAGATATTTGTCTGAGGGAAGATGGAGGGGAGGCACGGGGAATGTAGATTGTCTCTTAACTTCGTGAATCGTGAAATTCACGTAGGAGGGCCGCTGAAATATCAAACTAGATCAGACTCTACAATTCAACAGTCACTGAGCAGTCCACCTATGGATGTGGACTAGTACTATTTATTAACTGCTGGTCGATATAATTGGAAGTACCTTAAGTATGAAGATATGTGATGGTACCTGATGCTATATGGTAAGTTCTACTTGCCATCGTATCTCTATGTGAAAGACCAGATACTGTAGCTACTATGTAGAGAGATGGTGAAAGATGTGTACAGGAATGAGTTGGGGAGGACCATTCAACTGCATATAATACTCAAATAGGTTACAATTTAACATTACTTGTATAGTTTCCTTCGCATTACACTCGTTAAAGTCTCAGTCTGAATATTATATAAAACCTTTTCACATTCATATTATGTAAGGATCAGTTGTCATGCTTGATTTCATTGGGCAAGGTGCGCTTAATTACAAATTTATTTGCTTTCATAAGTACACTTCTTGGCAGCCACCTTGATTACCTTGATTACGATATTATGCAAACAATACTACGTAGTAGTCTCTCCTGAAAGCAATACTGTCTGTTTGCAATCTCTTGGTGTGTGGTCCCTTTCCTCTTGGATCGAATGTGACACTGCAGCTGGAGCTCTTGTAATAACATCTGGTTCCAAATCTCTGCTTATCAATCAACTATAACATCAATTGATTTGCAGTAAAGTTTTAACATCAACACAGAAAAAAAATAAAAAATCAACTACAATTAACTCACAATAGAGGTTAGAGAAAATCCTCTGGCTTGAGTAAGAGTTATGCCACAGGTAGTTTGCGCATAAGTTGGCACACTTTAAGAACTGTATTGGGCCCATATATGCAGTTGTGGCATTAATTGCCAGGCTGAAAGTAGATTCCTAGACGGTCGGGCCTGTAGGAAATGGTCCTGCCAATCAGCATCATGATTCACTATGTTTCATACATGGGATGTAACTCTGATTCGATTCATCTCCTTTACAACTCGTGATGGGAATATAAACTGAATCCCATTACATATACACATGAATGTGCATGAACTGAACAGTATAACTATCGCCTTGGATATATGTAATCACGAATAACTACTTACATACAAGTGTACAGGAGATGCGACGTATGTGCTGCAAACTCTCTTCATATCCATGCCTTCGGTCTAAGTTTGTAGATTTGTTTTGTTAATATATTCAGCTTGTACATAGTGGGGTTGTAGATGAACGCACATATGATCATCTCATGCTCTCCCTTGCTTCGATCACATCAAGAGTAGTAATTTATTCACATAATCGTGTTTCTATATGGTCTGCCAAGACTGGAAATGATCAAATATGCTGCTGCACAGTGTGACTAGCACTGATAAGACTAGTATGCTTCTGCATGTGACAAAAATAAAGCCCACTCCGCATTATCCATTCACAATTCAGGGCAAAATCTCAATCAGAGTCCACTCTGTTCTCAAGGCAAACCCCATTATCCATTGTTTCCACAGTAAACCAATTGTGATGCACCCACCTGCAAGGTGACTTAGATCTACCGAATGTCGAAGACAAGAACATGGTACGATTACTTCAAAAAGTTTTAATGTTATTATACAATTGCCCGGATATTAATTAAGCTTACCAATTTTGAGAGTTGTTCATTTATCATTTCTAATCAGCAGTTAATCCAAGGACTTAAGTTGCAAGTCCCCAAACCCGCCAGTGCCTTTTTGGGGTCCTCTAAGCCAAGTAGCTTCATCCCCAGATCTACTACTCCTATGGGAGCTGCATGTGGCATAGAGACGCCACCTTAGTACCACTTCTATTAGTCCTGTGAACCTTTGGATGTGGACACCTTCCATTTCCGTTGGAGAAAAGAGTTAGTCTAGTCTAGTTGGTGACATGTTTGTGTTTTGGTCTTCCCTTAAAGAATCAGCAACTCTCAGTCTATCTCTTTCTTTTACACTATCAGAACTTCTATTGCAGAATAAAGTAGATTATAAACCGACTACTAACAGCTTTTCTATCTTGGAGTATTACAATAACATTTTTTTACCAATGGTGGTCCAGAATCATTGTGGAAGAGCTGACCAATGTAAACTCTTCACCAATATAGTTATACATGAATTTCACAAACACTTCTTGACGAAGATGTTGGTTTGTTGCAAAAACTTACCAGGAGTAAAACACGTAATTCGATCCAAATTTTATATGCAACACTCAGTCATTCAACGAAAATATAAGTGATTGGCGCCCTATGGCGCGGGATCACCTAACCAACCACAAATACCCAAGTCTGAGATCTTATGACGGGACCCTGCTCAGGCCAAGAGGATCAACTGAAGGAATCGCCAACATGAATACTAATGTAGTTGCCATTGAATGAGAAAATGTACTTCTCATTATTATAAGTACCGCCTGGGCCAACAGGGCCTAACCAAAGAGCCCTACCTCACAATCACGGATGCTTGTGGTCTCCAAATTACCTCACAATAATGGATGCTTGTTATCTCCAGATTAAACTCCCCCTTGATATAATTAGCCAACTACATCGTTAACAAGATTCTGGTGTCAGGAATTGCCCAGGACCCAACCAAAGAGCCCTACCTCACAATCATTGATGCTAGTGATCTCGAAATTATCTCGCGATGATGGATCCTTATTATCTCAATATATGTCAAGCTCCCCTTAATGCAGCTCGCGACCTATTTCATGAGCAGGAAATTAGTGTCAGGAATTGCAGTTGTCAAGAGCCTAATCAAAGAGCCATACCTCACTATCATGGATGCTTGTGATCTCCAAATTACCTCACGATAATGGATGCTTGTTATCTCCATGTGAAGTTTCCCTTGACACAACTCGCGAACTATTCTATGAACAAGATTTTAGTGTTCTGTGTGAGGACAGTACGCCCAGCGATAATTAGTGCTTTGTGATCTCCAACTGATGTCTTGTAAGCTCCTGTTGATACAACTTGCAAACAATTTTCATGAACAAGATTCCAGTGTCAAGACAGCAGCTACCTTAGGGAACCTTCAGCAGAACTATACCTTCAGAGTTAAAGAAGGGGTATATCGGAGCCTAATCTATGAGTAAAAAGGGAACGAAAGAAGAACTGACACTGAAAGAATTTTCAAGTATAGGAGGGTAAGAACTTTCAATGGAGAATAGACGAGGACAGACCTCCGGACACAAACGTACTTGAAATTACATCATGATAACGAGAAACACATGATGGAATAAAGAGGAAGTACATGCAGAACCGATGACGATGGAGAACCTTTAGTAGCAAATAGACGAAGAACGAACTCTGGAAACCAAAGTATTTGAAAACAGAATAAGAAGTACATAGGGAACCCGGTGCCGACAAATGCTGTTGTATACGTAGTGCGGAAAAGAAAAAGAACCTGAAATTGGACAGTGATAGGAGAAACACATGGAAGAATCAAAGAAGAATTACATGGGAAACTCGATGTCGATGATTGGTAAATGTGGGCAGGAAAGAGTGCTGTTGCAGAAAGGAATCCCGGACACAAAATTACATGAAGTTGAAATATACTGAAGAACGAAAGAAGTACATGCGGACCCGATGACGATGAATGAACTGTGGTCAGGAGGGGTGCTGCTATATATGTAGAACGATACTGAGAAGAACTGGAAGATATACTGTACATGGAAGAACGAAAGAAGTATGCATAAGTGATGACAATGAATGAAGGAGGGGTGGTTGTATGTATGTGAGTCAGAAGACAAGAAGACAACGTATGAAATACTTGCAGCGTCAGCGGAATTACCTGCAACCAATCAGGACATGCTGTTTCAGTACAATGTATTTGAGTCACAAGACAACATATGAATTACTTGATGCGTCAGAAGAATACCTCCAAACAGGTATCAGTCAGACGATGCTGGATACTTAAAATGTTTATGATTCAGAGGACCACACGTGAATTACACGAAGTGTCAAAAGAATTACCTCCAACCTAACAAGCATCAATCAGGTAAGCTTCTTCAGAGCAAGCACTACTGCTTTTGTTGCTCCAAAAGCTCCGTCAGCCTCATGCTCGAAAATTCGATAATCCTCTTTTCTGTCATGCGCTCACCTCCAACCCAAGAAGCATCGGTCAGGTAAGTTGCTTCAGAGCAATCACTACTCCTGCTTTTGTTGCTCAAGAAGCTTCGAATGCCTCATGCTTCAAACTTTGACAATCCTTCTGTCATGCAGAGTCTTCACATTCTATCGGAGAAAAGGCGAAGGAAATCTCCAAGCGAAGTTAGCAAGAGCCTTTCATATAAACTCAAGGAAGAGAAATGGAGTCTCCTCCAAATGCTGAAGATACAAGTGTGATTTTTGTAAAAAAGCTAAGTCATCTGTCAGAAATTACACATGTAACTTCAGAATCTGGGAGAGCTATCCAGAGTATTTGTCTTGAGAGCTCCGATTCCAGTTGCTTCTCTTGAGCTCATCCAAATCTCGGTTTAGAGCATATATGCTTGAAGACAACTGCGTGGATTCAACAGAGCAAAGAACACCCTTTAGAGGCTAGATGTTGCTCTTCCATTTAGAGGCTAGGCGTTGTTCTTCACCCTATAAAAGAGCTGATCGGACTGTGGAGATGGAAAGTCTCTCATCACATCTTACGTTGGGAAGATCCAGAAAGATTTGGGGAGCAGGTGGAGCTAGTTAGAACGATCGTGAAAGTTGAAAAAAATACTTCGAATATTTCCTGGACAAGTTGACATTTACTTGTCAATAACGAAGCTTGACAACCAGAAGTACACTAACAACTGCAACGAAATGAGATTGGTAGTGACTATCCATGTGATCTATATTGACAGGACCATACCATCCGTGCCAACGGATGTCAATAATTGTGGTTTTGCTCCCATTTGCTGAACGCAGTTCGTTTGGTAGAGTTTTGAATTCATAATTCTACGTATGATTAAAATAAGGTTTCACTTTACTTTAGTTGCTTTGACTCGTTGCCTTCAACGTTTTGTTTCGTGCTTTCAGCTTTAATTCAATTCCCAATGAGTTGAAGAAAAACCGGAAGCCCGAAACACCATTCATACCTATCATACGTTGAATCAACTATCTATGGTAGGGGATTCATAGGAAGAAGAAGAAAAGTTTTATGAATGCACCTTCTCACCACTCTTAGTAGCTGACGGAGATGAAAAGCTTTTATAGTCTCGTAATGTCGCCAAGTAAAGAAACTCCAATGTGCAATTCGAGGGTCAGGACTTTGCTTTCCGCTTTTATTTGATAGTCTATACTCCAGAAGTTATACCAGCCAGAAACCATGCCAAGGAGTTTCTAAATCAATCAAGCTCCGAGCAACTTATTCTATCTATGTGATCAGAAACAAACTATAAGAACAGGGCCAGCAATAAGAACAGTATGATGCTATAATCCTACGTGAAATGACTTATTTGTGTCGCATTATCAAGAGTGCAATAACGTCAGTAATTTGCGGTCCTTCCATGGCACATGAGTGCACGAAATTATACAGTCTTGTAAGCACTATCAATCCACCATGGTCCGATTGGAGGTACATGCCCTAGCTGTAGCCTTTCGGACTATGAGGTTTTGCAACACAAAAATGACTTCCACATGAACACGTATCCATATTTTGGTGGTTAGAAATGATTCAATTGAGGCTTTATATCGTGAAAGGGCACCCTGGAGGGTAATGGACCATCTACCTGGCATGAGCATCATTGAGTGCAGTATTGTACATTAAATCCAAATCTAGTTGTGGGCGGTGGACAGTTGAGACTAGTGTCAAGTGTTATACAGTACTGTACATCGAATCCCAGTCTAGTTGTGAGGTGCAGGCAGCTGAGATACAGGTAGTGGAAAGAGTGGTACAGTTTAGGTGTAAACGGTGCTCTTTGGTGAACTGGAGCTTTCAAGGAAGTTGAGTTTTCACGGCTCATGACGGGTAATTTCTAGACTAGATGTACCCACTGGTTTGTGAATTTCGAGACAAATCGAATTTATGGTTGTAGTTTATTTTCAACTACTGATTGGCAGCACATCTATCTCCAAGACTTGGTCTATTTCTTAGACCTAAAGTGAAAGCCCACGAACTCATTGGAAGGAAGAGAATATACCTTCACTTCAAGAATGGTAAGAAATGTACCGGGGTTCTGAGGCTCCACTGGAGTAAGAAAGTTGAATGAACACTGACCTGCCCCTTGCGATAATACACTTCCAAAACTACGTTGAAGCTCCATTGCTTGGGGTACACCTTCAATTTGCATCTAGGCTCTAGATCGATTTAAAAACTCATTGCCACAACAATTGAGTTTAGCTTAAGATAACATTGAAAATATTACACTGTCTCTGTATGCATAAGAATAATCAATACATAAATAACACAACGAGCCAACACAAATACAGAGCCATATGCCCCACAACAATTCAACAATTCTTCCTAGGTATTTCTTTTCCCTCTCAACTTGGACAGAAAGGAATATGGGAAATATAACTTGACATAATGAGCCAAAATCTTGGTTCTTTTAAGAAGCTACGGGAACGTTCACTCATCAATCTCTTAGGATTGATTATGGACAAGGTTACAATCTCTTGGGACTGATTATTGACAGGGTCATGTTGGGCTCATTCATTCATTCATTATAGACATGAGTTCACTAGAATAAAATTTTTCTCAATACTCCCTCCAGGTAAAATCTTTGATAAAATCGTAATTGATTTTACGATAATATATGCTTTTCCGTTGACAATGCTTTAGTGAGAATACCAGCAATCGTATCTTTAGTATGGCAGTACTCTAAGGATAATGTCATATTCTCTAATTTCTCCCCCATAAATAGAATTGAACTTCTACATGCTTTGTTCTTGACTGATAAATTGGAGTTTTTATCAAAATATTTTCAGCTGATTATCCCTATTCACTAGAGTTGGCTTGTATTCAGAAATTCAATTTTAAATCGCAATAACTTCATAGGTGGTTTGAAGGAGTGCTGTAAATTCAACCTCACATGTAGAGAGTAATAATGATTGATTATTTCTTGGTCATCCAACTTATGACTCCTCCCCCTAAGATAAATCAATAGCCTGAAGTAGATTTCTTTGACCTAAATCTCCACTAAAATCAACATCAAATGCGTTCTCGGAATTTCTCCCATTTGATTTCAAGCACTCCTAGGCCATGTGATGTTGCTTTTAACAATGAAGCGTATTCGTCTTCTTTTTATTCTTTGATTTGGCAAATTCATTAAATTTCCGTTTCCTGTCTGTAAATAGAGTTCTTAGTTCTGAGAATTTGGTGCTGGAAAATCAAAGAACCTCATCTTGACTTTGCCTTTGAGTCTTCATATAGTAGTCTTCTCTTGGGTCTTTCTCTGGTCTCAATTTGGATATAGAAAATACAAGTTACTGAGTGAGTCTTGGCTCCTATATAAAGCTTGATTACTTAGACCCTAAATCAGTCTTAGGACTTATTTTAATAGGTTCGCATCAGTCTCTTAGGACTAAATATTGACAATATCACTCTGTGTTTATTCATCGACCACTATAAACAAAAGTTCATTGAAATAATTTATTCTTCAATAGACAATCTTTGACATTCATAAATTAAACAAATCTAAACCTTACACATTTGATGAAGAGGCAACTGGCGGGGAATTGACCCTACGCACGTACAAGTCAGTCATAACCGGAGAGAAAGGGACCTTGATTTCCATCCCAAATTGTTTGACGATTTTCGAAAATGATCTTCTAAGAAAATATATTGAATTTCAAGATAGTGATATGATTTTTGGTCCCTATTCAAAAACGTTCCAGAACAAGGATAATCAAAAACTCTCGCATAACAGTGTATATATATATATATCATCGACCTGGGCAGATAATCGGCTATAAACCCAGCTGGCTAGCCGGCTCACCAAATTTGAGAGCCGGCTAGCCGGCTCACCAAATTTGAGAGCCGGCTAGCCGGTCCGAGTTACTGCTAATTCTGGAATCGCTCATTCTGGAATCTAATTTGACTTTTGTAGATGATCACAATATTTCACATTTCGTGACTTGGTACTCAAGGCGCAGCTGTACGGGCGACTAGGTACAAAATTTAATAAATTACCAGAATAGTTTACACGATGGTTTAGCAAGGACCACACAATTTGAAACAGAATCACTCAAGATCTTCAACGATAGAATAAGCTGCTATTAGTTCTCTCTTTGTCCTTCATCCAGCATCTGCACTCTGCAGTGACGCATCTACACTTCTATGGGCATGTTTATGCTTCAGTCAGTCTATCTATCCGCCTTCGTAGTATAACCTAATTAGCTGCTTGAAACCCTGGCTGATTTGGCGGCTAGCCGGCTAGTTAGTTTAACCATTGGCCAAGCTGTGCCCAGGTCTATATATAAGTCTTCCAGAGAATCGACGAAGTTACCTTGATCCCTCTGTTCTACATCGGTGTATTTGGCTGGTGTAAGGATTGAAGAAACACTGATTCCAGATTACACAAGTGTCTGCATAAACTCGAAGACATTATCTTATCTTTTATGCATTCCAACCAATCCAAATACAACACATTTCTTTTCGGAATCTAATTGTCTATAATAAAGGAAAGGGCGACACGAAAAACGTGACGAAGGACGGGAAGACCCCCATCAAGCCGTACAAGGGAGAGAAGAAAAGAAGAAGTAAAATGGGGCTAAGCCTCAATAGAGTCTATAACATACATATGTTCTTATAGATATATTGTTTATAATATGTTCTTATAGATATATTGTTTATAATATAGATATGTTCTTCTGCTCAAGACGTTATGGATGTCATGACGACATCCACGTCTTAGATCCGGTCACGAACAAGATACGCACAAACTCCTTGTGCAGATTCGCTTGTAACTATCTACTTTGAAAGGAGAAAAGGTAATGGACGAGAACACAATCGAACGAGAATGGAGAAAAGGTGGCCCGTGTGAGCAGATTCGTGGAGTCACGAAACTGAAACGAGGTCCAACTTTGGCGATTGGGCTCCGCCGAAGGGAAATAATCCAAATGTTCAACTTCAAAAGAATCCAGCAACTGTATAATTATCAAACTCGATAGGGCGATACAAGTGAAGAAATCACTGACTACCAGTTGCTGAGACTTTGAAGTCACCGCCTTACGTGGTGACCATATGCTACATCACTGATTCTAATTCTACTGCTCCCTTTACAATCTCATCGACCGAGATATAGCTAGTTGCAATTACATCTTTTCTACGTAACTACGAGAGGTTCCATGAACTTCGGGAGAAACTTGCTTGCACTCTTGGTAAAGCTTGAAGGACGGATACACGTGCTCGGAATGTTTCGAATATACTGAATGTGAATCATATGTTTGCCTTGGTATCGAGAAATGAGAATTTCAATAATTACATGAAGTACGAGAGGTCCGAAACATGACCCATGCAATTTCGTAGAACATCGAGAGACGCAGCCGTGACCTTGAGCACGGATTTCACATGGTCTGCATTGAACTCCTCGCCACGACTCTTGGACCATGTTTGTGCAGTTTGGATGATGTTTCTGATGGATCTCCCGTTCAAATCCTCCTCCGCAACCTCACTCACAAAGGCTTCAGTAACCCCCGGGACCTGAGCTCGTGTCAACAGTTTTGTCCAAACCAGCTCACGCTGGTGTGTTTCCAGCTTCTTGTAGTTCAAAAACATGGAAATTCGAGACAGAAAAGCCTCGTCGAAGGTTGTTACTCTGTTGGTGGTCAGGAAGAGAACTCCACGGTAGTATTCCAGCAAGCGGAGGAAAACTCCAGTCATGGCATTTCTGAAGACGTCAGAGGCTTTGCGGCTCTCTAAGTAGACATCTGCTTCATCAAGCAGAAGAACAGCTTTCCAGGAAGCAGCGATGTCCAGTACCTTAACCAATGTGGCTTCTAGAGTGGCTGCAGTAGTTCCAAGCTCCGAAACACTCAGAGCCCACAGAGGCCGTTTGAGTTTTTCGGCTATGGACTCCGCCGTCAGTGTCTTCCCTGTTCCAGGAGGTCCATAGCACAGGAAGATGCAGCCCTCTCCTTTGTTGCTGATCGGGTCAATTCTCACTTCGGCCACGTTGGGAGGCTTTGGCTTCATAGCAGTCGGTGAAAGGTACTGTGAGACGAGATTGTACATGAGGTTTTTCTCATCCGCATCCATTACTAAACTGTCAAAGGCACCCGAGTTGAAGGTGATGTCGCAGAATCCAGACACTGCGAACATTCCCCACTGCTTCTGACTGAACGAGAATCCATAAACAATTGCCGGAGCATACACCAAATTGGCATCGGAGGTTATATCACAAGTTGTGATCTGATTGCCTCGAAGCACTCCAGTAAGAGGCTGTGCATTGCCCATGGGGTAGTTGGGATTCATCTTTGCAAAGCTCGCGAGATCTATCATCACTCTACCATCTGCATTGCAGGAGAAAAGCTGCCAGCTACAGTTCTCTTTCCGGTAGTGAACAAGGGTTCCCCTGTAGTGCATGTACAGGAAGTTCTGCTTCATGACATAGTTACAGAATTTCTTCCCATTCGCTAAGCATGTTGCCTCCAAAGTGTCTGGGTGCTCTGTGAATTCCAACGGGCACACATCGAGTTTTTGGAACTCAAGCTCTCCCTCATACTCCTCAATCTCCTTCACTACGTTGCATTTTCTGTAGCTCTGACCATTGTAGTCATAAACATCGAGAACGACATCGAACTTCCAGAACTTCCGAAATGAATTGTAGTGAAAGTTGGTGCTCTTCACCTTGGCAAACAACTGCTCCTTCGAAACTTTGCAGTTGTAGCCCACTTTCGATCCAGGAGGAAAGAAGGCCCACAACATATCCCAAGGAGCCGTTTTCTCCTCCTTCATCCGCTCAGTCCGGACAGCCACATCATTGTACTCTTTCTTCATGAACCGGTTCAAATGGCTGACGTGCAACTTTGCAGTTTCGAGTTCCATGAGTGCAGTTGCAGTGGCTCCATTTACTACATTTTCTGGTGGATCAATATCTTCTGCTGTGACTTCGTAAGTAACCAGTTGATCAAGGACTAGGTACAGTTCTTTCCCAAAAACAGAAGGTTTGTCCACGTACGGGAGGTCTTTCTTGTGTGGGAGGAGCTTCTGGGCAATTCTAACAAGAACTGGGGAACTTAGATTGATGGAGACCACGTCTGGCCATTGTTGGTGCGGCTTTCTCTTGTACACAACTTGGAATGGGCTGTTCTGCGCATCCGGTGTCGCTGCACGTTCCTTCAACTTGGGTGGGCCGCTCTTCTCCGCGTACTCCTCAAAACTGGGCCACTGCCAATCGGGATCCGTGATTGGTTTCTCGGGTACAGCTGGTTTTGCTGGATCTAGGTCGATTCAAGCAATTACGTCAGGTTAGGGTTGGTTCGATAAATTCAGGCATTTGCATGCAGGTCGAGTCAACTGACCACCCATCTTGAGACTTAAAATAAGTCTGCCGTTCCCAGAACCAGGGGCTATCAATTCCAGCATGGAAGTATTGAAACTCAGGCACACCGAGCGACAGCCAAGGATTGATATTCAAAATCCTTCTCTCGATTAAAACGGGGGACGTGCTAGCCCTCGTAAGTTTAGAGAACAACCAAAGAGCTCCCCTTTCATCAACAAAAGCATTGACCAATCACAGTAACCTTGAGTTTCATCTAAGGAAGTTCGGGAGTGCTTTCGCATTCCGACCTTCCAAGAGAAGTATTTATGAAGATATTCAAGATTAGCAGCACACAAACAGAACAGCAGAATCACGAGCAATTGAACAGATGAAGTTGCAAATAACTAACTTGGGGTAGACTCATGATCAAGTTGACAACATCTACGACACAAAATGTGATGTACGGCTGAAATTCAGAGCAACCATAAGTAACGATGCAGCTACCGGCTATTAGTGAGGAGCTGAATTCAACCGAAGGAGATTTAGTTGTAGACTTACCAGCAGGAGGAGGCTCTGGTTTGGCGCCTGGAGCTGAGGGTACTGGTGCAGATCCAGGAGGAGGAGGAGGAGGAGGAGGAGGAGGGCGCCTTGATTTGGACTTTGGGGGAGGAGCTCCTGAAGGAAGCGCCAGAGTGCGCGTCACGTCGAGCTTGCTCTCAGACTTGATCGACTGCAGGGACTCATACATATTCCAACTCGAGCGCGCTAAAGTTTTCACCCATTGTTTGATGGACTCCTCTGCTCTGCTTTGCATGCAAGAGGCATGAACACGAAATTTGGGGATTAGACTTTCATCCCATATCACTAGCTCCACCGAATGACCTTAGCAGCTGAAACAGATTTTGTGATCAACCTACTAGGGAGCAAATGGTACTAGATTTTGTACCTTGTTGGCAGGAGTTGCAATAAACAGATGGCCAACCCGGGGAGGATCCAAGCGCAGCCAGCGTAGTTGAAGTTCAAGGTCAGAATTGAAGGTCGAGCCAGTACCCAGACGCCCTTAGCGACGCAGATAATCAGAATTGTAGCCGGAATCCAATCGCGAATGACTGTGACGACAGAAACATAAACATCTGTTAAAATCTGAGCGCCAAAAAGTTAACCCTGACTTTGTATCGGTGACTAGCAAAAAATGGCATCCGAAGTTCTTTGTTTAGTAGGTGCGAAGTCCCAAATCTCTGAACATCCATTTGTTAGAAAGTGGAACGAAAAACAACCGAGTCTACTAACTAGCATGCATGGTCAAGAGTTGGAGCGGTACCTGTTCTTAGCTGAATATCTTGGATGCTCGCTGCAGCGCTAACAACATCCACATAGTGACCATCTACCTTCACCTTCTTGGAAGCATACACGAAGACCTCGTCCAAATTGCGCATTGGCAGTGGCTCCATGCATTTGACTACTTCCAGTCCTCCTGGGCTCTGCGCGTAAGAATTTATTACATTCCAAATTTCAGCATTGATGGCACGTCCAACATGTCAAGTTCACAGTCCCCGGCCAAGTATGGTATTGAGTATAGATCCGAGGATACGGCCCCCGACTTGTAAATTTAGCGCACAAATCAAAACTGGAGTGCTTAATATCAGGAGACTCGTGGATAAATCCTCCGCTAGCTATGAGTTACCACGTGCAATAGGAGTTCACCTTCCCGAGCTTATACATGGCAAGCGAGTTGGAAAAACTAACGAATGGACATCGCCATAATTCATCGTGCGGAAGGATGTTGTTAGTCACTCACCTTTTCCCGACCTGTCACTTTCAGCACAACCGTCCTCCTCCTGGAAGTTGCCTTGAGCACTGCACCTTCCAAATGAAGACCCTTGATAGAGCTCAGGACTCCTGTCACATGAGCACCATTAGCAAACTCTGTACGTTCTACTGAATTGACCAAAGATAGAACTCAAGAGTGCAGTTGAGTTCTATCAACAGACCCTGTATGGTTTGCCAATTTGAAATTGAATCACAGATTTCGACGACAGTACGCCCTCAGAATCGAAGGAACTTGGAACTAACCGGCTGTACTCTCGGCGTGGATAATAGTAGGCACGGAGATATCATCGAGCTTCAGCATCTGCACGCCATCCTCTGTTCAGAAGATACCATCACTGTCGTAAGAATTGTGGTCCGCACGATGCACAAAGACGCACGGATAGAGGAACAGCTCATCCGAATTAGAAACCTCTGCAATTGAAACTAAGCTTGACATGTATTGCAATCGAGCTGAATGAAAATGTTAACAGGTCTGCACAGACTGAACTTGAAAAAGTGAAGCAACAACGGAAAAAGAAGTGGTGGCAGCTCCTTAGATAAGCATGTCCTGAATAATTAAATAATAGACCTACATCCATCGGATCGCCACAGTTCAGGCCATGCACTCTTCCCCCAGGATAAGTCTCCACTTCGTAAGCAATTCGGAACAGGTTACCAGTAAGCACCAGCTATCACCGCCGTAGTATCATATCTCTAGTGGCACACACATCCCCACATAAGACTTTCCATGAACCACCACCTCTAGAATGGAAACGTTTTGACTTGCCGGTCAATTTCTGATTTCCATGGAACAGAGCAGCTATTTCGATTCCCGCATAAATCGAGGTCCCTTACCTGTATTCTTGAATATGACACAACCATCCAGCTGCAGAGTGCAATCTTTGTCAATTTTGGCGGCCTCAATCACCACATTCTTCAGATTTTCCATTAAGTCCGGCCGCACTATGACATAAGTTTGTAGTATTCTCCTCGATCCTTGAATCAGATTCACCACGTCTGCAACTCCAGCTGCTCCTGAAGCCCGTAGTTTCCTCGTCCTCTCTATCACGGGCCAGAGCTCTCCTGTGCCGTGCAGCTTGTATGACAAAGACAGACTAATGAGAGCTCGTCTTGGCACCTGCTCCTCGAGACTGCCCACCAAGAGCGGTGTTCCGAATTCGTCAGAGGCTGCTGCTGCTGCTTTTGCCGCTTCTTTGTCTTCAACCAAAGCTGCGGCAGCAGCATGGCTGCTGTCGTTGCCATTGCAATTGCACTTCGGAGTAGCACTCGCTGTGATACTGGCTCGATACTTGGCCACCATTCGATTCAGTGCATGGACTTCATTCGCAGCCGACGCCAAGTGAGCCTGCACAACTCTATCGTTCGTCCAAGTCTGAAAGTAGCGCTTCCACAAGAAAGCCAGCAGAACTCCCAGAGCCGTTTTCAGAAACCAATCGTCAGCTACATGCAAGCAGAAAGCGCCCACAACAGTGCTGGTCAGCAGGTCACTGGCAACGTTGGCAACCCGCCAGAATCCCTTAATCTCCGACTCCGTTTCGAATTCCATCGAACCGAAATTCTGCTTCACCTCAATTGATCACATGCATCGATTTTGCTCCTCGAGATGACCTCGATCAGTCTTTTTTGATGAGCTCGTGGGGAGACGGGAGAAGGAGTACTTGCATGCTCTGGCGGCCCCTTGCTCTTGCGCTTGAGCTCGCTCACTCACTGATTCACGCACCCATCAATTGACGAACGAGAGAAGTCTGAGACACCTCTCCGTTTGAGAGAGCTGTATGTGCTAGCGATCTTTGTCCTAACCTTGAGAAGCAAGGGAGCGAAATTGTCCTGCACTCCCACTTTTTCCTCTCGTGGGCTCCACCTGCTTGACTCTCTGACTCCAGCCTAGGCGCGTAGATGCGCCCCTACTGATCATATCTCGGAAGTCTTCAAAGATGTGCCTCCAGATCTCGCAGGACCCAACACGACCGACCACCAACTTTTCTCTCTCAGACACCGGTGCTGCCATGAATGGTGATAAAACTCTGTTCCTCCGTCTTCTCACTTTAATTTCCCTTTCCCACTTACTCTCCTTCAATCCAGTCGTACTCATCTAAAATCGTTGCAATTTGAACTCATTCCCTTTCATCAGTAGATGGACCTAATTAAACCAATTTTATCTTTGACAGCAACTTCAGATCTGCTTCAAATTTTCGTAACTTCAAAGGGAAGGTAGCTCGAGCTTCAGCTGCTATCATGTGAGAAGCATGATGATGATGGCCTGCCTCGAATCTAATACTCGCTCATTGAAGTATACCCAAACCACTAGATCCAGTAGTACGTGGTGGTAGGCGGCCAAGTTGGTGGGTACTTTGTCTGTCAGGTCGTTATCTTAGACTAACTTCTCATTCACTAAGGTTCACCGGTCGCTCTCGGAGATAAAGTACCCTTACATTGCTTTCAGAGCTTTTAAAATGCAATTAGTCAAAGCTTGCGTGTATGTAGAGGTCTCAAAAAGCGCTTCCAACTGCTTCATGAATGATGCTACCAGCTCAACTATCCTTTTCCTGTGCCCTGGAGTGTTGATTATTCCATATTTCTTCTTCCTGTTCTGCAGCCGGAAGGAAGCTTCATGGAACGGAGACATTCTGGACTGTAGGCCCCTGTTATCATTCACGTGGACCCACTGTCCAATGTGGATGGATCGCTTGTGGGTCATGCTGCTGGCATGGTTGCCATTCAAGTCAAGAAGCAACTGTTTGTGCCAAAAGACCTGAACTATGTACAGCATATCAATCAGAGACTATAGCCAGACCGGACCGGACAGACCCACCTTCTGCGAAGGAACATCTCGTCCTTCATCCGCGACCGCATTTTCGCACTGCATCATCACCGCTCGGGATTCTATCAGCTCGGTGGATTTCTGCGCCATGCAGACAGAGCACAGCCAGTTACCTTCTTCCGCATCGACTTCAGTCCGGCGAATACAGTAAGGGGAATCGAGGTCATGAAGAATTTCTGAAATTTCATGGACAGATTCTCTTACATGCTTCAGTATACGCATAACGCTAAGTTACCATATCTGCAAAAGAAATGGGAATGAAACCTCGCTCGTTTGTCCTAAAGTGCGCACAGAAACAAATAGAAAAGACATTGTCATTGACGCCAATGGCATGCTGGTTGTTTCCATGTTGACTTCTTTGGGTGATTAGTGATTTTGGAACCGACTTGACGTGGTTGTTTCTCGACCGATCTATTTGCACACAGTACAAACCTCTATCTTGCCCTAGATCCTTATGTTTTCCCTTCTGTTGAGTTCATCCATGTGGATACAACCTTTTCACGCTGATTAAAATTTATACACTTCCCGGCTCGATCTTCACAACCAACAGCAAAAGAGTCTATCGATCTCATGAGCCAACAAGTCTTTTGAGTTTATCCCATTGAGAACAATTCCCAAAACAATCAGAAAATATACACCTCATTAATAGATTCCAATCCAACCTATATTCGCATTGGTAGTTCACTTATTTTACCTCATCTTTCTTTTGCCTTCAAAGGGAATTGACGTCTACCACGATTGTTTGTAGCAACATCATTTCTGCAGCTTGGGTGGAAGTCCTCCATTGTATTTACGTTTAACTCATTTCATCCGTCATCACTACGTCTTGATGCGTATCAAATATAATCCAAATAAGCATTCAGAGAATAGATATTTTCCTTCCACAAAATATCAGTCGATCCAGTTGAGTAATCAAACAATGGCTTGGACCACACCTACGATCAGACAAGATTGATCAATGACATGCAGTGATGTAGGATGGACCTAAGAAACCTATTGATATAAAAAGAAATTACGAAAGGAACGCAGTCTGGCTATTTACTACAAGATGTTAGATCCATGTATAGTGAGTTGCTAAGGTGTAAATAGACCAACTCAGTCTGATGAGAATTCATACCAACACGATACAGTAGTCAGATATATTCCGACAATTTTCAGGTGAAGTCTATTAGCAAGGTACTGTACTAATGATGGTTTCTGTAACTGTGCTACTCGATCCATGTTCCAACAGGTACCCTGCACGTAACTCTGCTGGGAATACTGCTACAGTATTCATTTGACCTCTCTTTCCAGTATCAGCATGGAGATTGAGGTTGATGATTTATCCGCATCTGGTGATCATTGACACATTTGTTGTCAACAAATATGACATAGTTTTAGCACCGATCTGATTCTCAGTCGTTCTCTATAATATGGCATATCTTGAGAACATGACAAAATTTGTTAAAACCTACTACATACCCGACCTTATGGGTTATAACCTTTCTATGACTCCTCGTGGTTTCTAGGAGTAGAGTGAGTGAGTGGGTAATGTGTGTCTGTTGTATGCATAACAAGAGAATGAAATCGACCATTTACATCCCACAAATATAAACCTGAAGCGTATTGCGTTAGCCAATTCTACTAATATAAGTGGTCATGGTAGGAGTCTAAACTTAAGGATGTAAAGTTCCATGGCAATTCCACCACTGGAAATTGGATTCTGAAAATAACGAATTTGTCGCATGATATCTGCCCTGTTTCATAAGGGGGTAGAGTGATGCAACATGTAGGAGAAGATGCATGGTTCTCAAGCTTATGGTTAACATGGAATGCATTTTTTATTTCATAAAATTTGTTGATATGAAAATCTTTAAAATATAATTACTGACTTAATACAAAGTGTAAGCTGGAGAATTATTATTCTACGACTAGAGTGAGGGAACATGTCACCATACAGTAGATATGTTACAACGAGGAACTTGAAGCAAATTACATCGATCTCGCGCTGTTGAGCTGAAATGTGTTTCTACCGTGTCCCAATTAAGAAGAGATAGAAAGTCATATGTATCGGATGTGAGGTGTAAATAGGTTATTTATACGGACAGCTATTTCCACCACCTTTTTTTTTATTCCCGCTAGATTTAACCCTAGATCCCAGCACTGGAATTAGTTTAGTGTTGATTAATTTACTATGTTTGTGATGAAAAATAGCAAAAAGTGTGATGGAAATAACACGACTCTAATTTTTTCTTGTGGTTACTTGCCCCTATCGTGAATCTCCTTCCACTCTTCAGGTCGCTATTGCCAAGTGCGTCTCCCAGCCCAAACTACTACTGTATCAGTGCTTGATATTTGTGCATTTCAAATGCAAAATTTATGGGTTTTTTTAAGGAAATCTGCAAGATCCTTAAATTCTTTTATGGGACCTGTAAAAGAGAGGGTTTCAATACCTATCAAACTTTGACGGGCAATATTATTTATTGCTATGTAAAATTCAACCGATGGATAACCTGGATAAAATAAAAGGTGACCCGTCATGTTATGGGCACGTAAACCTTATGAGTGCTCGTAAGCCTCTATTTGAAAAGCCTTATTATTTTATTTTATTTTATTTTCGGAAAAATGAAGGATGGGAACACCCCATCAAGCCGTACAAGGGAGAGACAAAAAAGGTAACATGGGGCTAAGCCCCAATAGAGTCTGTATGAGAAATCTGCCCTACCGCACCTAAGATATCCGAGCTATGCAAGTCGTATTGTCTATACACAACTGGAGCATCCAAAGAAACATCACCTAATGTGATTGCTCTCCTATGGATTGCACCAGCCACTGCCCTCTGTAGAGCAATGGACACACGCTGTCTAAAATATGCTACAAAGTATGAGAGTGAGAGTGGTACGCCCTGACGCCTAACATGATAAGCTCTCGTGCACTCCTTGACAAATGTGTCAAATACCGTGTCCATCGCTCCATGTAACTCCAAGGCTAGAGGAACAAAGAGGTGACCTCACTACATGCCCCTATACTTGGAGACCTTGCGACCTGTTGCTGCACTCACCGCCCATCCAAGGGGATGGGTAATCACTCCCTCCAAAATTGTATCCCACGTAGGGTCCGTGACCACGACATCCGCTACTATCACCTGATCATCTCGACCAAGTATAAGTCTGCCCTGACACATGTCGTCTACAAAGCATATAAACGCTCCCTCCAAGCCAAGTATCCGCTCTCTCGCGCCATAGCAGACACTATATCTCTAATGGCATCATGGGTAGCTATCCTCTGTCCTCCAAAAGGACACTGTGTCATGTGGACCGCCACTGCATCTAGTGTAGAACCACACTCACAAGTGAGTAGTGAAGATGCAAATGGGTGGACCAAACCTAGGCAAAACCTCATCGCTGTAGAGAAAGTAGCCGGTGCGAGTCGGAAAGCCCTAATGCACGGTCAAGCTAGGATCCACGAGCCTGCATCCTTGCCGGAGCAAGAGCATAGACGTGCTCTAGTACCCTGAGGAATGGACAAGTCAACTAAGAGAGAATGTAGCGTATGCTCACACTGTCGCTCCATCAAGGAAGACTATAAACCTCTAGTCCAATCTGACAATAGTGAAGCAAACGGTGGAAAACCCTCTCGTGCTAGTGGGGATAGACTATCTCTCATCTGCCGCAATAACACCTGGAGAGAAAAGGATCCTCCTTCCACCTCTATCACATAAGTCTCCAAAATTGGCCTATCAGCAACCACAAAACGAGAGGAAAGAAGGGGTGCCAAGAGAGCCCAACTACCCAAAAATGCTATAGGTGCCATCTCCTCCATAGAAAGCAAGCCAACCCCACCACATGAGATTGGTAGAGCCGTTTGTCTATGTGCCAAATCCCCTATCACACACTCAAAAGTCCCTGGTCCAATAATATCACCAAAGACTCCCATAATCCTCTTATCAAATGCTCTCAAACATGATAGGAAGGACGGTGAGGGAGGAACTGTACGGATGAGGTAGGATGGTCGATGAGCAATACTGGAAGAGAGTATACCAAATGCCACCTATGGATCTAGTAATGGAAGGTCATCCACATGGAGAACATCCTCTACAAGGGCAGCATCCAAGAAGCGTGTGACAAAATCCTCCGATCCTACTGGCACTCCAAGAACATGAAGTCCATCTGTGGATGTGATACACCCCTCTAGAAGCTCAAGGTGGGGAGGGATACCTAAAGGAGACCATGCCCTACACTTTGACACCTTGACTCTCAAGCCTACTAGATGTAGCTTGGTAGTCAAGTAGTCAAAGGCCTACCTAATCTGATCTATAGGGCCTACGATGTGTGTATCATCTGCCAAGGAGGAAAATACACAACGTGGCATGGCCACAGTAGTAGATAGGAGAGCTCTAAAGTGAGCCATGGCAAATAAGGGCCCCCCTAAAGGATCTCCCTAATGTTTACCAACAGCTAACTCCAAGACGGTGATTCCCTCTTGTGAACCACCATGCTGGTAGTAAAGTGAAGCAGGAGAGCCATAAAAAGACCACTCAAAAGGAATGAGACTCGCCAAGGATCCACCAGCCTCCCTAAGCTCTCTAAAGATGGATGCACGTGAGACGCTATTAAAAGCATTCTCAACATCCACCTGTAGGACGACCCACTCCGGATGGATATCTAGGAGTGCTCTAATGCCTAGAATATAGCCTCACATCCTCCAGGTGTAGCTACTCCAAACTGATGTGGACTAAGGTGCTGTAGAAAGTGAGAACGATGCTGAAGGACAATGGTATGATTGACCAAATGCAAAAAGATCTCTCCAATAGCAATCAGTCGAATGCCTCCCGTGTCCTTCTCCATCACGAGAAGTCGACTAGCACCTAACACGCAACTAACAAACATAGGAATGTCTCCTCTCGCTATTGATGCAGCCACTTGAAACAACTTGGTAAAACCACTAGAAGGATCATCTGCCTGGAAGCAATCTCTAAGGTGCTCATAAATCATCCCAGACAAGCCTCTTGAGGAAAGGCGAGGGCCAGTGCACAATTAGGGGGTTTCACTTCTAGATTTAGCTGATGGTCCATACATATCCATAAACTTTTTACAAGCAACTCATAAAATTTTTATGTGCAGTCACGTTCGACGGTACACAAGAGATTCATGGGTGCTACATCCATTGCCGTAAATATTTTACGGGTGTTCTAAATCATTGCCCATGTTTTACTATTATAGGTATTGACCACAAATATTAATTGAATTCAAATGAAAATTAATCAATCTATAGAAGATTCATTAATTAAGGTTCCAAATGAACGGCCAATGCGTGTAATTGAAAGTCAAGGGCTGAAACTAAAAATATGTTTTGAGCTTTGGAGATTGGACCATGATCACCGTTACCTTGATGAATAGATAGAGTAGGGGAATCCCTTGAAGGTATCAAAAGTTTGAAATCTGAAACCTGTAAATGCTCTTGAATCTTTGAAATCTGTGAAATACTCAATAGAACTCTCAATCATTTCCTCTTAGTACCCAAGCATTGCTTTGCCACAAAATCATGAGATGCATATGAGTAACAGCAAACAAGAAAAGGGAATGATATCAACTATGAGGTGGATGATAAAGTTTGGACCGAGGAAGAGGAAGAGCAAGAGGATGATACCCTAGATTTACTTTTTAGATGGTGGAATTTCACAAAAAATTCCCAATATTTGCAACATTGGTCTTAGTGCGCTTGCAATTCTAAGTTTATTTTAAAGGTTTTTCTAGAATTGAATTGTGGTGCATTTAGGTTACAAACTAGTATGGATTTTTTTCTTGTTTCAAGCTTTAGTAGATGCAATTAAAGCACATCATGTGTTTAAGAATTCTTCTAGTAGAATCCAAACCCATGTGTGGATCTAGGTAGCCCTAGTTGTAGATAAATTTATTCATCATAGGAATGATGCTTATGTAGCACAAGGTTTGAATATTTGGAGATCAATATGGGATCAACAATGAGATTCACCAACAGAGGAATAATAACAATTATTTCTCTTCTTACGAAGAAGTTCAAGTGTAATAGCAAGAGCTAGCAATATGCTCTAGATGTGAAATTCGGTTTGGTAACATCTAGAATGATGTTATACATGATGGTCAAAATAGATAAGATAGAAGTATCACCAAAAGAGTAATTCTACTAATGGGGCAGAAACCAAAATAGACGTGAGAACCTTAGAACCAATAACTAGACATATGATTTAAAGGTGAAAATTGGTTTGGTAACATCTGGAAGGATGTTACACATGATGGACTAAACAGATCAGAAAGAGATATCACCAAAAGGGGACTTCTACTAATAGAGTAAGAACCAAAATATGCTTGAAATCTTTGAAGGCAATTTTGGAGGCCTAAATGGATGAATTAGGCCTCAAAAATGTGCAGATTCCCCCCCCCCTCCCAAAACAAAGGAAAGGCTGGCCTTGGGTGCCTTGGGCACACACCAACATAGTAATTGCTCCATCATAAGAGCCACATAACATACATCGCAAGCTTTCACATACAAGTGCCAAGCTTGGATCCATAGTGCCATCAATGCTTGGGAGGTGGCATGGTGCACATGATCCTTCCAAACAATACCTTATGTTGGAAGGACGTTGTAAAAGACCAAATCCAAAGAGAGAAATAGGAGAATGGAAACTCACATTGGGACACTTGAATGAGGGAAAACTCCAAATGCCTAGCATGAGCTTCGGCTTTGGTATTTATAGGTAGCATACAAGGCCCTTGAGAAGCTTCTCAAGAAGTTTCCTTCTAGAAGCCGCCTACTTGGTATGCAAGCAAAGCTAGCTAGAAGCTTCTAGAAGCTTCCTTCTAAAAGGTACCTACTTGGGGTGCAAGTTAACTAGTTAGAAAGCTTCCCAAGAAGCTTCCTAGATGCTTTTGGAATATTTTAGGCTAATTTGGCTTATTCCCTACTTTGTTAGCCTTACTAGCTACATCGCTAAACTCCATACTGTTACATATTCCTCCACCGCTAGTTGGTGATGTCCTCATTGCCATTGAAGCTTCAAACTCCTAAATGGCCGGTTGTGCATTCTAGAGGTGAGAAAGAGGTTCCCATGTGGCATCATGAAGGGGATACCCTTTCCCAAGGACCTTGTACTTTGTATGTTGGCGGCGTCCTTGTTGGATGTGGCGACGTGCAAGGATACGATCAACTTTGTACTCCTCATGATCATTGATAGAGATTGGGGGAGGAGGAGGTGGGACTCGAGAGGAGAAAGAAGAGGGATTATGAACAAAGGGTTTCAACTTGGAAACATGAAAGACAGGATGGATGCGCATATCAGAAGGCAAAGCAAGTCGATAAGCAACAAGAGAGACAATTTGGGTGACATCAAAAGGTCCTATCCAATTAGGGGCAAATTTACGAACTTGGGTATCAAGTGGGAGGGGTAGATTACTAGAGGATAACATAACTTTATCACCAACTTCAAAGGTGAGATCACAACAATGATGGTTTGCATATTGTTTTTGACAATTTTGAGCAACAAGGAGGTGAGATTTGGCTTGTTGGAGAGATTCGGAGATGGTGGTCAAGAAGGTTGAAGTATGGGGGACTTGAGATGGGGGAGGAGCAAGAAGAGAATCTGGGACAAGCGGATCTTGGCAAAAATTGAGAAAGAAAGGAGAGAATCCGGTACTTGCATGTTTAGAATTATTGTATGCAAACTCCGCATCTGCAAGATATTGATCCCAATTGGTGTGGTGAATGTTGATGAAAGCACAAAGTATATCTTCCAAGGTGCAATTTGCATGTTCAGTTTGTCCATCAATTTGAGGATGATAGGCTATGGACAAAGCAAGCTTGGTGCCAAGTAGTTGGAAGAGTGCTTGCCAAAACTTTCCGGTGAAGCGAGGATCACGGTCGGAGATGAGTACGCATGACATCCCATGATGTTTGAAGACATTATTGAAGTAGAGTTGCGCCAAGGTTGGAGCATCCATAGTATCAACCGTTGGTGCCAAATGGATTTGCTTACTAAGCTTATCCACAAACACCACAATTGTTATGTGACCTTGTTGTGTCTTGGGAAAGGAGATGATGAGATCTAAGCTCACATGTTCCCAACGAGTAGATGGCATGGGAAGTGGCTGAAGGAGTCCACTCCACTTCTAGTTATTGGCCTTGTTATGTTGACAACTCTCACACGATCAAACAAAGTCCCGAACATCTTGTGTCATGTTGGCCCACCACCATTGGTGTTGGAGGGTGCCCAAGGTCTTGTCCAATCCCATGTGACCAGCTTTTGGTAAATCATGGGCTTCTTGAAGGTGCACAAGTCAAAGATCACCTTTGGCTAGAACATAGATTTGGTCCGCATGGAATAGAAGGCCTTCCTTGAAGGAGAAGGTGTTATACTCCTTGTTGCATGCTGTCATACGACCATGTACCATTTGGAAGAAGGGATCTTATTGTAGAGCTGATCAAAACTTGTTATGGCTCTTGGGGTCAATTGACACCATCGTATTGCCACCGTGATGAGAGGAAGAGCCTTCAAATCAGGTCATTGTGATAAAGCATCAAGGATGATGTGGAACCAACATGGTTTGTACTCAAGTTTGATGTCAAATAATTGGAGTTGCTCTTCCCATCGATGATGTTGACTCTTCATGTGCTCTTCATTGTTGTAGGGTCTACAACAATGGCTTGTGATCAATTTGCATGATCACTTGTTTCCCCAAGAGATAATGCCTCCATACCTTGGTAGCATATAACATTGCAAGTTGTTCCTGATCTCGAGCAGAGTAATTTCTTTCAACTATATTTAGTTGGTGAGACACAAAGGCAATGGGATGTAGTCCATCTGGGAATTCCTATTGCAACACAACTCCAATTGCAAAGTTAGAAGCATCAAAATCAACCATACAAGGTAGTTGAGGATCATATGGTTGAAGAATGGGTCTTGAAGAATGGGTCTTGAAGACACCATATGCTTGAACTTCTAGAATGTTTCTTCATGGTTGGTGGTCCACTTGAAGCTCAAGTTCTTTCCCAAGAGGTCAGTTAATGGTGCAGCCACATGAGCATAATAGTGGATGAATAGTCGGTAAAAACTGGCCAATCCATTGAATGCCCATACTTCTATAGCATCGGGGTAGGCCAATCAATAATGGCCTTGATCTTCTCTTCTTCCATCTTGATCCCCTCTGATGAGATCTTATGACCCAAGAAGGTAACCTCCTTTTGCCAAAAGGCACACTTCAATTTCTTGCAATAAAGTTTCCATTGTCGTAGTCGTCTTAGGACTTCTCGCACATGATTCACATGTTTTGTCTCTGTCTTGTTATAGATTAAGAAATCATCCAAGAACACCACCATGGACCAAATCCAATAGTCCATGCAACACTTGATGCATCTGATCCATGAAGACTGTTGGAGCATTAGTGAGTCCGAAAGGTAGAACTCTCCACTCAAAATGCCCATACCTTGTGCGAAAGGCAGTCTTTTGCACATCTTCTCTATCAATAAGAACTTGCCAATAGCCGCTACAAAGATCCAACTTGGAAAAGTAGCGTGCTCTACTTAGTTGATCAAGCAAGTCATCAATCTGAGGCAAGGGATATGCATTCTTCACGGTTTGCTTATTGAGCACACAATAATCAATACAGAAATGAAGTCCTCCATCCTTCTTTGGAACAAATAGTACCGATGCTCCCCAAGGATAGGTACTATGTTGTATGAAGTCCTTCTCCAACAACTCTATAAGTGTTGTTCGTAACTCCTCCAACTCCTTTGGTGAGAGCCGATAGATCGGTCTACTCACTGGAGTATTTCTTGGCAATAACTCGATCTTGAAGGGCATTCCTCAATTGGAGGGTAATCCCTTTGGCAGATCATCCAAAAACATGTCCACAAACTCTTGAACTATCTGATCAACCATTGCTTGATGAGGCTCTTGGCCCTCCATAGATTGTTCTTGTGCAATTGGCTTGATCCACACCACAAATACAGACTTATCTTCCTCCAAAGCTTGCTCTATGGCTGCTTTACTAACAAACTTCACTTCTAGGGACTCATCTCTCTTCCAAGCTTGCTCCATGGTTGCCTTCTTGGCAAACTTCCCATCTTGGGACTCATCTCCCTTCCAGGTTTGCTCTATGGCTACCTTCTCGACAAACTTCCCATCTTGGGACCGACTATTTTTAGGTGTCTTACTAAGAGGTGCCAAACAACCTAATCAGAAATTCCTACCTTGGTGTTGTACTTGAATTTGGCGTTGGATCCAATCAAATTGAACCTTATGATGTTCAAGCCAAGGTAGACCTAAAATGATATCATAGTGTAGAGGTGCCACTACAAACCTCATACATTCTAAATACTCCTTCCCAATCTTGAAGGTAACAAGATGGGAGGTGCGGAATGCAAAACCCTTTCTACCATCCACCATCATCAAACTACTAATAATCATCATCAAACTACTAACCCTAAACCCAATCACTGGCTTGATAGGAATACCCAATCCCTTTGCTACTTGCATAGATATGCAATTCTCTGAACTTCAAAAATCAACCAAAATCCTACAACCCTGATTAGATATTGTACCTTGCAAGTGAAGCAAACTTGCATAGGTCAAGCCTTCAATCTCATTGGAACTAATCAAGCTCCTAGTAGGTGGCTCTGAATCTCCTATTGGGATTCCTCATTTCCCTAATCATTCCTCTCCACAATCTCCACCTGGGCAACTTGTCGAGGTCATCCATTCTTGAGTGGACATTCAGCAACACGATGCCCCAATTGGTGATAATAGAAACAACCACCATTTTGTTGTAGTTTCTCTCTATTTGCCATGCCAAGTGGTCTTCATTGAATGGAATCAATCTCCATTGGTGTTGGCTCCTCCACTTGTGTGTAGTGTATTGGTAGGCTATGTGGAGGTCAAAGTCAAGACCAAGTTGTTACCACCAAGGAATCAAAATGTTTGGCCAACCGCATGGCTTCCTCCAAGTGTTGTGGCTCTCGCATGGTTACCTCTAATTTGGTTCTCGCCTTCAAGCCCCTCACAAATTGATCCAAAGCTTCACCTTCCAATGTATTTGGAATTTGCATGATGGTATTTTGGAACTGCGTGATGTAACTTCTTATAGAGCCAATCTATTTCAACTCTGTCAACTTATCCCATGCAACTCATGTGGCGTTTATAGCTTGGAACCAACTAATTATTGCACTCTTGAATTCTACCCATATCAAGATTGGTACAACAATTTGTCATTCAGCTCGCTCCACTCAGAATCTCCACCATAGCTTTGATACTCCATCTTGTTGGCTACAAGCCAAGAGAATCTATTTGTGCTCGTCTTGTAGATTGGTAGCTTCAAAATAACGTTCACAATCAAACAAAAAGTTCTCCATTGCACCTAGAAGATTCTTGCCTTCAAATACCTTGGGTTTAGGGATTCTGATCTGATCTTCTCCTTCTTGAATTGGTACTCTCTCCACTTGCTCTTGTCGTCAAAGATCTTGTTCATCCAACAATCGAGTAAGGTGCTCAATTTGTTGCTGCGTAGCAAGGATAACATCGAGTATTGCCGCCATGGTTGCTACTCTATCACACCACTCCCAATCTATCTAATTTATTAACACATCAAAACAACACGTCCATCATTCTCCATAAGTTACAACTGAGAGCACCAAGGGTTCCTCAGATATGGTGATCATATGCAGAAAATCTTGTCCAAAGTGCAATGTGATGAATTGTGTAAAATGATGCTTGGGTAGTACTTGGATGCAAAAATCCCAATGGTTTGGTAGAAGTGGATTTGGTGGTCCATAAATTCAATCCATCCCATTCCTACTCTAATACCAATGTAAAAGACCAAATCTGAGGACAAAAATAGGAAAATGGAAACTCACATTGGGACACTTGAATGAGGGAAAACTCCAAATGCCTAGCATGAGCTTTGGCTTTGGTATTTATAAGTAGCATACAAGGCCCTTGAGAAGCTTCTCAAGAAGCTTTCTTGAGCCGCTTTCTTAGAGTGCAAGCCAAGTTAACTAGGAAGCTTCTCAAGAAGTTTTCTTCTAGAAATCGCCTACTTTGCATGCAAGCTAAGCTAGTTAGAAGCTTCTAGAAGCTTCCTTCTAGAATGTACCTACTTGGGGCGCAAGTTAACTAGTCAGGAAGCTTCCCAAGAAGCTTCCTAGATGCTTTTGGAATATTCTAGGCTAATTTGGTTTATTCCCTACTTTGTTAGCCTTACTAGCTACGTTGCTAAACTCCATACTATTGTAGACGTGATGTCCTTCCAACATGAGGACTCCAAAAGGCAAAACCTCTTGCACTCTCAAGATAGTGTGGCTTGTAGTAATATCAAGTGTTGTCAATGCAGTCTATTGTAGATATACATAATCACTTGGATGAAATTGATGGATCAAGGATCTATAACCTCTTCCTTGAATAGTAGTATAGCATAAGGTATCTCTTTGCTGAGCAATCACTAAGTTCTCAAAAGCCATTGGAATCACTCTCCAAAAGATCTCTAATTGTTGAGAACATGTGCTCATCCATACGTTTGGATCATCTAAGTCCAAAATTATAATAACATTCATGACGAATAGTTACAACTAAATTTGGATCTCATTCATAGAGTAGAAAGTAAGGAGAGAAGGATGCTAAGGAGGCTTTCCAATTGAACTAATAGCCTATGGCAAACTAATGTAATTGGAGATCCCAATCTCTTAGGTGGACTCTTTACAAACTATACTAACGCAATCCTCTCCTCACCATCTAAACCACTCTCTCTACTAAGCCATCTGCTGCATCTAGTAGTATCATCACAAACATCTTGCTGGCATGTATTAATATCTCTACTCTTTAGATCTATGACCTCAACAACTCCTCTTGTATGTGTTGAGATACCACCAAGGCCTTAGAAAATTTACATAGGAAGTTGGATGCATGCCAACCTAGCACCATCTCCTCATCTGTCTCATTATGCCAACATGTTTTAGTTTGATCTTGTTGGTTGGGACATGGGTTTCTATTCAACCTATCTGCATCATGGTTCACCACTCCAGGTTTGTGAATAACCATGAATCAAAACCAAAAATCATACTCATGTAAAATTAGAACCCATTGTGCAAGCTTGTAATACAAATAGCTAGACATATTATCTAGAGGAGAAAATTGGTGTGGTAACATCTGAAAGAATTTTATATATAATGGACTAAGTAAATCACATAGAGATATCACCAAAAGAGTATTTTTACTAATAGGGTAGAAGTTGAAAATAGCCTAAACACTTCACAGCCAATTTCAGAGGTCTAAACGGATGAATTAGGTCTCAAAAGTATGCTAAATCCACTCTTCCACCCCAAATAGAAAAAAAAGTCTAGCCTTCCCTCCCTCATTTTGTCTCAACAAGAGCTTTCCAATAGTACCTCACCCATGTGATTCTAAGATTCCCATTGGGAGATTCTATAAAGATTCCTTTTGGTCAAAGCTTGTTTGATCAACCAAATAGGACCAAAATCAACATGCCACCCATATATACAATTAATCTAAGGGAGAGCTCACTGATGTATCACCAATCCATGTATCTGATCCAAGGGTGTAGCTTCCTTTGAGGGTATCCTCTTTGCTATATAATAAAGACAAGGTGCTCCTTTGAGGCATTGGAGTTTTGAGTGTGAAGCTTTGTGTTTCTTCTTTTGGATTTTCTCCTAGGGGGTTCTCATGTCCTTGGAACATTACAAAGCTTCCTTGCAAGCTTGATGGACTCCATCACTTATTTTAGTGGTTGTGATCAATCATGAAAGTGAAGGGGTTATCAAATAGGTAACATAAAAAATATACTACTATCCATCCTACTACCAAGCACTCTCTCTCATATGAACTATACTTCACTTCCAATGAATAGTTGGAGTGACTAGCATAGGCCACCACAAACTCCTTCCCCTCATCATCCTACTAGGTGAACACTACTCCAAGCCCCAACATATAATATATATGAACCTGGAGTGGTTATCCTTTGATCAATCTCCTAAGAATAGGAGTAGATGTCAACCTCTCCTTGAGCTATGTAAAACTCTCTCTTGCTCATCTCCCCAAAACCACAATTGTGTAAACTTAGTCAGATTTGTTAAGGCCTTGGCAATGACCACTAAATCCTCCAACATATTGGTGATAGAAGTTCATCAACTCAAGGAATGCTCACATTATGCTCACACTCGTAAGCCAAGGAATACATGCAATAGCCTCCACCTTGGTTTGCTAAACACTAAGTCCTCCAAGTTAGATAGTATGACCCAAATACTCAACTTGCTCATGGAAGAATCTACACTTCCCACAATGTAATTTGAGTCCATGAGATCTCAACCTCTCAAACACCTCCAAAAAATGTCTCTCATGTTCCTCCATAGTAGTGATATACCCCAAAATGTCATCAATATAACACCAAGAAAAATCCAATCCTACTAGGATCTTGTCTATGACCTTTTAGAACTTGGCAAGAGCAAAATAGTAAGAACCTCAATGGATATAATACATCCTTGCCATAAGGATCAGTAGCTCAAAATGCTACCTTGGACTTGTCCTTCTCCTTCTCCTTGATTAAAAACTGATGATATCTTACTCAAAGATCTAAAGTACTGAAGATCTTGGCATACCCAATCATATCAAAGATCTCCTTTGCTATAAGCATGGCATACCAATCAGCCCTAGTCTATCGGTTGATAGGATGGTAATCTCCACACATCTGCCTATTTGTGTACTTGCCATGCATATCCTTCTTGGCTGGCATCACTATAGCTAAAGTATATATTCCATGTGAAATCTCTACCAAACTAGCCCTCAAAAAGGTCTCTACCTCAGCTCTAAATCAATGCTCTCCATATCAATATATCTATAGGGATATCAAAAATTTGGTGTATCCCTAATAAGCCCAATCTAAATACCAAGTCCTTTTAAGAGCACCAAATCTTTCATATTGAAGGCAAAACAACTTATATCAAGAACCTCTACTCTCCATCTTTCCACTCTTGTAAGCTTGGTCTATGATTTGGCCTCCCAAGTATCCTCTATAACTGATGTAGGAGTAGAAGATGCACTAAGTGGCTACTACATTGGGCCCATGTGAGAGTAATATCATACTCCCAACCACTAGAGTACCCAACCTTTGTGTGGAAAACTCTTTCTACTCTGGTTGCAAGCTCCATACATCTTCTAACTGCATGTCACTCTCACTAGTAGCCATTGGTTATATCCGAGGAATACCCTTCCCATTTTGTCCATCATCCCTAACATGTGCCTAAATCATCTTGATAGGCCCAAAGCTCACAAGTGTCCAAGTGGTGATGCCTATCAAACACATCCTACATTGCTTGCCAAGCCAAGGTTCACAACTTAGGTCAAAAAATTCATGTCCATAGCCTAACCTAACATCTAGATGCCTTTGACACTATTGTAATTGCAATAATAGTGGTTCAAAGACCCATTGCTTGCTCCCTTGTTAGGCTCCACCAACTACTATAACTATTAGTCCTAAACAAGTCCAAGACCTCCTTCTCAAAAAGCATGGGAGCTTGGGAAACTCACAAGTTTAGGTAAAGTGGCTCTAGGCTGGCCAACAAGGTTCACCACTAACATACATGATCTATCAGCCACTACCACCTTCTAAGATGGGCTCCCAACATCCAAAATGTCATCAATAGTAAGGTGGTCTAGTCATAAATCCCATCATCAACATGTTATAGAACCTCTCTAGGTAAGAGGTTTGTCCACCAAAGACAAAGATGATGAGCCTATGATCCCACTCTGGCTGCATCCAAAAACATAGCAAGTCCCATCCAAGAATAGACCTGATATGTACTCGCCATCACTATGTACAAGAATCATCCATCCAAGGGACATTCTCCAAAATGAACTGAAGAGCTCCTAAAGCTCCTAAAGGAACAGAGTGATGAACTTGAGATGTCTTAATATATGTAATATCTCATAGAATAAGAATCCTATAGATCTTGATCTTGACAAGCATGGGTATGTCCCTAACATGGCCATCCAAAAAATACCAAATGAATGGAACTATGTCTCTCCAAATCCTTCACTCCCAACAAGAAAATGCATATTGGTAGGATATTTTGGTAACCCTTGACCATTAACATTGATAATAACTCAAGATACCAATAGGCCAAGAGTGTCACATGATGTGGAGAGACTTGCCTAGCAATCTTATCTCTATCCACATACAAGTACCTATGTACTCATATATCTACTTGTAGTACCATAGCTAGTCTAATGCTAATCCCACCAAATAACTCCAATAGACATACTCTCTCTCTAACAATATGGAGTTTAGCAAGAAAGTTAGTAGGGCTAACAAAAAAGCAAATAAGACAAATTAACCTAGAATATTCTAGAAGTATCTAGAAAGCTTCTTGGGAAGCTCCTCGGCTAGCTTAGCTTGCACGCCAAGTAAGCGACTTCTAGAAGGAAGCTTCTTGAGAAGCTTCCCAATTAACTTGGCTTGCATGCCAGGAAAGCGGCTCAAGGAAACTTCTTGAGAAGCTTCTCAAGAGCCTTGTATGATCCTTATAAATATAGGAGTCGAAGATAATCCTAGGCATTTGGAGTTTTCCCTCATTCAAGTGTCCCAATGTGAGCTTCCATTCTCATATTTCTCTCCTTGGTCTTGGACTTTTACATTGGTATCAGAGTAGGAATGGGATGGATGGAATTTATGGATCACCAAATCCACTTCCACCAAACCATTGGGATGTTCATGTCTAGATATTACCCAAGTATCATTTCACATAATTCATCACCTTGCACTTTGGGTAGGATTTTATGCATATGATCACCTTGTTTGAGGACCCTTGATACTTCCTATTGTAACTTATGGAGAATGGTGGACATGCTGCATCTATGTGTTAATCAATTAAATAAATTGGGAGTAATGGGATAGAGTAGTAGCTATGGCAACAATATCGGAATTTATTCTTGCGATGTAGTAACAAATTAAGTACCTTACTTGATTGTTGGATAAACAAGACCAACAATGATAAGAACATATAGAAAGAGCACTAGTTTGAGATAGAGAAGATCGCATCCAATTTCCAAAACCCAAGGTGTTTAAAGGTAAGAATCTTTGGGCCATAGTGTATAATTTTGTGTTTGAATAAAAACGTTACTTTGAAGCCACCAATCTTCAAGATGAACAGAAATAGATTCTCTTGGTTTCTAGCCGATTGGATGATATGGTAAAACTTTGGTGGTTATTCTGAGTGGAGCAAGTTGAACAATAGATTGTTGTGTCAATTTTGACATGGGTAGAATTCAAGGACACAATACTTGGTTGATTTTAAACTATAAATGCCACCCAAGCCGCACAAGATAAATTGGCAGAGTTGAAGCATATTGGCTTTGTAAGCAACTACATCACACAATTTTAGAACATCATCATGCAAATTCTAAATATACAAGAAGGTGAAGTTCTAGATTGATTTGTGCGGGGATTGAAGTCACAAACCAAATTAGAGGTGACCATGCAAGAACCACAAAATGTAGAAGAAGCGATGCAATTAGCTGAGCACTTTGATTCCTTGGTTGCATAACTTGGTCTTGACCTTGACTTACATAAAGCCTACCAGTACACTACAAACAGGTGGAGAACTGGCACCAATGGAGATTGATGTTATCCAATGGTGACCACTTGGTACAGCGGGTAGAGAAAGATTGCAACAAAATGGAGGTTTTTTTTATTGTCACCAAGTTGGACATTGCATTGTTGAATGTCCAATTAGGAATAGTTGACCTTGACAAGTCGCCTAGATGGAGTTTATGGAACAGAATGATCAAGGAAACAAGGAATCCCAATAGGAGATTTCAAGCCACCTATTGGGAGCTTGATTAGTTCCAATGGGATTGAAGGCTTGACCTATGCAAGTTTGCTTCACTTGCAAGGTATGATATCCAATTGGAGTTGTAGGATTTTGGTTGATTCTGGAAGTTCAAAGAATTGCATGTTTATGCAAGTAGCAAAGGAATTGAGTATTCCTATCAAGCCAGTGATTAGAAGTAGATTGATGATGGTAGATGGTAAAAAAGGTTCTGCATTCCGTACCTCACATCCTATTACTTTTAAGATTGGGAAAGAGTATTTGGAGTGTATGAGGTTGGTAGTGGCATCTCTACACTATGATGTCATTATAGGACTACCTTGGCTTGAACGTCACAAGGTTTAGTTTTATTGGACCCGACGACAAATTCAAGTACAACATTAAGGTAGAAAATTCCGATTAGGTTGTTTGGCACCTCTGAGTAAGACACCTAAGAATAGTTAGTCCTAGGATGAGAAGTTTGTTGAGAAGGCAGCCATAGAGCATGCCTTGAAGGGAGAGGAGCCCCAAGATGGGAAGTTTGCCACGAAGGTAACCATAGAGCAAGCTTTGAAGAGAGATGAGTCCCTAGATGGGAAGTTTGTTAGTGAAGCAGCCATAGAGCAAGCTTTGGAGGAAGATAAATCTATTTTTGCGGTGTGGATCAAGTAGATTGCACAAGGACAATCTGAGGAGAGCCAAGAGCTTCATCAAGCAAGGGTTGATCAAATAGTTTAGGAGTTTGCGGATGTGTTTCCAAATGATCTGCCGAAGGGGTTACCCTCCGATCGTGATATGCCCTTCAAGATTGAGTTAGTGCCAAGGAGTACTCCAATGAGTAGACCAATCTATAGGCTCTCACCAAAGGAGTTGGAGGAGTTGCAAACAACACTTATACAGTTGTTGGAGAGGGACTTCATGACACAGTACCTCTCCTTGGGGAGTACCAGTACTATTTTTTCCAAAGAAGGATGGAGGACTTCATTTTTTTTATTGATTATCATGGGCTCAATAAGCAACAATGAAAAATGCATATCCCTTGCCTCAGATTGATGACTTGCTTGATCAATTGAGTGGAGAACAATACTTTTCCAAGCTGGATCTTTGCAGTGGTTATTGGCAAATCCCCATTGATAGGGAGGATGTGCAAAAGATTGCTTTTTGCACAAGGTATGGGCATTTTGAGTGGAGAGTTCTACCTTTTGGGCTCAATTATGCTCCAACAGTCTTCATGGATCAAATGCATCGGGTGTTGGATGGACTATTAGATCAATATATGGTGGTGTTATTGGATGATATCTTAATCTATAGCAAGACAAAGGTAGAACACGTGAATCACGTGGGAGAAGTCCTAAGATGACTATGACAATGGAAATTTTACTGAAAGGAGTTGAAAGTGTACCTTTTGGCAAAAGGAAGTTACCTTTTTGGGTCACAAGATCTCTTCAGAGGGGATCAAGATGGAAGAAGAGAAAATCAAGGCCATTATTGATTGGCCTACTCCAAAGGATGTTACAGAAGTACAGGCATTTGATAGATTGGCCATTTTTTAACCGACGGTTCATTCATTGTTATGCTCATGTAGTTGCACTATTTATTGATCTCTTGGGGAAGAACTTGAGCTTCCAATGGACCACCAAGCAAGAAGAAGCATTCCAAAAGTTGAAACATATGGTGTCTCCAAGACCCATCCTTCAACCATATGATCCTCTGCTATCTTGTGTGGTTGATTTTGATGCTTCTAACTTTGCAATTAGAACTGTGTTGCAACAAGAATTCCCAGATGGACTACATCCCATTACTTTTGTATCTCACCAACTAAATATGGCTGAAAGAAATTACTCTGCTTGAGACCAAGAACAACTTGCAATAGTATATGCCACCAAAGTATAGAGGCATTATCTCTTGGGGAAGCAAGTGATCATACGAATTGATCACAAACCATTGTTGCAGGCCTTACACTTGGAACACACAAAGAGTCAACATCATCAATGTGAGGAACAACTCAAATTGTTTGACATCAAACTTGAGTACAAACCAGGTTGGTTCCATGTCATCCTTGATGCTCTATCATGGAAACCTGATTTGAAGTCTCTCTCATCACGATAGCAATTATGATGGTTTCAATTGACTCCAAGGTCCAAAATGAGTTTTGGTCAGCTCTACCACAAGATCCCTTCTTCCAAATGGTACATAGTTGTCTTGCAACATGCGACAAGGAGTACAACACCTTCTCCTTCAAGGAAGGCCTTCTATTCCATGCGGACCGGATCTATGTTCCAACCAAAGGTGATCTCCGACTTGTAAGCCTTCAAGAAGCCCATGATTTACCAATAGCTAGGCACATGGGTGTGGACAAGACCTTGGGTACCCTCCAAAACCAATGGTGGTGGACCTAACATGACACAAGATGTTTGAGAGTTTGTATGACTGTAAGAGCTACCAACATAACAAGGCCAACAACCAGAAGCCGAGTGGACTCCTTCAACCACTCCTCATTCCATCCACTCAATGGGAACACATGAGTTTGGATCTCATCACATCCTTGCTCCAGAAAAAGCAAGGACATACATCAATCGTGGTGTTTGTGGATAAGCCCAGTAAGCAAATCCACTTGGCACTAACCTTTGATACCGTGGATGCTCCAACCTTAGTGAAAATCTACTTTGACAATGTCTTCAAGCATCATGGGATGCCACATGTACTCATCTCTGATACTAATCCTTGATTCACCAAGAAGTTTTGGCAAGCACTCTTCCAAATACTTGGCACTAAGCTTGCTTTGTCCACGGCCTATCACCCTCAAACTGATGGACAAACCAAACGTGCAAATTGTACATTGGAGGATATGCTGCATGCTTTCATCAATGTCCATCATACCAATTGGGATGAATGTATTGCAATTGTAGAATTTGCCTACAATAATTCCAAATAGGCAAGCACCGGATTTTCTCCCTTTTTTCTCAATTTTGACCAAGATCCATTTGTTCCAAATTCTCTTCTTACTCCTTCTCCATCTCAAGTCCCTCATGCTTCAACCTTCTTGACCACCATATCCCAATCTCTCCAACAAGCCAAATCTCACCTCCTTGTTGCTTAGAATCATCAAAAACAATATGCGGACCACCATCATTGTGATCTCACCTTTGAAGTCAATGATAAAGTCATGTTATCCTCTAGTAACCTACCCTTCCCACTTGATACCCAAGTTTGCGAGTTAGGACCCTTTGAGGTCATCCAAATCATCTCCCCTATTGCTTATCAACTTGCCTTACCTTGCCATATGTGCATCCACCTTGTCTTTCACATTTCCAAGTTTAAACCCTTTGTACCTAGCCCATCTTCTTTTTCTGCTTGTGTCCAACCTCCTCCTCCTCCCATCCTTATCAATGATCATGAGGAGTATAAAGTTGATTGTATCCTTGCTCATCACCATATTCAACGAGGACACCAATAACATATGGAGTACAAGGTCCTTTGGAAAGGATATCCCCTTCATGATGCCACATGGGAACCTATTTCTCACCTCCAGAATGCATAGATGGCCATCCAGAAGTTTGAAGCTTCAATGGCAACGAGGACGTCACCAACTAGCGGTGAGGGAATATGTAACAATATGAAGTTTAACGGCAAAGTTAGTAGTGCTAATGAAGAAGCAAATAAGACAAATTAACCTAGAATATTCTAGAAGTATCTAAGAAGCTTCTTGGGAAGCTTCTTGGCTAGCTTAGCTTGCACTTAGGTAAGTAGCTTCTAGAAGCTTCCAACTAGCTTATCTTGCATGCCAAGTAAGTGATTTCTAGAAAGAAGCTTCTTGAGAAGCTTCCCAATTAACTTGGCTTGCACGCCAAGAATGCGGCTCAAGGAAGCTTCTTGAGAAGCTTCTCAAGAGCCTTGTATGATCTCTATAAATATAGGAGCAAAAGCTCATGATAGGCATTTGGAGTTTTTACTCATTCAAGTGTCCCAATGTGAGCTTCCATTCTCCTATTTCTCTCCTTGGTCTTGGACTTTTACACCCTCTACTAGATATTGCCAAGCAATGAGTATGGTATCCAAAGATGACAAGGTAATAGACATTGGAGGCTCATCCTCACATTGGTCTCTTGGTGATACAAAGGCTCCACCCCAAGCATGTTGTACCAACTGATCCGCATGTTGCTGCAATGCCTCCTCTGAACTCCACAATGAAACATCCAAAGTGGATGGAACAATTCCACTTGTACTCCAAATCCAAGTGATCTCCTTTGGTACTAGAGTATCCTCTACATTGGCATTCTCCTCCAATAAGTCATGAGGCCAAGTAACAGAACCATTGAAAGCTAGAATTGATGTTATAGTCCTTGATTATAGTGAGCCAAGACTATCACTACAAAAGCATACTTGTAGGCAACATACCCATCCCTCATTTCATTGCCAGCTTGGTCTATAGGAAGCTATCTCCTCCCAATAGTCAATATTAAATAGAATATAACACTACTCTACCAAAGAGCACATCATATGACTCTGCTATTGTTACAATGGCTTGAGCTCTCACCACAAAGCTATCAATTGGATGAGCAGGCTGAATTGGACAATGAGCTCTCCACATGTGATGTATTTTTTAGAACCACCTCCTAGAGATGTTATGATCAGAAATAGACACCTCTCCACATTGGTCTTCCGTAGCTCAAGACCAACAATTGCAACCTTTCCCAACATACGGGGTTGTGCACGAAAGTCTAATAAACATTTGTGGTGTATAAACCTTCCCTAAAAGTCCCACCAAATCAAAAATCCTCCTCTAGTTATCCAATAATATAACTCCAAGTGTGAATTGAGCTTGCTCAAAGGCAAGTCTAGTTGGTAACTCCTCCAACCTAGTTATTGCTGATGCTTGCCACAACCTTTGGTCATTGAGTGGATCTCATACTCCTCAACCAAGTTAGCTCCACTATCAACCACCTTTTCTCTAGAAGTAAGAACCACATCATCCCTATTCTCACAAAGTGTGGCAACCAACCAAAACATTGGAATTGGGTCAACTCCCAACATAACATGTCATTGGATGAGAACAAAGAGAATAGCATAATCATTCAAGACCTCCCAACATCATGCTAGACTCAATTTGTGTAGTAGTAGATGGTTGACTAGCATCTCGTCCATCATGCACTCCATCATCACCTACCACACTTGCACTAGGATGTTTATAAGCCATGGATGTCATCTTTAATGCTTGAGAGAGTGTGAAAGATTAGGGAAGTCTAAGCTATAGCCATGCTAGCCACCGCACCCTCTGGTGAGGTGGGTCTACACCTCACTGGAGTACTGGCAAGCACTATTGATGTAGGTTCAAGATGGATGCTCAAGAAGAACTTCCTCTCTTATAAGTGGTAGTCTATTTATGGTTCTTGAGTTTTGTAGTCATCCTTATGGATTGTTATTTCTAACTAACTCCGTGTTCTCTTTTAGTACATCCATCCACCTCTCACACCTTTAAGGAATATAGATGTTGGGATTGTTACTTGATTTTGTAGTAAGTTTCCAACTCATACCAAATAATTCTGCCATTATGATAAAATCTTTGGATGGGGTCCGCATGTTTGTATTGGCTTTATTGACCTATATCCTTCTTCACAATTCACGTGTAAATGCAACACTTTGCGTTGTAATTCATGTGTGTATGAAATTTTAGAGATATTAAGGGTTTCAATTTGCTTATTATAGAGGTTCACAGCAAAACCGCAAAACCTTTTATGTGTGGTGATGATGTGCCTCATAAAATTTTATAAGAACTGAAATTTTCCAAAAATTTATTGTTTCCTTTCTACTTACTAGGTCTTACTTTTTTTTTGGAAAATTCATTTTGCAATTTTTGGGGAGGTACCTTATAAAAACTTATGGAACTAAGGTCATCTCATAAATTATATTGTGTCGTTGTTAAGTGCTCAGTCATGTTTTTTGAGAACGTTTATAATCAGATTTATAGTTCTATTCAATTCTCTATCAAATTCTCCTTATAGCCTGTCTTGTGAATACGTGAGTCAATCCGTTCCCGTATGATTCTCAAATGAAAATTTCTTATCATCTTTCTTATCATATAGCATGGAAAAGTATGTATGTAACATGGAGAGAGTGGTGACACGTTTTATGTATAGCTTGTATGGTAACAACTTGTAAATAGTTGAGGATGACGGGGTGACCATAGCGGCATATGAGCTAGTATTAGAGTAAATGATCTTTTATCCTCTAGGTTGGGAACAAGAAACCACTATGTAAGGATATATAGTGAAATTCTTTTGCTTTTTGACTTCAGATATGTTTAAACGATAACGAAAAAGATTAAAAGATTTTGAAACTTAAGCAAGAATATATAATACTAGGTCTCAAAGGTCAATATTATCGATAACACATTCCAGACAACAAAGATCAGTTGCTCTTCATAGCACTGACCTGAGCAATCTATAGGACGGAAAAGAGAAAGGAAGGAAAGCTCAAAGACACATGATGTATAATACCATAAAACCTTGAATAATGTTATAGTTTTGATATTTAATATATATAAACATGAACAAACAATGTACAATATGATCCAAGTGTTCAGCTTTGTTTGTACTACCACCTTATACATAAATCTTTACTTTGGTTTAATGTTTTGCTACTATGCATATTATGAATATGTATGTCGTCCTATGATTTACACGGTTCAAGGTACCAATTATAAGCTTGGACCATTTCCTCGATGTGTGATAATGGATATAATCACATTGAAAAATGGACAATATACTCTGTTGATGTGGTGTTTCCCAACCCCTTACAAGTAGAATCATTGGCACGAGCTAACATTCCAATGAGAATTGTTACAACTATCGTCTAATAACTTTTTACCTTTGATTTTTACTTTTGACTGTATCCCTTATGTATGTTGTGTTATTGTCTACACGGTTCAAGGTACAAATTATATGCTTGGACCATTTCCTTGATGCGTGATTATGGATATAACCACACATTCATAAATGGACAATATACCATGTTTGATGTGATGGTTCCAAACCCTTCATAAGTAAAATCATTTGCAGGAGCTAAAATCCAAGTGAGAATTGCTACAACTATCCTCTAATACCTGTTTACATTTGATTATAGAGTTTCTTTTGGTATATTCATTAATAGTTAATGATCACCTTTGAAATGTAACAAGAGATTCCCTGCAACAGAGAGGAGCTCTAGCTATTTCTCAATACATACTCAACTCTCATATTTTAGAAAGAGAATTTCCTTTACTTACAACTTTCTTATGCAATGGGCCTATAAAAAAGACCAACTGCAGTAAGAGTATCCAACAAGTCAAGGATCCTTCCTTTACATGAAAAGATACCTTATTTAGAGATCGATATCACACAATTGAGCAATATATTACTTTGTTTCGTTCCCTCTTTCTTTTAGGCGGGCCACAGTTACGTATCTGATTTTAGCCCTTTTTCTTCAGGCTCGTGCTCATCATTCGTTTTGCACTTCTATGTACATTGAATTCACTTTTTTTTCCCCTTCAAGTTTACTACTTAGCTTTTGGGCTTTAAAGACATGAGGAGTTTGAAATGTCCGGGCAATGTTACCTTTATTAGTTATATATGATCCCATACCCTCCAATGTGGTTGCTATATACTTAATTATACCATTATTAGTTATATATGAATCCATACCTTCCAATGTGGTTGTTATGTACTTAATAATATTAGCTCCTGGATAAGATAGATTTCCCATTTGACGTTTGGGAAATAATACTGATTGTTTACCATTGTGTTATATTAAAGTAAGCCCGGTGTATCATGCACCAATATAAAAATGAGATGGTTTAAAAAATTTTGATCTACATTTCTTTCCTTTCACATGAATGTCCACTCCAATATATTACTATTGCCGAATTCATGATCATTAATGTACTTTCCGGTCATTCAGGTCATTGCACACCGACTTTTGTATCAAGCTCTATAGATCAATATATTACAATTGAAAGCTCACTCTACAAGTAGTCATTCAGGTCATTGCACAAGAACTTCCCCACATCAAGTGTATCAAGCTCTATACATCAATATTGGAAGCTTACCTTGCAAGTGAAGGCGGCCATGCCTCGATGTGCAAGTGTAGGATAGGTACCTACACTTGCGCTCGCGCGGTGGATACCTACATTACTACATTCGTCTCTTAAAGGTCAGGAAGATATCTGTGGTACTACATGCATGCCCTAATTAGTCACTGATGCACTTTACAAATGAAGGGGAAAGGCGATAGCGTAGGATAACAAGAAGGAGGGGAAGTACCATTTAAGCCGTACAAGGATAGAAGAAGAGGTAAAGTAGGGCTAACCCCAATGCATTGTACAAACACTGTGCTTGATGGGGTCTTCCCATCCTTCGTGTTTTCTACGCCCTTTTGCGAGACACTGTACAAATAAGTGCTCTCTGACTTCTTTCGAATCATGTATAGATCGATCGAGTTACTGGATACCAGGAATAAATCTGGGCATGGTGGGCACTGGCACTTGGTTGCATACAAATTTCGTGGGTCCGGCACTGGTATAGTGCCGTACTTTACCGTACGGTCTTTCATATTGCCATTCCTATTGTGTTGCATTCACGGTACAGAGGAGGGCTCTCCGCCCACCAAAATTTCGCGTCCAGCTTGATTTGCACCAATGCGAGTCATGGACGGACGGAGAGAACGACCCACACGTAAAAGTGAAGAGAAAGATCGGATGTGACTAATGTTATGTCACCGATGAGGTCTTCCTATCGGTGCGGGTCTCTTTTCTAATCTCACCGATCCATACATGACTTTGAAGACCCATTCTACCGAGATCAAGAGAGCAAGACAGCTCGAGGTTGCTAGGCTAAGGCATTAAATCCACGCCAGGTAGAGAGACTTTGAAGAGAAGTTAAAAGTTTACAGTATCTAGTCTAAGAGTTGTTCTCCGAACGGCTTCTGCTCCCGTTACTCAAATATGGAGTCTAAGAGACAAATATGACTCATCGTTTTAGAGAATCTCAGAATTATGGTCATGAATAGGTCATCTATCAGAATTTATTTCTACCAAATAACTTTTACTTCTATATTAAACCGTTATGTCTAGTATTTTGTGGCTGGTGATTATTTATTATATGCAAGGTAAAATATAGTATTAGGATAGTTCAAGTAGGTTTGCAAGTGGATTTGAGTTGGCTTGAGCAGAGTCTGAGGAGATTCAGACGTGGCTGCAATCAAATCAGGCTGAGTTCCTCAAGTTGCTGGAGATGTTTAGAAGAATAAACGTTCACAAAATAGTCTAGTGCAACAAGGCTAAGGGAATATAGAATGCATTCTCGTTTTCTGTGTAGAGCCCTTTAATTTCCAATGACCAATACCGCTTTTATTATCGTAGTGTGTGGTCTCTCCTTTCTCCTGTGGTTAGCAACAATAGAAGTTATGACGAATCCTTTGCGTAGTTTAGGAAGGATATCCTTACGTATTTGATTTCAGTACTTGTCCTTCAGCAGTTCTCAACTGTTTTCGTTACTGCATCTAGAATACCGCTTGCAGATAAGCTATGTTGCAATTTAGCACTAAGCTTCTACTTGCATACGTGAGGTGTTGCAGTTCTTTAGAGATGGAATAAGAATAGACTCAACTGTCAAGTTATTAAGAGTTTAAATTCCCGTTGCAGGCCTTCAGGAGTGAATTTTGACTTCAACGGCACCATGGTTCGAAAGTCAAGCTGCTTGTCGCTAGTGTCGTGCTTGAATCTGCTTCTTTTGTTCTATCGCCTCAAAAAGTATGTAAGATCGGCGGCCAAGTCTCACGGGGACGACAAAACTCCAACTGCTGTACTCAGCCTTACTAAAGACAGTACAAAGAATTTCTGAGGAGAAAAACAGCTCCGTTACCAGCTGAATTGAGATAACCCACGGTATTTATACAAAACTCGAGCTCTTCCTATAGGTAGTGGTGGTGTGGTGGTTCCAAACGAATATTAATTCACTACTTTCCTATAATCAGGAGATCAGATATTGGAAGACGTTCAAAGGAAACGGCACTGTAAATCCACCTACCGCTTCTTGAGGGCTGTCGATCTTGAAGATATTGCCAAGCCCTCCAACTCACCCACCCACCGATCAAATTCCCGGATGTTACGACCCTTAAGCTCACATTCCAGCGTTTCGACCTCAACCAACACCAAGTGTCCAAGATGAAGAAGGAGACTCTGAAGGTAGGAATAAGAGGAAAAGTAAGATAGAGAATCAATTGAGTGGGTAGGCATGCAAACACGAAACAGGGTGCTGGACGGTCTCCGCTAGCGTTATTCAGACCGGTAGTCCAAAACTGCTCGCTGGAGCTGAACTGCGGGTCAGGAAGCTACAGTAGAGAGAGATACTGTAACAGAAGAAGAAGACGATCGAGGTCTATAAGTAGCTAGAGGACAATCTGAAATATGCATAGCAAAAATATGACCCTTCAGGTGTAGAGATATCAAGATGCAAAAGCACCAGGCTCACAAATAACGCACCCACTGTACGTGACTCCAGGAAAACATGCTGACAAGTTCGTACCGAGGTAACGAGGCCTAGGCCTGCAGACAGCGCAGAAGTTTGCCCACTTACCACTGCAGAAAACGATAATCGACGCTAGCGTAATAAGCGACAATTTCAAGTTACAGAAAAGAAAGGTAAAGTGGGAGAGGAAGAGGGGCGCATGCAGCTGCTCTCGTCTTTTTGCTATCGCCCTTTTAGACAGAACCTACGACTAAGTAGCCGCCCAGCTGCAGCTCTTTCCTTCCACCAAGAGTTCCTCAAAGATCGATAGCATCAGATCGCGGAGGACGTCCTCTATCTTATAGTTTCTGCTCTTCTGGTTCTCTTACGGATAAGAGACCATGCAGACGCATACCACGTACCCGCACAGTGGAGTTGCAAGAATTGATTATATCTTATCATCTTCAATTCGATTGAATGCAGCAACTAGGAACCGAGGACGAATGCTTCTTCAAGTGATGATCAAATTATTAATTACTTCTTAGTTACATTTGGAAAGGCAAATAAGTTAAAGAATGAGGACGAATGCTCCTTCAAGTGATGATCAAATTATTAATTACTTCTTAGTTACATTTGGAAAGGCAAATAAGTTAAAGAATGAGGGCGAATGCTTCATCATGTGATCATAAAATTATTGATTACCTGTTAGTTCCTAGTACAGGCTAAGAAGGCAAAGAAGTACAAGAATATGGCTGCAGGATTATCGTCCAATTAAGGACCTAGACCTCCTGACTTTAAGTCAAGTAGTGCCCCCACATATCTCGAATTCCAGCAGAGTTTTAACTTTGTGTCGTGCAGTGGACCCTACTGCTTCTTCCTCGAGGAGAGGAGCTTATTTTCTGCAAGAAAGTTACACAGAGAGGAGAAATCTGTGATAGAGTCCCACACACCATTTCGTCGCAGCAGCAGCAAGCTAGACATGCTAATTACACCTCTCCCAATGAAGTATCTCTGGCCGTTGTGTGTCCAAATTCTTTTGTTCAACAGGTCTCTTCTGGTGGGGATAAGGCCCATATTGCAGGTAGAAGTGGGCCGCCCTCACGGGGAGACGTTCACATGCTTTTAACTTCAGGTGGAGGAGGAAGTTGTAACAACTTCGAACAGATGACCCTTTCCAGAAATCAGCTGCTCCAACGTGTGTGGTCCCAGCCACAACAAAAGAGAGCAACATCCTCACTTTATGTGTGTCTATAAAAGAATCGATTTCTGCAAACAAGCTTTACCAGTCTGTGTCTCTCTCCCTCCCAATCTCTCTACATTTTTTCCTCTCACACCTGCCAAGAATGTACAATCCCTATTTCACACACATGGACCCCATTCTCAACCTTGGCACGCAAAAGTGTCCGAGGAAAACTCGCAATGTGATTCACTCCGCTCCATCTCCAACTTGCATCTTTATGAGGACATACGTGGAGAAACATCTCGCGAATTACGAAGCATATAGGCACCGGATGCACTAACCTGCTCAACTCAGCATCCGAGCGTACTTCTCTGCTACATGTTTTTGTAGGTGATGACCCCTAACAGGGAACTGCTTGGGAGATGCCTAACAACACGAAAGCCGTGGGATGTGATCACCTACGTGGGGCAGTTTCACTTCCTATCTCTAAATATTCTAGCTCAATCGTCACCATGTACGTCTACTCTCCACGTACTTGATCTAGCCGGATCCCGTTTCTTAGTAGTACCTGCTGTTAAAGGCCATGCCTATGCAATTCAAATCTCCGGACATTCTCTAGCCTGAACCATTCAGTCCAGATCTTCGAACTCGAACCAGGCCTCTGAAGAAATAGTCACTTCACCCTCAAAGACTTGGTGTGTCATCCCATCCATAAATTCCAAGTAACACTTTTTGTGAAAGGGAAGTAAATGTAAGACTATGGAAGGAAGCTGAAGCAGAAACTCGTGAAGTGCGAATCTTCTTTGAACAGCGTATGCAAGCCATTTGACAAGTATTGACTCGACTTGGCCAATCGAGTGAATAATCAGTCGGTAATCAACGAGACTGATGTACGTAAGGTTTTAATGAAGCAGTTATTAGACAAAGTCTTTGTAGTAGTGAAAAGAGCGACAGAAATACCAGAAAGGATTCACGGTCATGACTCGAAACTCAGCCAAACAGGACTATTTATGTACCCTACCAAGCTCAGCAGCAGCCCAGAATTTTTCGGAATGGCCTGCTACACAACTGATCCTTTCAGTGAGTTTAATCTAGCGGGTACAACATGGCACTGCGCGCATGCAGATGTGCGGACGGAAGTTTAAAGAGCTTCTTTAAGTTTAGCCTCTGGTAACTACCATGGTCCCGGCGAACCGGCCCTACTGCAACAGATTAGATACTTCCCACGCTGCAGTTGTAGCTAAGACAAGTCTAGAAGACGGTAGGACCCATTCTCAACATCATCGCGAGGAGTTGCAGTTGAGTGTGACTTGTACATAACTTCAGCCGCTCGAAGAGGACAAAGACCTCGGAGGAGGAAGAGAATGACTTCTGTTATCCGCACTCAGGATTCGGTCGAGATGGCAGATACCCCATAGTTTCACCGGCGAACTTTCTTGCCAGTAAGAAGTAAATCAAAGAAGTCAGTTCCTGAGGAGAATGTTGACTTCCTGTCCGTGGTTCTAAAAGGGGTCTCGATCTTGAAAGGCTACATTTATTATGATCTGAGGCAGATATGACCTGGCCCTTGAAAACCCTTCACATGCCGTTCTCACGAATTCGGAGTGGTATGGGGAAGAACTTCGGAACATTCTGCCATGTCAATCTCCCAGATATGCCCCATCGAATATCTGCTAGGGCAGCTACTAGTACTGTAGTTGTTGGCCAGAAGAACCATAAGGAGTAGACACAAACTTCCAAAGGAGAAAGATAGAATCTGAGGTAGCTACAGTCCGAAAGCTTTGATGTTGACGAGTATAACAGAATCGTCTGACATAATGCATAATATGTTTTGGAAGGAAGCGAACGACGATGTGCTTACCCCTCAAATTGGGGTTATGCGAATGGAACTAAATTGCAGGACAGCCAGGGGTTATCTGATTCAAGTGAGCAGAAAAATACCCAACGGCGGGCAAATACGGGTAGGCCTAAAGTATACAACAGAGCAACTAGTTTCTTGCTTGTGCGCTCCAACAGTTCCACCGTTATCATCTCAAAATTTCGCTGCATTTTATTGATCAAGTGCCATACATAATATCACAATATATACAAGTTCACCAGAGAGTTTCCCTAAACACTGCAGCTAACAACACTACTTACCCATGAACAGGGAGAAACGATCTTCTACTCCTGTTCTGAGTGCAGCATTATGTGCAATGCCGCAACTCTTTCAGTATTCGCCCCGATTCGTAGCCAACAGCCGTCTTCCAGAATGTGAGCTCACAGACGGGAAGATATAGAGCAAGTGTATTTATGGGTTCTGATGTGTATCAGGTTCTTCTTCCACTTCCTTGACAGAATTCGCAAAGATTTTGACCACATAACTCACATGCTTCATCTGCAGGGGCTCGTTCTTGCTTTTTGCCCAAACTTGGGCGGTTTGAATGGCATTTCTAATCTCTCGTCCGTTGAAACTATTCGACACGACATCAGCAGAAGGAGCTTCGTGAATTCCCGCCTTGCACAAAAGATTGCTCCAAACCAATTCACGCTGTGGCTGCCCCAGTGGATGGTATCTCACGAACATGGAGATCCTCGAGCGCACGGCTTCATCAAAGGTCGTAACACGGTTGGTGGTGAGGAACATCATTCCACGATAGTACTCCAGCAAGCGAAGAAAAACCGCCACCATGGCATTTCGCTTGAGGTCGCTCTTCATGGACCGCTTCTCCAGGAAAATGTCAGCTTCGTCGAGGAGAAGAACCGCTTGCCACATGGAGGCAATGTCCAGAACTCTTGAAAGTGAGCACTCGACCTCCTCTGGTGTCACCCCGAGCTCAGATAGACTGATAGCCCAAAGAGGACGGTGCAACTGTTCTGCTACAGATTCAGCTGTGAGGGTCTTCCCGGTTCCTGGAGGGCCATAACAGAGAATAATGCAGCCATCGCCTTTGTTCGAGATGGAGTCGATGCACTTCATATCTTCCTTCTCGGGGTGCGCAACGTACTGGCTTGCCAGACTGTAGATCAAGTCTTTCCCCTCAGGGTTCATCACCAGCTCATTGTAAGCAGTGTCGTTGAATGAGACCTCGCTAAATCCAGCGATCTCAAACATCCCCCATTCCTTCATAGCAAAAGAGAACCCATACACAAGGGCTGGGGAGTATATTAGAGTTTCATCAGATGGTTCAACTGGTTTAACTGATTCCATAGTTGGCAGTTCTGACTTCTCGTAAGATGGGGGCATTGCAACCCTTCCAAGTCGTGTTCGAGGTGGCTGCGCACCAGCCATTTTGAAATCCGGGTTGTTGGACGCAAATCCTGCGGTGTCAATCATCACCCTTCCATCAGCTTTCTTCTTCAGAGGGCTTGGTTTGTCATATTTGCTTTTTCTCTGGGCCAGGTAGATAGCCCCCTGGTAGTTCATGAACAGAAAGGCTGGTTTCACTGCAAGTTCGTTGAATCTTCTGCCATTGGCGAGAAACTCCGCTTCTAAGACTTCCTGTGGCGCGCTTGCCATTCCGATGGGCCGAACAGCGACCTCCTCGAATGAGCGCTCGCCATCGAAGCTTGCAATTTCTCGGACTATCTTAACCTTGCGGTAGTCTTTTCCATTGTAGTCCCAAATGTCCAGTACAATTTTCAGACTGGGATCGGAAGACGAACTGGGAGGACCGTCGTGCTTGAATGATAGGCGTTCGAAAACGGTACCGCACAGCAATATGTTGGACAGCATGCAATTGTAGACGACTTTCTGATTGGGGTATAAGAATGCCCAAAGCAAGTCATAAGAAACCTTTTTCTCTTCCCTCATGCGCTCCAAACGTAATGTGACCTCTTTAAATTCCTCCTTGATGTATTTGATTAAGAGGTCCAAATGCCGCTGGGCCTTGCTCAGCTCATCGTATTCCATTCCTCCATTGTCCTCGATAGTGAGTTCATCGAGGATGACATAAATGTCTCTTGCTGGAACTTTTGGACGGTCCATGCCGAAGAGGCTTGAGTGACTTGGTAGGTGCTTTTGGAGGGCCTTGATAAGATACTTGGACGCCAAGTGAACTTGTGCCTCGTCCTGCCATGCGGTGGTTTCACTTCTGTTTTGAACCACATAGAAAGGATTGTTTACCGCGTCGAAGTCGTTTCCTTCTCTCAGAACTTGTTGAAAGACCGTCTTCCCTAATCTGTTGTCGACCACCTTTTCAATCACGCAAGGCTCCCAGCCCGCATCAAAGATTGAGAATTTAGCTGCCTCCTTTAAAAGTATTGATTGCACGAACGATTCAACCGATGACGACGACGATAAGGATGTCGTTGTTGTTCTAGTTGGGACCGCTGGAATAATGCAAGCATAAGTACACTCGTCAACTACTCCAAAAATGAGTAAACTGTTGGATGTATGCTAGGAAAGAAGCTACCTAAAGAAGAAATTTGATTGAATTATGTACCACCAAATGCACGAATTCAAAATAAAACCTTCACAGAACGACGACAGCGTAGACAACTGAGACGTTTCGTCACATGTAGGAGGAAGCTTACAGGGTGGACTCTGTGTCGATGTTAATGATGCAGTGGGACTGCGTGGCTGACCCTTGCTGTCAACTATGGGAGATCTCACGCATGCAAGATAAGGCTCTCTCTTGATCAAATCCACAGCTCCGATGACTAGGGTCATCACCCCCCGTACGAAACCGTGGACGTTCTCCTTGTAAGCCTCGCCATGTCTGCAGTATGAGAAAAAATAACTTAAAATGCGGCAGTCTTGTCTTTCTGTTTCAAGAAACAGAATCTTATCAATGGTAGTTTGGCAATGAAAACATGAAATTACACAGATGTCCCATTGGTAACCCAGCGCAAACCCACGTACCTTTGGGGTTGAAAAAACATGGAAAGTAGAAGAGGATAAAAGACAATGATGGCTAGCACGTTGAAATCGGGCTCCATAGACAGCGAGAAAGGGCTCCTGAAAAGTCTGAGCAGAAAGAAAAATCCCCAAACTGCGGAATAAACCAAGAGTGTGGTGAAGAGGAAGTCTGGCAACCAAACCCGGAATGCTGCAAGGAAAACACGTACCACAAGGAGTCAGCAAAATCATTCCTTTGGGAAATTTGTAGAAGATTCAGGAAGCACTACACTTTCAGTTCGAGAGCTCACCGTGCACCCAGAGAGCATCTTTTACAGGTATTGCGCGGCTGTGGATCAGTAAGGATTGTTTCTCTAATTTCCCGGATTTCTCCTTTCCAATGTCTTTTGTTGCGTAAACCCGAACATCCTTCACCTCTTGTGCGAATAACCTAAGGGACAAGGTGACAACCTCATGGCTTCTTTCCAGATTCAGGATCCCGGTAGTTCTACGCCGGCGGTCACTTGATATTTCCTGTGATGTCCGAAAATTTTGGTTAAAAATCCCAACTTAATTGGGCCGTTAATTCCCGAGGTTATTTAGGCAACATCAATTGCAATCGCTGGTTGAACACTTGAAGAAATTTCTGAGTGGCATCATCAGATCAACTGATTACAGTTTCCCAGCTAAATCTTTTTAATTGCACATTGTCTGCAATTAAAAACCTTGTGGACCCCTCTTCAGTCTCTCCACTTACGCATCGGCATAGCAACTCACTGTACTGTACCTCAAGAGACTTTACTTCCAACTTCAGGCTGCGTTGGCGAGTCGCTATCCAAAATTCAGCTCCTTTGAGATTGTCGCCAGCAATGGTCAGTATTCCTGGCACCAAAAGAACGCACAATGTCCGATCAGAGTGAAATCCTGGGTTTGGACACAAAGGAAAGGTATACAGCATTATCTATATATCTGCTCGTCGAGGAGCTGACGCCGCTGCTGTGAAGGACAGCAGATTCTAATGTGAGACTGCCAATTTAGTGTTGAAAGACGAGATCTTCAGCTCCTAACTTTGAGCATGAAGGGGAGCACAGGCTTTCTGATTAGTGACAAAGTAGACAACGGAACCTTGGCTTGTCTTGGTCACTGTTGACCGCCCGGCAGTCAGGAGAGAAGTTCGGATTAGACTAAAAAAGGAGACATGGATTATCAAGAAAAGCACAACGCAGGAATTAACTAGTCACCTTGTAATCCTTGTAAACTCCTTCTCCTGAGCATGTGAAACTTCCGTTAAATTGTTGTTCCGAACCGTTAAATTGCTATTCTGCAAGGAATGCCATACCTGCCGCATATTCTGCGTGTACAATTGATGGCACGCTTGCATCATGAAGCAGTTGCTTTTTGGCTGTCACCCGAAAAGAACAGAAGGACATGTTAGGATACCCAAAATTGAAGGATCTTGCTCGATAGTGAATAGCACGAGGGAGGAACCCATACACTCGGAAAGAAGTGAGATCACAAGGGCATGAACATATGTTCTGTCAGAGCTCACTCACCGTCTCTGTTCAATATACCCCAAGACTCGATTTGGATAGTGCACTTTCGATCAATTTTAGAGGCCTCTTTCTGAAGGAGCTCCAAATCAGAGAGAAGTGTTTCAGTAACCTTCACTTTGGCCTGCAGGATATTGGGTCCTCGAAACCCGTTGAGACCCGCATCTCCTCCGCTTACTGGAGATGAGCTGATCTTCTTTACTGATTCCAGCAAACTCTCGACATCCGCACCAGCAGCATTAGCCGGAAAGAAGATTGTCACAGTCAACAATTTGAAGTTCCCTTTCTTGTTCTTGGGTATCAGAAGCTCTGTCTCAGCGACATTGACGCGCACACTCTCGTCCCCCACCAACCACGTACAAGCAGATCTCCAACTTCCCAATGTAGCAGCCAAGCTGTCAAGGAATTTCTTCTTCTTCTCAGCGTCCACCTTGAGCTTAAGCAATTTATCAGCCGAGTCATATCGGTCATACAACACCCCAACAATTTTCGTTGATGTCTTTCTGTAGTAATTCAAAGCCCACAGGAACAAAAAGAAGACACAGACGAAGATATAATTGATCTTCAGTAAGTTCCCTTCACGCTGCTGCTCATCAAAAAGATGTTTGGTATGACTCCATTGCTCTTTGAACGTGTCTTTGGCAAATTCGACCATTCCATTCCACAAATTAGTATCCATCGGTCCAGTTGATATGTTGACGATCTGCCTCTATTTCAAAATAGTGTCTCGATCCTTTTACTCTGAGCCCACTCCCTGAACTAGAGAAGTGAAGTGTCTCATTTCACTGTCGATCATTTATACGTCCCCTCTACCCTGCAATCCGTCTCCTCTTACTATGGCATTCAATGGCAATGAAGATCCGCAGGCAGGCTAATCTCAGTAGCTTCTACGAGAAGCCCAAGACTATTGTACAATTACTCTTCGTAACTTTGACTTATTGGGCACTTCGTCTTCGTACTGAACTCTCGTACCGGCCTTAGATTCCACTGAAAATGATCGTATTCAATACGTTTGCTGGTTTTGGTCGCTTCTTTAGTTCTATATTAGGAGTTCATTCATTCTCATTTATTAGACATGTCACATATATCTATTGTTAAAACGAGACGATAATTTTGCATATATATATGAGAGTGGATATTGGCTTCTCATAGAAAGTAAAAGATTAGATAGCTTTTAGATTTTGTGATATTCTTCATTGATTTATAATCTAGATACAGTGATTTTTGATACATCCTCAATAATGAAATAGCTTGACTAATGAACATGCATTTCGCTTTTCTTGAAAACCACTCAGACATACATATTTTCTCCAAAGTTTTCATGCAGTTCCATGAAATTCTCGTTCTTCTCTTCCTACTACCTGAATTAAAGCACATAAACTTTATCGAAGTAATAAATATATTTGACTTAAATCATGTCGGTAAGGTCCAAAACCAAAGTACTAAATTCTGCCTCAAATCATGCTCCAAAAGTTCATGTCCCAATGTCCAAAACCGCCAAATATCATGGCGCTTTGTGTAAGCAGTCGCGTACCAACTCTATATCTGGTGACATCATAGGGGTAAGGCGCAGAGGGTTGAAACTTTCAAGAAGAAAGTGGGTAAGGTGTCAGTATGCTTGACTTTCTTGCCATCTCAAGTTGTCTCTTCCGTAGAGTAGAGTGGGAGCATCAAAGACCAACGTCTTATGAATCTGGACTTGGTTACATCAAATCACTTCGACAAATTTGCAAAAGTATACTGGGCTCCAGGAAAGAATGATGAGGAATTCTTTGACTGTAGATATAAATGGAGTATAGGTTGTTTCTGGGGCTTCTCCGTTCCACGGTGAAATTAGTTCGACAACTTCCGGTACCAAGACGCTTCAACTGCAGGAACAGGCTATTCCCGTCTACTACACTTCGTAAGAATGGGAGATAATGAAGTATCAGGTAGCTCTCACCTTAATAAGATGACCATTGATAGGAAGTACCAAGACGCTTCAACCGGCGGAACAGGCTATTCCCGTCTACTGCACTTTGTAAGAATGGGAGATAATGAATTATCAGGTAGCTCTCACCTTAATAGGATGACCTTTAGTAGCAAGTACTTCGCGTTTACTAATAGGAGGAATTTCAATATCCTTGTAAAATATTGAGAGAAAATGAAAGAAGGTCTGGTTACTCACATATCTAGGTGATTATTCATAAATACTAGAACTTGGCAGAGAATTATATATTAAAAAAGAGATACTATCATACTTTATCTATGAAAGTAAATATGTTATAATGAGATACATTATCAACATAATATAGTTAACAGAAAAGGTGAACTTAGGAATAAAATTAATTTTCTGCCTCAAATTTTTAGATGGAATAATGCAATGAAGTCTAGCGAGTAAATATTATAGTTGATATGCTTTATTAGATGGAATTTCTAGCCATTTTTTATAGTTTATATTCTTATTTCACACTTTTACTATGAGAAATTTAGTCTTGAATTTTACTAATATATATCTTATAAGAAGTTTATTTTGTAAATTAAACCTCATAAATTTGTATCCATAGGTAGTATTTAGGGCAACTATACACTATCCAATATCTTATAGGGAAGCTACTAGTAATGTAGTTGTTGGCCAGAAAAACCATGAGGAGCAACACATTTCAAAAAGTAAAAGATAGAATCTGAGGCACTATTGTCCCAAAGCTTTACTATTAACTATAATAACAGAAATTTCTGATTTATATATGTAGAGAGAATTGGTTTTCGTTTGCAGTTTCGGTGGTCCTTTGCAGCTCATGGAAATTTGATCCAGAATTTGAACTTTATGGTTGCATGTTATCGCAAGTGTCTTGACTGACATTGTTGGGACTATGAAGATGTGTAAGTCATATGGAGCTCTTACGGTTACTTAGCTATATAGTGCCCATAATTTTATTGTATCCATAGGACACAAGTTCCCATTGTATTATGAGATTGATGCAAGAGGAAGTTATACATACCAAATTTGTGACAAGCTTACCACAAAATAGACTATTTTCTTCTAATTAAAGTGTAGGTGCTAATTGTGCAAAAGTGATAAGGTAGCATAGTACGTGAGGTTAGCTATATGTTAGTCAATCTTCTTACCAAAATATTTTTGTATCTTATTGAGATTATAGTCCTATCAACAAGAGAGCTTTTGCTAGTGCATGTTCTTGATATAAATGCTTTGATCAAGTGATATGTTAGACCTAATTTGAAGGAAAGATGAACTTTGTCATATAAGGACATGCATATTTTTTTGAGAATGGATATATTTGAAGTTTGTAGAAGTGTTATATCTATCTTCTAGTGTTCCTTGTGTTTTGTAATTGATGTGCAGATTTGCATCAATTCCCAAGAGTTTTCAATAGGTTATGGACCCATGTTTCCCAATGCATCAAGAGTGATAGAAGATGATTCTTGGTGTAGGATTTCAAATAGATTGAGAGACTAGAAGAGATCTTTTTAGATCTAACAGTGGATTGGGACAAAATGGGAACAAGGAGCAATTTGAGAGAAATAGCACACACTAGTTGATTTAGTAAGGAGAATTTATTGATTTGGTAATTCTAGGTAATGATTGTCTTCAAGTCAAATAGACTTATAGGGATTGTTAATTGGATAGAGCCTATAAACAAGCCATAGCAGATGGAGGAGAGATGGATTGACAAAGCAAGAACAATAATTCAGAAATGTGCAACCATAGAGGAGAAATATTTATAAAGATTGATAAGTTGTAACTTTGCAAACTAGAAGTGAAGTAGATTGAGTATGTTGTATGAGCAATGTCCTTCAAAGAACAAGCACATTCTCCAATTGCATATAAAACCAAGACAAGAGATAGTGGGTTTATAAGCCAAGTAGAAACTCTCGCTAGTCAATTAAGTAACCCTGGTGTATGAATAGAAAATTCCTCAATCATCACCAAGATTATTTGTAGTTTATTACACTTATTATCATATAATAGCCACATAGTCCATTGAGAGGCTCACTGCAAGACTGATCAAGGAAGAAACATTGAACAGATGTGGAGAAGACAAAGAAGATAGTTCAGCAAAGAAAGCCTATCTAGCTGCAAATCAAAGAATCAATAGAGGTAGGTAGTTATGATGCCAAGACTCAAAAGAAGACCAATATTTCACATTTTAGGAAGAGAGAAATTTGTAACAAGTGCATAAAGAAGGGACAATGGACAAGAGAATGCAAAGGCAAGAAAAAATTCCCAAGAAGAAAGCAACACATTGTGAATAATTCTAGAAGTCAAGCCCATGCACTAATGACATAGAATATTGCATTTACAGCTACTGCTAGCACTACTATAAGGATAGAAAAGCATCTACATAATGATGTTGGGTATGTTGATGGAGGAGCTTCAAATAAGAGTGGTTCCAAGATACAAAGAAGATTGAAGAAGGAACTTGGTCCATGTATGTTGCTCAAGATTGAAAGCTTCGGGTTGCTGGAGTGGGAGACATCCCAATTTCTTGTAAGCTTGGTGCAAGGAGTCATAAGAGGAGTTCTTTATGCTCTAGAGTTGAAGCACAATATGTTAAAGATTGGTCATACAATTGAAAAAGGCATCCAAACCACCTACAGCAAAGAAGGTTGCTAAATGGAGAAAATTGGAGCATTGATGATGATGAGTGTTTGTGATTCAAAGCTCTATATACTTCAGATCAAGCTTATTGAGATAAGTAACATTTTCCAAGCTAACTCTAATATTGCAAGCAATGGAGAGATTGAGAAGCTAGAAAAGCAAAACAATATCAAAAGTTAGTATTGCACTTTGGCACCAGAAGAGACTTGGTCATCTTGATCTTTTTTACATCAGGAAGACAGAGAGAGAAGGACTACTAGAGGATCTCAATTTGAAACCAAACGAACCTGATAGACAAAAGTCTTTCTATGGTGATGGATGTACTCTAGAAAAGCACCTTAGATTAACTTTTGCAAAATCCAACAATAGTAAAGGAAAATACAAGGTTGGAGAGTTCTTTCACAATGATATTTGTGATCCTATGAGCATGAGTTCAAGAGGAGGATCAAGATATTATCTAGTTGTTATTAAGATATTAAGAACAATACTAGTTGCTTTAGATTTGTAATTTTCTTGAAAGAGAAGTCAACAACTTGTTCTTGCTTCAAAAAACTCCACACATTTGTAGAAACTCAGTGTTGAGTGAAGGTCAAGAAACTATGATCTGATAGAGAAGGTGAATATGATGGAAAACAATTCACTTTTTTTATATAGTGTTGAATTAGTCCATGAACTTATGGCACCTTACACTCTTGAGCAAAATGGTATCTCAAAGAGAGATCATAGAAGAGCATTTGAAGCGGCAAGAAGCATATTACTTTCTAGCAAGATGCGTAGAGGATTGTGGGTAGAAGCAATGGGAGCTACTAAACATATTTTGAATAGAGTCTTAGAGAAAACTCCTTATGAGCTTGGGCATGGAAAAAAACCAATAGTTGCACATTTGAGAACTTTTGGTTGATAAGTCTTTGTACATATACCAATGGGTCAGAGAAAGAAGTTTGATCCAAAGGGATAATAGATGTAGTTTAGAATCCAAAGCCAAAGACTAAAGTTCAGAATCCAAAGCCTTCAATTGTGGGACAAGAAGAAACATAAGATATGTGAAAGTAGGGATGTCTTGTTTAGAAAGGAGCAACCCAATCATTGATGGTTATAGATGCTGAACTTAGACACAAATTGTCTTCAAGAGAGAGATGGAGAGCAAGCAAATGCTAGAATGAGCATTGGTAAGATAGAAGTGGATGGAGGGTTTTCATAAGCTCTTAAGGAGTCTATAGAGCAGGCTATAGAAGAATCAGCGAGTAATACTAACATGTGTCTACTTCAAGAACAAAGCGAGTGCAATCAGGAACAAATGAGCTCAGTTTTGCAAATGAGCTCAATTTCAACGACTCAAGATGCAGAAAATTGTAGAAGTGGAAGAATGAGACAATCACCAGAAAGACTTGGTGAGTGGGATTATGGTAAGAGATCTTATGATTGCATTGTTGTAGCTAAGTTGGAAGGAGACTCAAGATGCAGAAAATTGTAGAAGTGGAAGAATGAGACAATCACCAGAAAGACTTGGTGAGTGGGATTATGGTAAGAGATCTTATGATTGCATTGTTGTAGCTAAGTTGGAAGGAGACTCAAGATGCAGAAAATTGTAGAAGTGGAAGAATGAGACGATCACCACAAAGACTTGGTGAGTGGGATTATGGTAAGAGATCTTATGATTGCATTGTTGTAGCTAAGTTTGAAGGAGGAGATATAGATATAAATCTTGTTCATTTCCAAGATGCAATGCAGTCTATGGTGCCCACACTTTTACAAAATTTATTCTTTTTTATGATAACATCTTTGTTGGAAGAGATATGTAGCTTCATCCATTGTTTAGAAAGGACAATTCTTAGTTATAGGGTACTTCTGAGTTGTGTTTGTTTACTCAACAACATGAGTAATAGAATAATAAACCAAAGTACCATTGAAGGAAGGATGCAAAATCGGATATGAAACCACAGGTTGTTCAAAGCCAAATAACTTTAGTATGGAGTAACTTTTGCCCCCGGAGTTAGTTGTACCAAAGGAACTTCGTCCTTGAAGAACTTTGGCCGAGGTAGGAATTGAACTAAATATCTTCATCAGTCATCTTTCTGCAAAAAGAATTCATTTTCGGAACCTCATCTTTAAGTACTACTTGTACCCTTGTATGGCTTGATGTGGTCTTCCCATCCTCTTTTCTAATTTTTTTTTTTTATACGCGGTCGTCCTCTTTCCTCTTTAAGTACTACCATGCTTGGACCTGCAATTTTGGCGCATTTCCGTGCCAAATATCAAGTTGATTCGGTGAGAAACTTCCGGTCTGCGTACATCCTAGGGGATGTCTCTGAAACCCCGATATTGCAAAATGCTCTCTTACGTCCCCTCCAAGCTACATTGAACAGAGGAGCTCATCTCCTCTGTTGATTCCCCACGAGTTCAGACGTGTCTACTCTGTATATGGCTACTCCTTGTCCGTAACTTGCCATGCATCTTGATAAGGAACGACTCAACGGGTGGACACACCAAAGTCCAGTGAACTGAACAAGACTCAACAAACAGATTTGGAAGCGTTCACCAATCGAGAACTTCCATTACAATTCCATATCCGAGTTATTTCCTCGGTAAAGGTCGATATGATACAGCAAAACTTTACTCCTCTGTTGTGTTCTACATCGCATTTTGCACAAACATGCGGTATCTAGTTATGGTTGGACACCTAAACTAATAACAATCGAACCTGTGATTCCCAGTAAATAGTTAGACGTCTTCTGTCCTCTCGTCCCCTACTGGCAACCTTTACAGTAAAATATGGCTGTTAAGGTGCCCTCAAATACCAGTAGGACAAACTGTGGTGTAGAGATCTGAATGAGTGGTTCGGGAAACCTTTGGAGTTGTAGATGGTGCCATAGCTTGCTAATTGTCTCTAGGAGCCCTCAGTGTTCTGTTTCAGGACGATCCAAGTTCTCGCAAGTATTTTCTCCTCAACTTTCGCTTCTGTACATGAGAATCATTCATGTGCATCAGATCGGAGGTGGCAAACTACCCTTCTTCCAATTCGGAGATTCAGTGAAAGACATAAGTTTAGGAGCACACCAGTTATCGGCCGATTCAGGCAAATGTACGAATTTTGATAGGCAGATTTTAGGGTTTCCGGCAACTAGAGCACATTTCCTGGTGTTGAAACAAAGTACGTAAACTTCGCAAGCAAAACTAGCGAATGATTCTAGAAAATTAGCACATGGTGCCGCAATCCTTGTAAAGTTTAGAAGTCTGTAGATCCTATGTTAACCACGTTCATGTGACAGGTTCTCCACAAATTTTCCCCAAGCACAGGGGACTCTAGATCTGCTGGATGAAAGCGAGTCAAGGCGCTTTGTGATGAACTTTTTGGGAACAGCGTACTGGAGGCGTTGCGGTTGCATGCAGTTTCTACATCTTGTATGACTGAAGAGTCATTTACCTGGAGAAACCATGGTCTCTATCACAGCTTACTGCCAACTTTGCTGTATAAAATTTGAAAATCGTGCGGTGATTGTTCTAGTAAAGTTGGAATCCAAGGCATTGCCTTTACTGGGCCTGCTGGGTTGATATACCGTCATCGTGCACGCCACCGGAAATGATCGACAAATTTTCTCCTGCACCTGTTAATTGTTTATGTGCCATCTGTAGCTTTCACATCGATCATGGGTAAGTGCCAAAAGATCGTGCAGCGACCGCATTATTATCTCAGCCCTGAATAGTAATGAACTTCAGCCTGCTTCAAGCTCGAAGCATCAGGCTCTTCCATTCCAGACCTCATGTGATTTCAGGAATGGGGAATAAGAATCTTTATCGTAACGACTCCTCTACTTGTCCACACTACTCGCAGCTTCTGCTAGCAAAGATGAATTCAGAACATATCATCATGCAATTCCGGATAGAGAAACTTCCTCTCACGAAAGCCAAGTTTGGAAATTTCCAGTACAAGATCGAGAAAAGATAAATTTCAACATAGTTTACATAACGTATAACTGGCCCATCTCAAAACTCTTAGTCCTTCATTCTCTTGGCCCGGTAATAATTTCAAACACAGTATTTCCCTTTATCTCATCAAATCGTGACATTTGGTAATGTGTATTATATTCTAAAATCTCAGAAAAGTCAATGACATCTGAATGAACAGCGTCTACTTGACTTGGTACTCATTGAGGCCGAGTTGCTCTAATTTCCCGAGGGTCACTGTATCCCACACTTCTAAACAAAATCGATATCACAGAGCCTGAATTACATATGATCTGTCAGATTTCGTACCTCAGGCGATTCCATTCAGCACTACACACATTTCAGGAATCTTCAGCCATCTCTAAGAGACAGGATCCAAGCATCGAAGTATTCCATTCCGGACTTGATCGGAGGCATGACCACGGGACCACGCTCTGAGTGTGCTTTCCGAAGGTTATCTTCGCACATACAGTTACAGAGAATGCTTGAAGTGCCTGAATCACGAATTTAGGTCTTTTTGCTATCAAACTGTCGCTTCGTGGGAGCATCTTTCAAAGTGCTAGTAATTCGAAATTCATCTACTGCTTACTCACATTTTGAGGGGGATCATGGTGCCTCCTTGAGTAGCTCCGACCATGAGGCAATTTGCTATGAACACTGTTGTAACGTTGTCTCCAACGACAACAGGAAGACGCGAATACTTTGTTGATTTTAACCGGCCAGCACTGTGTCACTTCTTGAATGCATGGTTATTTGGGATTCATTGAAAACGAACCTGAATCGTGCATTAAACCTCCCACCGGTTCCAGATCCATTCTCAGATCTGCAATGCTTTCCTGAATTGTGAATCGAGACCAAGAATTGAGCTTGCCACAGGGGAACTGTTTTCTCGCCTTCTGCCGATGACGACGCGAAGCAAATACCAGTTGCTTGCTGGACCTCCTGCTTAATCAAAGTCTCTTTGTAGCAAACGAATATTGTGCGCTTGCGTAGACAAGGATCACTCCTTGGACGCCGCAGACGCGATGGTCCAACTTACCTTGAATTATCGCGTCCGTCGTATTTCTTCCAGCCGGACAGAACAGATGTTTGGATACGGTTGTTCTTGCATGTTCGGAATTTGTTACCCCTTTGCAAACAATTGATGTTTTAAGATGATCGGAGGGATTCTATCATTTCTTCGTAACGAAATCAGCAAATTCTGACACACGGTGGCCTTCAATCTAACCTTTGAAGCTTCCACAGTTGCAAAATGTTCTTTTCTGTCCCCTTCAAGCCATATTTGAACAAAGGAGCTCATCAATTCAGTTCTCTTGATTCACCACCAGTTCAGAGTGTGTGCATTCCTGTACTATGTTGGGATTTCTGCTTGTCTTCTCCCTAACTTGCCCTACATCTTCATAAGGAACAACTCCACAGCTGGACACACCGAAAGCCAGTGAAGTGATAAGAATCAACGCGACAAACAGATCTGGAGGCGTTCATCAGTCGTGAAATTCCACTGAATTCCATATCCGAGTTATTTCCTCAGTTCAGGCACTAACAGATAACCAATCCATATAATACTGCAAAACTTTGCTCCTCTTTTGCTGTACATCATAATTTGCAGAAACATGCAGTTATCTACACAGGCCTAATTATGGCCGTACACTAAAAACAAATCGAACCTTTGTTTCCGCGTTAGATTTCTTCTGCAGTACCTTTTCTCTTGTACTCGCAGAAACACTCTCACAAATCCACAGAACATAATCTCGGTGGTCTTGGGTAGAGGATCTGTAAGCGGTTAACAGGCGGACTCTTCGTAATCTGAAGTATTCCATGAAAGTGGATGGCCTAAGATCCCTCAAGAGTTCTTCCAAAGCAAGCTTTGCCAAATCCTTAATCGGCTGCCCCGCAGTTAACGATGCTTCTATGCTTGACGTGATCATGGCCGACTCTTTGATCTGATCAATGGCGGAGCTTGCAATCTGAGTCGCTCCCGAGCAAATGGCAGGTGCAAGAACCCCAAATCCTGGAATGGCTGCTGCTCCGATACTAGTAATGGCACCAAATATGGTGATACACCACTTGATCCATTTGGCATACTTCTTCGCCCACTCTTTCATTCGAGAAACATCAAAGCCTTTCTGATTTTCTACTTCATGGAGTTCATCATCATCAAACCTTGCTTCACAGAGTAGGTGTAAAGTACATGGCGTTACAACATTTAGAACATCTCTCAGTCTCATCCAGTCCTTAGACTTAGATTCAGTAAAGTGCACAAATCTAGGTACACTATTCTGCTTCTCCTCGAGAAAAGTTGTTTCCAGAATCCTAAGTTGATTTGCAATATTGGCTTGTTCTCTGCGCAACTCCTGGACTTCCTTCTTCACCTCCTTAGCACTCATCTCCAAAACCTGAACCCGAGCTTTCATACCCACAAACGCAGTTTTCAGATCCACAAACCCAGCTTTCAAATCCAAAATAAATCGCAGCTGCGCATCTCCTGAAAAACCACTACCCATCTGTATGCTCTCGGGACCAGGCATGGAGTGTATACGACCTAACTTTGGCGAAGGTAGGGGGAGACTGTTCCTCTGCAAATTTGAGGCTCCTAAAGCTTCAACCAATGCAAGAGACACCTTAATGCCTTCTCTCATGGTTCCAACTGCTCGTTGTAGCTCCTCCGCTGCATGAACAAGATCCCGCTCACTTAGCAAATCTGCTTTTCTAACTCTTATCCCTCCAACATACCACTCTGTTAACGCTGTCTCTGGCTTCAGATCTGGAGATGCCAACTCCTTTTTCAAGTTGTCCACAAGCACGTCAACATTTCTCTTCATCATCGGATGGTGTCCATCTCTTGCACTCCAAGGTTTCATGACTGCTCTCTGAAACTGCACTCCTGGGCAGCACTTTCTGCGAACGACGCCATCAAGCTTCTCGAGCAAACTGTAAGCAAAGTTTACCTGCTGAGCTCTGCTTGAAACGTCATCGTCTATTTCCTGCAAGAACGGCTCTTCTCTGCTTACGCCTGAAACGACATCACCTCTTTTCGAGGGCTTCACCATGATGTCAACCCGATCTGTCATTGTGTTCTTCTCCTCGGCTCGAAACTCCACCAGCACTTCCATTCCCAGGGCCTTGAACGCCACAAACCTCGAACCTACAGAGAAATCATTTCCAACTTGTTGCCTGATTTCAGTTTCTTGAGCCAATTCAACCTGAAAGCGGGAGAAGAAAGAAGCTGGTAGGAGTGTCCTGTGTGCATCCACCGGTATGAGGCTGAAACCCATTACCCACTGATCATCGTGGTCGTGGCCATGTCGTCGTTCAGTCCACCAAGACGGCAGGGGGGTGTTAACGGGGACAAGAGCAGGTATAAGGACCTTTGTTGAGCCCACTGAAAAACACAGCCCCATCCGGAGAAGTATAGTGATTGCCGCGCTAACCTGTGCATCGTTCAACTTCGTATAACATTCCTTCAAAGTGGAGATAGTCAATGTATGATCATCTTCTCGTCTCTTGCGGAGAAGGATCTCCTTTCCACAACCCCAAAATTCCTCAGGGAGGAGCAAGTCACCCACCACGTCCCTGCAAAACCATTCGGGCTGGACTACAATGAGGTCACTTCTGGATAGTCCTCCGTCTTCACGAATACCTTCCGAAAAATGTATCACAACCCCGACTTGGTTGAGATAGTTGATAGCCGCAACCAAGGTTTCATTTGAAAGCTCCACAAGACCTTTTCCCCAAGCCTTGACTTGCCCAAGAATATCATCCCAATCCAAGACAGGGAATAACTTGTGCTCTTCAGCTGCAGCCCATTGTTGGACTGCTGACTGGAGATTTTCGCAAGCTTTGGGAATTCGCTTGCCTTTGAGCATCCCCTTCGTTTTCTGAAACATCATCTGTTTTAAACGCTCTGCTCTCTTTAATGCTCTTACGTCCAAACAACAAGAGTCCATCTCAAATATGATCTCCAGAAAATCCTTGAACTCTTTCCTGAAATCCTCAACCTGCAACTTCCATAAATTCCTTCTGTTGTCATCGCACTGCATATTGTCAAACCGATTCAACACAACGATCACTTGTCTTTTCATAGCTTCCACTCCTCTCAGCGAGCTTGCTGCTATGAACCTCAACCAGTACCGTAGATCCTCATATGAATTATCCTGGGGAGAACTAGTTTCGGGATTGGCTCTACAAACCAACACGAATATGGTAGCATATACATCCGTGTAGGCCAAGTCTGGAAAGAAAGCCCCGTGGAGGACGTGATATTCTTGCTGGCCTGCAAGATCCCACAGCGTAAGTGTCACCTCCTCGTCTGAAATCTGCACGACCTCAATCCCTCTAGTGCGCGGCTCGTCCTCGGCAGGAGCAGAAAGGCATAGTCTACGGGCGACAGACCACCATGCTTCTTTCGTGTGACGTTTGCTCAAGGATTTTCTTAGAGTGGTCTTACCAGCACAGGGTTCCCCGCATAAAAACACACGTCCTTGCTTTGCGGATACCCTAGCTCCATCTAATTTCCTCAAGTCCTCCACCTGTCCTTCATTACGAGAACAAAATCCTTTCCAGTTGTCCTCCCAAGGCCCTACAGGCCACATGACTTGAAGCTTAGCAGTCAAAAACGGATTGTTCTGGTAAGCATGTACGAGGGCCTCTGCAGCTTCCTGGTTTATAGTTTCGTGTCCTTCCATAGAAACAGATTTCAGTTTTGGTAAATGCCCATCCAGAAGGACCTCAGCAAGCTCGCACGCCGGAAAGTTCAGTGTCATATATGCAGAGCAGGTGAGGTCTTCCAAGTCAGCAATTTCGCCAGATTTAAAAGCTTGGAATAAAGCCTTAAATCCTGTGGCTCCCAGTTTATTATACTTGAGGTCCAGACATTTCAAGGCCGGGAAATGACTATCACTCAACACTTTCGCGAGCATGATTCCTTCCTTTTCTGTCAAACCCAAAGCGACTAATCTCAAGGTTTTCAAGGCCTTGAAATTCCATGATGCTAAAGTGCTCATAATGTTCCCACCCTGAGATCGTACAACATATGGAACTCTGTATAATTCTAGCGATTCAAGATATGACAGAAACGGTGACGCGAGTCCTTCAGCCATGACTTGAAATCCGTTACGAGAAGAAGGATCACTATGTACTGTCACTGAGTCAGCTCCGTAAAATGAAAGCTCTAGCCTCCTCAATTGTGGAATAGAGCCTTCTCGAAGAGCAAATGATAAATCATCCACTTCATCTCGAGCCACATTTATCCCCAGGATCAAATCTTGTAGTTTCCTAAAACAGCCTGATCTAAGTCCTTTTGCTAAGCACAACCACCCACTAGCATGTAAAGTAGTTTTGTAGTCGAATATCTCTAACATTTCCAGATTGCTAAGGTCACCTGCCTCCATGGTCGCCCCTAGTACTTCTGCACAACCATCATCTAGCCCTTCTTCCGGTAAACCGAGACATTTCAAGGAAATTCTCGGTATGAGACATTGCAGTAGACGTTTCATGTCTTCATCTTTCCAACCATCCCCACGTACTCTCAACGTGTTCATTGCAGACAAATGACCTTCTTCCACTGCCCCCGAGATGGACCTGAAAACGTATTTCTGCCTTTCCTCAGGCATACCTTTTGAACTATACACACTGAGAGACTCCAAGTTCGGAAGATGCCCGCAGCGAAAACTTTCAACCATGAGCCAACAGTGTTCACATTCACATTTGCGTGCATGGACCCTTTCGTGTTTTAGACTGAGACTCTTCAGATTTGCAAGGTGTCCATGTAAGAATATCCTCTGCAGGATTGCTCCATTTCGTGGTGACATTACTAAATCTACTGTAGTTTCAACATTGAGTGTATTCCAGAGGTCACCAACCAACTGATCCTCAATGCGGATATCACGAGCCTTAGCCTGAACATCCCGGAACATTTCCTTGAAACTTTTGTTGTTGTCCATATTGACAATCACAAGCGGAGAGGGCAGCAAGCTAGAATCTTAGAGACAAAATTGGCCGGAGGCTATGTAAGGAACAAATGCGAAGACCTAAGAACTATAGTTCCGAGCCTTATGTACAGAGTGCGAGCAGCAAGATTGACATAAAATTAACTCTAGATGTACAACACAGTCCTCGAATCTCACAACGGCACAATCTATATATATATATATATATATATATATATATATATATATATATATATATATATCAACAATGGATCCTGAATTCACGGAGAGAGTATTACTATGAAATGCACGAGTAGAATACAGAGGGAACCTCGATCGTGTGGCAAGACAGGAGACACGAACTGCTCTGATCCAAATCACAACAGCAGATTACGAAGACCCGTGCCTTTTTCAACCATACCGTTCGCCTAGTAGTATTCCGCATCTCAAATATTCGAAGTAAACTTCGAGGACCCTGGACAGTGCTGCGTGCCTTCCACTCCTGTTTAGGGCCAAGCTGGAAAGTTGGTGCTCTGTGCCAATCTTGAATATGGTGGCCACTGTAGATCTTTAGGCAATGTTGACAATGGTGATGTTCCGAAAGTGGAGGAAGAGAGCAAAGGCGAACCCGTAGTATAAGAAGAAGGATGCGAACAAGAAGACTCATCAAGATTCTATAATATACTCATATAATATACTATCTCTCCGGATGGAAAGATAGTATATTATATGATCAAATCTACCTGTCTAATTCCCTTCGTACAAACTCTCTGTTCAATCTACTGAGAGTAATTTCTCGAAACCTGATCAGCGTTTGTTGACCGAGGGAGGGATCGGGAATATGTACCGCACATTCCCCCAATGGAATTGGTGAGTTTCTTATGGCCGGAATTGTCTATAACGTCTAAACCGTAGTTTACTGAAGAGGATACTAGAACTATCCTTGGGCTTCGGGACTGGAACAACGATACGGTACCGTGTATCCACTAACAGGCAATTATCCAATTCCTGAAGGGAGCTGGTCATCATCCATGCAAATAGGTAAAAGGCAATCGTGTAAAGAAAAAAGAGGATGCGAAGGGCCCCACCAAGCTCCGGATAAGGGCGAGACAAAATGGGGTTGATCAGGATCGTATCGAGTAGAGATATCTATCCTATTGCACTTAAAATATCATAGTCATGCAAGTAGTGAGATCTACACCTCGTGTGATTGTTCTTCTATGGATTGCACTTGTCTCTGTTCTTGGAAGAGCATAGAACACATGTTATCTAAAATATACAATGAAGCATGGGAGTGAGAATGGTACCCTTAGCATCTAATATGATAAGTTGTCAAGCAATCTCCGACAATTCTCCGACAAATGTGGTGGATTTTATATCCATCTCTCCATACAACTCCAAAGCTAGAGGAACAAAGAAATGACCTTGTTGCATACCTTTATCCTTGGAGACCTTGCATATCGCGGCTCCACTTGCTGCACATCCAAGGGAATGAGTAATCATTCCCTCCAAAATTGCATCAAACATAGGTAATGAGTAATGAGTAATCATTCACTCCACAACATCCACGATTATCGCTTGATCATCTCAAACCAAGTATAAATTTGCCTTGACACATGTCGTTTGCAAAGTATACAAATGCTCTTTCCAAGCAAGGTATCCACTCTCTCATGCCATAGCAATCAATATAGAGAAAATAGTTGCTGTGAGTTGGAATACCCTAATATACAATCCAGCTAGGATCCAAGAGCCTATACCCTTGTCAGAGTAAGAGCAAAGATGTGCTCTAGTAGCCCGAGGAATGGACAAGTTAGCTAAGAGAGAATATAGTCTATGTTGGCATTACACAACATCATTCATTAGACAAATTATCTAGAGATAAAAATTAGCTTTCTAATATCTTTAGTGATTTATATATGATGGTCTAGGTAGACTAGATAGAGGGGTTACCAAATGATTACTTTCACTAATAGTGAAGAGATCAAAAACACCCTTAAAACTTTTGAGCTAATTTTGGAGGCCTAAATGGATGAATTAGGTCTTGAAAAAATGAATACTCTATCTTTCCAAGGGGGAGCATTGCCTTTTCATCTCTTGTTTGTCTCTATCAAGAGTTTTCTAATGGTACCTTACTCATATTGTTTTGAGCTTCTTACAAGATGATTCTCCAAATATTCCTTGTGGTCAAACTTGTTTGACTAACCAAATAGGACAAGGATTAACATGTCACCAATCCATGTAGCTAATCTAAGGATGGAGTTTGCTAATATATCACCAATCCATGTATTTGATCCAAGGGTGTAGTTCTCTTTGAGTGCTTTGCTACGTAATATAAACAAGGTGTTCCTTTGGGCATCGGAGTATGGAGGAATGAAATCTTGTGTTTCTCTTGGGTTTCTCTTGTCTTTGGGATATTACAATGGTACCAAAGTGAGTGTTTTAATCCAAGTGAGTGTATCACCCTTCTTGGAAGAACAAGTACTACTAAGATTGAGTAATTTTGAGGGGAGAAAAAGCAATGCAATCTGTTTTTGAGAAAGGATAGGATGGATACTTGGAGGACAATTTCTTGCGTGTTAAACCCTATTCTTGAATCTGTTCCACATCAAGAATCTATACATCTACCGTGAGCAAGTGAGAGTATATTTGTTTACCATTTCAGAGCAAAGTTCATGGACGTAGTAATGAATTTGTCAAACCTTGTGACTCTACTTGTGGTGATATTGGTAAAGAGTGGGATTTGACAATTTACATTATTTTATGATGCAATGGATCTGAATATATCAAACCCTGTCCCTTTCAATGCTCAAGTAGAAATTAGTTTATGTAATTGGGTAAAAAGTAATGTTCAAGGACTTTGTAATCCACAATTTGGTGAAGAATATTATCAATGAGTGATAGTCTTTAAGGTCCCAATGGTAGTCCTAATCGTCCATATCCCTCCATGAGTGATCATATTAAAACTCTATTGAAATAGGAGGTATTGATTGAGCGTTTGTTGTGTGTACAAATCATAGAGTTGCAATTGAAAGATCTGATGTAAGGAATAGAGGGGGATGTTGAGTGAGTTTTAAGACATCAAGATGACAATGGATACATTACAAAGTCAAGTACATACCTTCAAGAACAATCATGTAATGCAAGAAGGAGAATCATTCCAAAATCCAATAACAACAGCCAAAGTACTTGGAGAGTCATTCATCCCAATGACACCAACCTCGATCAACAATGAAACCATGTTGTTACTCCAGATGAAGAAGATATGCAACATCATCAACAATGAAACCATGTTGTTACTCCAGATGAAGAAGATATGCAACATCATCAACAATGAAACCATGTTGTTACTCCAGATGAAGAAGATATGCAACATCAAGCATTACAATGGACAACGTTCCATGGGAAAGTGGAAAATTGGATCTCAAGAATGAATTGATACTTTTTATTTTTTACTAAGATCACCAATCATTCCATAAATGTGTTTACATGTGGGTATTTGACCAATAAATCCCTCATATGGTACAATGCTTAGGAACAATTGGTGTTGGCAAAGGAAGAGAGATCACTTGGATAGCAATGCAAGAAGAGTTATTGAAGAATTTACAATCATGGAATCTGTACAAATGACTCAAACCTAAAAATGGAGGTTGAGGCAGAAGAACATCATATAAGAATAGGTAGAGGTATTTCTTGATCTATAAGTCACAATAACAAATATGTGCCCACCAGAAGCTCTTGAACATTTGAAATGGGGTCAAAGAGCAAATTCACCAAGAGGTAATGGAACAAAATCCTTGCACCATTTGTATGTGCACAAAGAATAGCAAGAGCGCTTGGAGGAGGTGAAGAGGTAATCCCAAGACAACAGTATCGGGCTGAAACACTCACTTTGGTGGACCAATTCCTATGGAAATGGGCAAAAATTTACTTCCGAGACTAATGAGCATGACCACTCCAAGGATAACGAGGACAAGTCTAAGAAAATAGAGATGGAGTCCCACAAGAGCAAGGTGCTTGACCAAAAACAAAGGTATTGTTACAATTATGGCCAAGTTGGACATTGTAACAATATGGAGTTTAGCAACAAAGTTAATCAAGGCTAACAAAGTATGAATAGACCAAATTAGCCTAGAATATTCTAAAAGTATCTAAAACGTTTCTTAGGAAGCTTCCCAAGCTAGCTTAGCTTGCACTCCAAGTAGGTAGTTTCTAGAAGGAAGTTTCTAGAAGCTTCCAGTTAGCTTAGTTTGCACGCCAAGTAGGCAACTTCTAGAAAGAAGCTTCTTGAGAAGCTTCTCAAGAGCCTTGTATACTCCCTATAAATACCATAGCCAAAGCTCATGCTAGGAATTTAGAGTTTCACACACTCAAAGTGTCCCAATGTGATCTTCCATTCTCCTATTTCTCTCCTTGATCTCGATCTTGTATATGGATATCAGAGTAGGAATGGGATGGATGGAATTTATGGACCACCAAAACCACTTTTGCTGAACTATGGGGATTTTTGTGTTTGAGTACTACCCAAACATCATTTCACACAATTCATCACCTCAAGCTTTGGCAAAATTTTCTGAATAAAATCACCTTAACATTAATATCTTGACAAAACTACAAGAATATCAGAATGTCAAACAAAGGGTACTAGAGAATGTTTATCAAAATTGACTAAACATGTGACTATTCATTACTCACTCTTTTTCAACTTTTTTTGGCTGGATGGTTAGCATTAACATTTAATCAAATGGATTAATAGTTAAATCCCATATATCACCAATGAATTCATGTAATAATAAAACTAAACAAAAGATACAAGCAACAATGTAGAAAAAATGAAGGATGAGAAAACCCTATCAAGCCATAGAAGGGAGAGACGAAAAACACAAAATGGAGCTAAGCCCCAATAGAGTCTATATGTGAAATATGCACTACTGCATCTAAGATATTTGAGTTATGCAAGTAGTATGGTCTACAAACAACTAGAGCATCCAAAGAAGCATCACCTAGTGTGATTGCTCTCCTGTGGATTGTGCCAGCCACCGGCCTCTGTAGAGCAATGGACACACATTGTCTAAAATATGCTACAAAGTATGGGAGTGAGAGTGGTACCCCTGGCGCCTAACATGATAAGCTCTCATGGACTCCTTGACAAATGTCTTGAATGTCATGTCAAAGAGGTGATCTCACTACATGCCCTTACACTTGGAGACATTGCAACCTACTATTACACTCGCTGCCCATCTAGGGAGATGGGTAATCACTCCCTCTAAAATTGTATCATGTGTAAGGTCCGTAACCACAACATCAGTAAAAGACCAAATCTGAGGAGAGAAATAGGAGAATGGAAACTCATATTGGGACACTTGAATGAGGGAAAACTCTGAATGCCTAACATGAGCTTTGGCTTTGGTATTTATAGGTAGCATACAAGGCCCTTGGAAAGCTTCTCAAGAAGCTTCCTCAAGCTGCTTTCTTAGAGTGCAAGTCAAGTTAAGCCAAGTTAAGCCAACCCTTCTAGAAGCTGTCTACTTGGCATGCAAGTTAAGCTAGTTGGAAGCTTCTAGAAGCTTCTTTCTAGAAGCTACTTACTTGAAGTGCAAGCTAAGCTAGCCGGGAAGCTTCCCAAGAAGCTTCCTAGATACTTCCATAATATTCTAGGTTACTTTGTCTCATGTGCTACTTCGTAAGCCCAACTAACTTCATCGCTAAACGCCATATTGTTACATATTCCCCCGCCGCTAGTTGGTGACGTCCTCGTCGCTAGTGAAGCTTTGAATTCTTGGATGGCCATCTATGCATTCTAGAGGTGAGAAAGAGGTTTCCAGGTGGCATCATGAAGGAGATACCCTTTCCAAAGAACCTTGTACTCCGTATGTTGGCAACGGCCTTGTTGAATATGGCAATGCGCAAGGATACGATAAACTTTGTACTCTTTATGATCATTGATAGGGACAGGAAGAGGGGGAGGTTGGACTCAAGAGGAAAAGGAAGAGGGGTTAGGAACAAAGGGTTTCAACTTGGAAACATGAAAGACAGGATGGATACGCATGTGACAAGGTAAGGCAAGGTGATAAGCAACAGGAGAGACAATTTGGGTGATATCAAAGGGTCCGATCCAATTAGGGGCAAGTTTACAAACTTGGAATCAAGTGGGAGAGGGAGGTTACGGGAGGATAACATGACTTTATCATCAACTTCAAAGGTGAGATCACGATGATGGTGGTCTGCATATTGTTTTTGGTGATTCTGAGCAGCAAGGAGGTGAGACTTTGCTTGTTGGAGAGATTGAGATATAGTGGTCAAGAATGTGGAAGTATGAGGAACTTGAGATGGAGGGGGAGCAAGAAGAGAATCTGGAACAAGCGGATCTTGGCCAAAATTGAGAAAGAAAAGAGAGAATTCAGTGCTTGCCTGTTTGGAATTGTTGTAGGCAAATTCTATAGCGGCAAGACATTCATCCCAATTGGTACGGTGGACATTGACAAAGGCATGCAACATATCCTCTAATGTATGATTTGCACGTTCATTTTGTCCATCAGTTTGAGGATGATAGGCCGTGGACAAAGCAAGCTTGGTGCCGAGTATCTGAAAGAGTGCTTTCTAAAATTTCCCAGTAAATCAAGGATCACGGTCAGAGATGAGTACGCATGGTATCCCATGATGCTTGAAGACATTGTTGAAGTAGACTTGCACTAAGGTTAGAGCATCCACGGTCTCACAGGTTGGTGCTAAGTGAATTTGCTTACTAAACTTATCCACAAACACCATGATGGTGGTGTGTCTTTGTTTTGTCTTTGGCAAGGATGTGATGAGATCCAAGCTCACATGCTCCCAACAAGCTGATGGAATGGCAAATGGTTGAAGGAGTCCACTTGGCTTTTGGTTGCTGGCCTTGTTACGTTGGCAGCTCTCACACGATTGGACAGATTCTCAAACATCTTGTGTCATGTTGGGCCACCACCATTGACGTTGGAGGGTACCTAAGGTCTTGTCCACACCCATGTGACCAGCAATGGGTAAATCATGGGCTTCTTGAAGGCGCACAAGTCAAAGATCACCTTTGGCTAGAACATAGATCCGGTCCGCATGGAATAGAAGGCCTTCCTTGAAGGAGAAGGTGTTATACTCCTTGTCACCTATTGTTAGATGACCATGTACCATTTGGAAGAAGGGATCTTGTTGTAGAGCTAACCAAAACTCGTTATGGATCTTCGGGTTAATTGACATCATCGTAATTGCCACCGCAATGAGAGGAAAAGACTTCAAATCAGGTCGCTGTGATAGAGCATCAGGGATGACATGGAACTGGCCTGGTTTGTTCTCAAGTTTGATGTCAAAAAATTGGAGTTGCTCTTCCCATCGATGATATTGACTCTTCATGGCTCCAAGTGTAAGGTATGCAACAATGGCTTGTGATCAGTTCACATGATCACTTGTTTCCCCAAGAGATAATGCCTGCATACCCTATGGCATATACCATTGCAAGTTGTTCTTGATCTTAAGCAGAGTAATTTCTTTTAGTTGTATTTAGTCAGCAAGACACGAAGGCAATGGGATGTAGTCCATCTAGGAATTCTTGTTGCAACACAGCTCCAATTGCAAAGTTAGAATCATCAAAATCAACCACACAAGGTAATTGAGAATCATATGGTTGAAGAATGGGTCTTGAAGACACCATATGTTTCAACTTTGGGAATGCTTCTTCATGTTTGGTGTTCCACTGGAAGTTTAAGTTCTTTCCCAAGTGGTCAATCAATGGTGCAGCCACATGAGCATAATAGTGGATGAACCGCCGGTAAAAACTGGCCAATCCATTGAATGCTCGTACTTCTATAGCACCCTTTGGGGTAAGCCAATTAATAATGGCCTTGATCTTCTCTTCTTCCATCTTGATCCCCTCTGAGGAGATCTTATGACCCAAGAAGGTAACCTCCTTCTGCCAAAAAGTACACCTCCATTTCTTGTAGTAAAATTTCCATTGTCGTAGTCATCTTAGGACTTCTCGCACATGATTCACGTGTTCTGCCTCTGTCTTGCTATAGATTAAGATATCATCCAAGAACACCACTACTGACTGATCCAATAGTCCATCCAACACCCGATGCATTTGATCCATGAAGACTGTTGGAGCATTTGTGAATCTAAAAGGTAAAACTCTCCACTCAAAATGCCCATACCTTTTGCAAAAGGCATTCTTTTGCACATCCTCTTTATCAATTCAAATTTGCCAATAGTCACTACGAAGATCCAACTTGGAAAAATAACGTGTTCCACTTAGTTGATCAAGCAAGTCATTGATCCAAGGCAAGGGATATGCATTCTTCACGGTTTTCTTATTGAGCCCACGATAATCAATATAGAAATGAAGTCCTCCATCCTTCTTTGGAACAAATAGTATTGGTGCTCCCCAAGGAAAGGTACTATGTCGTATGAAGTCCTTCTCCAACAACTGTATAAGTGTTGTTCGCAACTCCTCTAACTCCTTTGGTGAGAGCCAATAGATTGGTCTACACACTGGAGTACTCCCTAGCAATAACTCAATCTTGAAGGGTATACCTCAATCGGAGGGTAATCCCTTTGGCAGATCATCCGGAAACACGTCCGCAAACTCCTTAACTATCCAATCAACCATTACTTAATAAGACTCTCTATCCTCCACAGATTGGTCTTGTGCAATTGGCTTGATACACACCACAAATACAGATTTATCTTCCTCTAAAGCTTGCTCTATGGCTGCTTTACTAATAAACTTCCCTTCTAGGGACTCATCTCTCTTCCAAGCCTACTCCATGGTTACCTTCTTGGCAAACTTCCCATCTTGGGATTCCATTTCTTTCAAGGTTCACTCTGTGGCTACCTTCTTGACAAACTTCCCATCTTGAGACTGACTATTCTTAGGTGTCTTACTCAGAGGTGCTAGACAACCTAATCAGAAATTCCTACCTTGGTGTTGTATTTGAATTTGGCATCGAGTCCAATCAAATTGAACCTTATGACGCTCAAGCCAAGGTAGACCCGGAATGATATCATAGTGTAGAGGTGCCACTACAAACCTCATACACTCCAAATACTCCCTCCCAATCTTGAAGGTAACAGGATGTGAGGTGCGGAATGCAGAACCTTTTCTACCATCCACCATCATCAAACTACTTCCAATCACTGGCTTGATAGGAATACCCAATTCCTTTGCTACTTGCATAGACATACAATTCTTTGAATTTCCAGAATCAACCAAAATCGTACAATCCAGATTAGATATCATACCTTGCAAGTGAAGCAAACTTGCATAGGTTGAACCTTCAATCCCACTGGAACTAATCAAACTCTCGGTAGGCGGCTCAAATTCTCCTATTGGGATTCCTTGTTTCCTTGATCATTCTGCTCCACAACCTCCACTTTGGCAACTTGTCGAGGTCGTCCATTCTTGAGTGGACATTCAGCAATGTGATGCCTCAATTGGTGACAATAAAAAAAACCACCATTTTGTTGCAGTTTCTCCCTATCTGTCGTGCCAAGTGGTCTTCATTGAATTGCATCAATCTCCATTGGTGTTGGCTCCTCCACTTGTGTGTAGTGTATTTGTAGACTTTGTGGAGGTTGAAGTCAAGACCAAGTTGTTGCCACCAAGGAATCAAAACGTTCGGCCAACCGCATGGCTTCCTCCAAGTGTTGTGGCTCTTGCATGGTTACCTCTAATTTGGTTCTCACCTTCAAGCCCCTCACAAATCAATCCCAAGCTTCACTTTCCAATCTATTTGGAATTTGCATGATGGTGTTTTGGAACTCCGTGATGTAACTTCTTATAGAGCCAATTTGTTTCAACTCTGCCAACTTATCCCGTGCAGCTCGTGTGGCATTTATAGCTTGGAACCAACTAATTATTGCGCTCTTGAATTCTATCCATGTCAAGATTGATGTAACCATTTGTCGTTTGGCTCACTCCATCGGAATCTCCACCATAACTTTGCTACTCCATCCAATTGGCTAGAAGCCAAGAGAATCTATTTTTGCTCGTCTTGTAGATTAGTAGCTTCAAAATAATATTCACAATTTAACACAAAATTCTCCACTACACCTGGGAGATTCTTGCCTTCAAATACCTTGGGTTTAGAGAATCTAATCCGATCTTCTCCTTCTCAAATTGGTACTCTCTCCACCTACTCTTGTCTTTGAAGATCTCGTTCATCCAACAATCAAATAAGGTGCTTGATTTGTTGTTGCATAGCAAGGATAACATCAGGTATTGCCTCCGTGGTTGCTCCTCTATCACATCACTCCCAATCTTTTTAATTTATTAACACATAAAAACAGCATGTCCACCATTCTCCATAAGTTACAACCGGAAGCACCAAGGGTTCCTCAGATATGGTGATCATATGAAAAAAATCTTATCCAAAGTGTGAGGTGATGAACTGTGTGAAACGATGCTTGGGTAGTATTTGGATGAAAAAATCCCAATGGCTTGGTGGAAGTGGATTTGGTGGTCCATAAATTCCATCCATCCCATTCCTTCTCTAATACCAATGTAAAAGACCGAATCCGAGGAGAGAAAAAGGAGAATGGAAACTCACATTGGGACACATGAATGAGGGAAAACTCTGAATGCCTAGCATGAGCTTTGGCTTTGGTATTTATAGGTATCATACAAGGCCCTTGAGAAGCTTATCAAGAAGCTTCCTCAAGCCACTTTCTTAGAGTGCAAGCCAAATTAACTAGGAAGCTTCTCAAGGAGCTTCCTTCTAGAAGCCGTCTACTTGGCATGCAAGTTAAGCTAGTTGGAAGCTTCTAGAAGCTACTTACTTGAGGTGCAAGCTAAGCTAGCCAGGAAGCTTCCCAAGAAGCTTCCTAGATACTTCCGGAATATTCAAGGCTACTTTGTCTTATGTGCTACTTCGTAAGCTTGACTAACTTCGTCACTAAACTCCATATTGTTACAATATCTGCTACTCTCGCTGCCCATCTAGGGAGATGGGTAATCACTCCCTTTGAAATTGTATCTCGTGTAAGGTCCGTAACCACAACATCTGCTACTATCACCTAATCATCTCGAACCAAGTATAAGTTTACCCTGACACATGTCGTCTGCAAAGCATATGATCCCTCCCTCCAAGCCAAGTATCCACTCTCTCGGTCCATAGCAAACACTATGTCCCTAATAGCATCATGGGTAGCTATCATAAATCCTTCAAAAGGACACTTTGTCATATGGACTGCTATTGCATCTAGTGTAGAACCACGCTCACAAGTCAGTAATGAAGATGCAGATTGGTGGACCAAACCTAAGCAAAACCTCATCATTATAGAGAAAGTAGCGGGTGCAAGTTGGAATGTCCTAATACAAGGTCAAGCTAGGATCCAAGAGCATGCATCCTTGCTGGAGCAAGAGTGAAGATGTGCTCTAGTAGCTAAAGGAATGGATGAGTCAACTAAAAGAGAATATAGGTATGCTCACATTGTTGCTCCATTATGGAAGAATATAAACCTCTAGTCCAATCTAATGATAGTGAAGCAAAAGATGGAAAGTCCTCTCATGCTCAAGGGATAGACTTATCTCTTGTTTGTTGCAATAACATCTGGAGAAAAAAGGATCCCCCTCCACCTCTATCACATAAGTCTCCAAGACCAGCCTATCAACAACCACAAAATAAGAGGAAAGTAGGGATGCTTAGAGAGCCCAACTACCCAAAAATGCTATAGGTGTCATCTCTTCCATAGATAGCAAGCAAACCACTCCACACAAGATTGGCAGAGCTATTTTTCTACGTGCAAAATCCCCTTTCACACACTGAAATGTCCTTGGTCCAATAATATCACCAAAGACTCCCATAATCCTCCTATCAAAGGCTCTCAAACATGATAGGAAGGACAAGGAGAGGAGAACTATATGGATGAGGTAAGAAGGTTGAAGAGAAATACTAGACAAGAGTATACCAAATGCCACCTACAGATCTCCTAGTAATGGAAGGTCATCCACATGGAGAATATCCTCTACAAGGGCAACATCTAAAAAGAGTGTGACAAAATCCTCGGATTCTATTGGCACTCCAAGAACACATAGTCCATTTGTAGATGTCATACATTCCTTTGGAAGCTCAAGATGGGGAGGGATACCCAAAGGGGACCATGCACTACACTTTGACACCTTGACTCTCAAGCCTACTGAATGTCAATAGTTAAGTGGTCAAAGGCCTGCCTAATCTTATCTATAAGATTCACAATGTGTATCATCTGCCAAGGAGTGAAATACACAACCTGGCATGGCCAGAGTAGTAGATAAGAGAGCTCTAAAGTGAGTCATGGCAAATAAGGGTCCCCTTAAAGGATCTCTTTAATGTGTAGCAACAATTGACTCCAAGACGATGAATCCCTCCTATGAACAAACGTAGGGAGGATGTGAGGCTATAAAAACCTTAAACCCACTTGGAGGATGTGAGGCTATAAAACCGCACAAAAGGAAAAAACCGCACAAAAGGAATAAGACTTGCCAAGGGTCCACCAACCTCCCTAAGCTCTCTAAAGATAGATGCCCATGAGATGCTATTAAAAGAATTCTCAACATCCACTTGTAGTACTACCCACTCCATATGGATATTTAAGAGTGCCCTAATGCCTAGATTTATAGCCTCACATCCTCCAAGTGTAGCTACTCCAAACTGATGTGGACTTTGGTGTTTTTGAAAGTGAGAATGATACTGAAGGACAATAGTATGATTGACCAAATGCACAAAGATCTCTCCAATAGCAATCAGTCTAATGCTCCTTGACTTCTCCATTGCGAGAAGTAGACTAACACCTAACACCCGACTAACAAACACAGGAATGTCTCCTCTTGCTACTACTATAGCCGCTTGAAACAACTCAGTAAAACCACTAGAAGGATCATCTCTAAGGTACTTATGATGATCTCTAAGGTGAAAGTGAAAATAATCTCTAAGGTGCTTATAAACTATCCTTGACAAACCTCTTGAGGAAAGGTGAGTACACAATGCTTGTGCAAAAAGTGACCCATCAAGACATAAAGGCTGCTCAAGCTAATAATATAAGACCTCTAGTGGTAGTCCCTCTACTACTATAGGATATAATGAGCGTAGGGAAAAGATAATCTCATTAGTTAGACTAGCCATAAACAAAGGGTGTAGTGCTCGTGCTGCTCTACTAAACTCTCACGCCTGACCCAATATCATACATCATTGTAATTGAGTGAACTTTGTGGTATCTTATGGGAAAATCTATCTCCTAAAACGTGTGGCCCTAACAAACTCCTCTTGAAGGTCCCCCCAATCCCTCGCTCGTAATAGATAAAATCGAACAGCCACCTCTTTATGCACACAAGTCTCTCTCTAGCATAACTAAAACATCATCTAGAGAGTAAGAGGAATAAGAATCATGCTAACTTGTTTAAGAGATCAGCTGCCAAAAGATCAAGTGATAAACAAAAGCCTGTCTAACTACATCATGAAGTGTGCGGGATAACCTATAGAATAGACGTGGACATGGAAAACTAATCACAAATAACCCCAAAATGCACTTTGCTTGAGAAACTAACCACTCTCTACTCGATGGGAATGAAGATTGAACAAGTACTGAACTTTTTTGCACCCGGAAACCTTTTTACGGGACTGGTCAATTTTGGGACAAAAATTGACAAAGGGTACAAGTGGAAATTTATACGGATCTGGATCTCGAGGCTCCACCAATAAAGTTTGGAATTTGAAACCCCTAATTGGAAGGAAGCGAACGAGATGTGCTTACCCCTCAAATTGAGATTACACGAATGGAACTAAATTGCAGGAGAGTCGGGGGTTATCTGGTTCAATTGAACAGAAAAATAACCAACGGAGGCAAACGGTTGGCCAAAAGTACATAACAGAGCCACTAATTTATTGCTCGTGGCGTCCAGAAGTTCCAGAGTTATCATCTCGCAATTTCGCTGTACTGTATTTTATTGATCAAGTGCCGTACATGATATCTTAACATAAACAATTTCACCATAGAGTTTCCCTATACACTGCAGCTAACAACACTACTTCCACATGAACAGGGAGAAACGATCTTCTACTCCTGTTCTCAGGACAGCAGTATGTGCAATGCCGCAACTCTTTCAGTATTTGCGCTGATCTCATACCCAAAGGCCGTCTTCCAGAAGTGAGCTCACAGACATAGCGCAAGTAGTTTATCGTTTGTGATCTGTATCACGTTCTTTTTGCACTTCCTTGACAGAATTCGCAAAGATTTTGACCACATAACTCACATGCTTCATCTGCAGGGGCTCGTTCTTGCTTTTTGCCCAAACTTGGGCTGTTTGGATGGCATTTCTAATCTCTCGTCCGTTGAAACTATTCGACACGACTCAGCAGAAGGAGCTTCGTGAATTCCCGCTTTGCACAAAAGATTGCTCTAAACCAATTCACGCTGTGGTTGCCCCAGTGGATGGTATCTCACGAACATGGAGATCCTCGAGCGCACGGCTTCATCAAAGGTCGTAACACGGTTGGTGGTGAGGAACATCATTCCACGATAGTACTCCAGCAAGCGAAGAAAAACCGCCACCATGGCATTTCGATTGATGTCCCTGTTCATGGACCGCTTCTCCAGGAAAATGTCAGCTTCGTCGAGGAGAAGAACCGCTTGCCACATGGAGGCAATGTCCAGAACTCTTGAAAGTGAGCACTCGACCTCCTCTGGTGTCACCCCGAGCACAGATAGACTGACAGCCCAAAGAGGACGGTGCAACTGTTCTGCTATACATTCAGCTGTGAGCGACTTCCCGGTTCCTGGAGGGCCATAGCAGAGAATAATGCAGCCATCGCCTTTGTTCGAGATGGAGTCGATGCACTTCATATCTTCCTTCTCGAGGTGCGCAACGTACTGGCTTGCCAGACTGTAGATCAAGTCTTTCCCCTCAGGGTTCATCACCAGCTCATTGTAAGCAGTGTCGTTGAATGAGACCTCGCTAAATCCAGAGATCTCAAACATCTCCCACTCCTTCATAGCAAGAGAACCCATACACAAGGGCTGGGGAGAATATTAGAGTTTCATCAGATGGTTCAACTGGTTTAACTGATTCCATAGTTGGCAGTTCTGACTTCTCGTAAGATGGTGGCATTGCAACCCTTCCAAGTCGTGTTCGAGGTGGCTGCGCACCAGCCATTTCGAAATCCGGGTTGTTGGACGCAAATCCTGCGGCGTCAATCATCACCCTTCCATCAGCTTTCTTCTTCAGAGCGCTTTGTTGGTCATTTTTGCTTTTTCTCTGGGCCAGGTAGATAGCCCCCTGGTAGTTCATGAACAGAAAGGCTGGTTTCACTGCAAGTTCGTTGAATCTTCTCCCATTGGCGAGAAACTCCGCCTCTAAGACTTCCTGTGGCGCTCTCGCCATTCCGATGGGCCGAACAGTGACCTCCTCGAATGAGCGCTCGCCATCAAAGCTTGCAATTTCTCGGACTATCTTAACCTTGCGGTAGTCTTTTCCATTGTAGTCCCGAATGTCCAGTACAATTTTTACACTGGGATCGGAAGACGAACTGGGATGACCGTCGTGCTTGTATGATACACGTTCGAAAACGGTCCTGCACAGCAACGTGTTGGACAGCATGCAATTGTAGACGACTTTCTGATTGGGGTATAAGAATGCCCAAAGCAAGTCATAAGAAACCTTTTTCTCTTCCCTCATGCGCTTCAAACGTAATGTGACCTCCTTGATGTATTTGATCAAGAGGTCCAAGTGCCGCTGGGCCTTGCTCAGCTCATCGTATTCCATTCCTCCATTGTCCTCGATAGTGAGTTCATCGAGGATGACATAAATTTCTCTTGCTGGAACTTTTGGACGGTCCATGCCGAAGAGGCTTGAGTGACTTGGTAGGTGCTTTTGGAGGGCCTTGATAAGATACTTGGACGCCAAGTAAACTGGTACCTTGTCTTGCCATGCGGTGGTTTCACTTCTGTTTTGAACCACATAGAAAGGATTGTTTACCGCGTCGAAGTCGTTTCCTTCTCTCTTGTTGAAAGACTGTCTTTCCTGATCTTTGGTCCACCACCTTTTCAACCACGCATGGCTCCCAGCCCGCGTCAAAGATTGAGAATTTAGCTGCCTCCTTTAAGAGGATTGATTGCACGAACGATTCAACCGATGACGACGATGAGGATAAGGATGTCGTTGTTGTTCTAATTGGGACGGCTGGAATAATGCAAGCATAAGTACACTCGTCAACTACTCCAAAAATGAGTAAACTGTTAGATATATCCTAGGAAAGAAAACTACCTAGAAAAGAAATTTGATTGAATTATGAACCACCAAATGCACGAATTCAAAATAAAACCTTCACAGAACGACGACAGCGTAGACAACTGAGACGTTTCGTCACATGTAGGAGCTTACAGGGTGAACGCTGTGTCGTGTTAATGATGCAGTGGGACTGCGTGGCTGACCCTTGCTGTCAACTATGGGAGATCTCACGCATGCAAGATAAGGCTCTCTCTTGATCAAATCCACAGCTCCGATGACTAGGGTCATCACCCCTCGTACGAAACCGTGGACTTTCTCCTTGTAAGCCTTGCCATGTCTGCAGTATGAGAGAAAATAACTTAAAATGCGGCAGTCTTCTCTTTCTGTATCAAGAAACAGAATCTTATCAATAGGTAGTTTGGCAATGAAAACATGAAATTACACAGATGTCCCATTGGTAACCCAGCGCAAACCCACGTACCTTTGGGTTGAAAAAATATGTAAAGTAGAAGAGGATAAAAGACAATGATGGCTAGCACGTTGAAATCGGGCTGCATGGACAGCGGGAAAGGGCTCCTGAAATGTCTGAGAAGAAAGAAAAATCCCCAAACTGCGGAATAAACCAAGAGTGTGGTGAAGAGAAAGTCTGGCAACCAAACCCGGAATGCTGCAAGGAAACACGTACCACAAGGAGTCAGCAAAATCATTCCTTTGGGAAATTTGTAGAAGATTCAGGAAGCACTACACTTTCAGTTCGAGAACTCACCGTGCACCCAGAGAGCATCTTTTACAGGTATTGCGCGGCTGTGGATCAGTAAGGATTGTTTCTCTAATTTCCCGGATTTCTCCTTTCCAATGTCTTTGGCTGCGTAAATCCGAACATCTTTCACCTCTTGTGCAAATAATCTAAGGGACAAGCTGACAACCTCATGGCTTCCTTCCAGATTCAGGATCCCGGTAGTTCTACGCCGGCGGTCAGTTGATATTTCCTGTGATGTCCGAAAATTTTGGTTAAAAATCCCAACTCAATTTGGCCGTTACTTCCCGAGGCTATTTAAGCAATATCAATTGCAATCGCTGGTTGAACACTTGAAGAAATTTCTGAGTGGCATCATCACATCAACTGAGTATAGTTTCCCAGCTTCCTATCCACATTTTCTGCAATTAAAAACCTTGTACGCATGGACATAGCAACTCACTGTACTGTACCTCAAGAGACTTTACTTTCAACTTCAGGCTGCGTTGGCGAGTCGCTATCCAAAATTCAGCTCCTTTGAGATTGTCGCCAGCAATGGTCAGAATTCCTGGCACCACAAGAACGCGCAATGTCCGATCAGAGTGAAAGTCTTTCCTTTGTGTCCAAACCCACACAAAAGGACACAAAGGACACAAAGGAAGGGTATACAATATTATCTATATATCTGCTCGTTGAAGAGCTGACGTCGCTGCTGTGAAGGACACCAGATTCTAATGCGAAACTGCCAATTTAGTATTCAGAGACGAGATCATCATCTCCTAACTTTGAGCATGAAGGGGAGCACAGGCTCTCTGATTGTGACAAAGTAGACAACTGAACCTTGGCTTGTCTTGTCACTGTTGACCGCCCGGCAGTCAGGAGAGAAGTTCGGATTAGACTAAAAAAGGAGACATGGGTTATCAAGAATACCACAACGCAGGAATTAACTAGTGAATCCACGTAAACTCCTTCTCCTGAGCATGTGGAACTTCCCAAAATTGCAGAAGCATTCCATCAAATTCGAACCGTTAAATTGCTATTCTGGAAGGAATGCCATACCTGCCGCATATTCTGCTTGAACAATTGATGGCACGCTTGCATCATGAATCAGTTGCTTTTTGGCTGTCACCCGAAAAGGACAGAAGCACATGTTAGATACCCAAAATTGAAGGATCTTGCTCGATAGTGAACAGCACGAGGGAGGAACCCATACACTAGGAAACAAATGAGGTCATAAGGGCATGAGCATATGTTCTGTCAGAGCTCACTCACCGTCTCTGTTCAATATACCCCAAGACTCGATTTGGATAGTGCACTTTCGATCAATTTTAGAGGCCTCTTTCTGAAGGAGCTCCAAATCAGAGAGAAGTGTTTCAGTAACCTTTACTTTGGCCTGCAGGATATTGGGCCCTCGAAACCCGTTGAGAACCGCATCTCCTCCGCTTACTGGAGATGAGCTGATCTTCTTTACTGATTCCAGCAAACTCTCAACTTCAGCACCAGCAGTATTAGCCGGAAAGAAGATTGTCACAGTCAACAATTTGAAGTTCCCTTTCTTGTTTTGGGTATCAGAAGCTCTGTCTCACGGACATTGACGTGCATACTCTCGTCCGCCACCAACCACGTACGAGCAGATCTCCAACTTCCCAATGTAGCAGCCAAGCTGTCAAGGAATTTCTTCTTCTTCTCAGCGTCCACCTTGAGCTTAAACAACTTATCAGCCGAGTCATATCGGTCATACAATACCCCAACATTTTTCGTTGATGCCTTTCTGTAGTAATTCAAAACCCACAGGAACAAAAAGAAGACACAGATGAAGATCTAATAGATCTTCAGTAAGTTCCCTTCACGCTGCTGCTCATCAAACAGATTTCTGGTATGACTCCATTGCCCTTTGAACGTGTCTTTGGCAAACTCGACCATTCCACTTCACAAATTACTATCCATCACTCCAGTTGATATGTTAACAATCTGCCTCTATTTCAGAATAATGTCTCGATCCTTACACTCCGAGCCCACCCCCGGAACTAGAGTGGTGAAGTGTCTCATTTCACTGTCGATCATTTATACATCCCCTCTACCCTGCAATCTGCATTGTAAGAGGAGACGTCTCCTCTTACAATGTCATTCAACGGCGAGGCAGGCTAATCTCAGTAGCTTCTACGAGGAGCCCAAGACTAGTGTACAATTACTCTTCGTAACTTTGACTTATTGGGCACTTCGTCTTAGTACTGAACTCTCGTACCAGCCTTAGATAGATTCCTACTGAAAATGATCGTATTCTATACGTTTTTGGGTTTTGGTCGCTTCTTTAGTTATATATTTAGGAGTTCACTCATTCACTTATTAAACATGTCACACATATCCATCATCAAAACAAGAAGATAATTTTGGATGAAAAAAAAATTTAAAAATAAAATAAAATTTATAATATAAACAATTTTAATTTAAATATCTAAAAATATTAGTTAAAATATTTATAGATATTTATTAGGTTTATTTTCCATGTTTCTGAATTATTTTATTTTATATTTTATGTAATTTTTTAGTAAAATATCTATCTTAATATTTTACAGATAAAAATTTACATAAAATATTATTCTAATAAATATCTAAACGTATTTTATATATTTTATTTATATATATATATATATATATGAGAGTGGATATTGGCTTCCCTCATAGAAAGTACAACTTTAGATATCCTTTAGATTTTGTGATATTCTTCATTGGTTTATTATCGAGATACATTGAATTTTTAAACATCCTCAATAATGAAATAGCTTGACTAATGTCAATTCTTAGACTCTATTGGAGCTTAGCTCCATGTTACCTTCTTTTCTCTCCCTTGATGGGGTCTTCCCATCAAGGGATCTTCCCTTGGGGCTTGATGGGGTCTTCCCATCCTTCATTTTTCCTCCGCCCGTCTCCTTTTTCTTGGAAACCACTAAGACATACACATTTTCTCCAAAGGTTTCAAGCAGGTCCTTGAAATTCCCGTTCTTAACTTCCTACTACCTGAATTAAAGCACATAAACATTTATCGAAATTATAAATATATTTGACTTAAATCATGTCGTAAGGTCCAAAACCAAAGTACTAAATTCTGCCTCAAATCATGCTCCAAAAGTTCATGTCCCAATGTCCAAAACCCCCTAATATCAACGCGCTTTGTGTAAGCAGTCGCGTACCAAGTCTATACCTGGTGACATCATAGGGGTAAGGGGTGCAGAGGGTTGAAACTTTCAACAAGAACGTGGGTTCGGTGTCAGTAGTGGTTGACTTTCTTACCATCTCAAGTTGTCTCTTCGGTAGAGTAGAGTGGGAGTATCAAAGACCAATGTCTTATGAATCTGGACTTTTGTTACATCAAATCACTTCGACAAATTCGCAAAAGTATACTTGGCTCTAGGAGAAAATGATGAGGAATTTCTGACTGTAGATAGAATGAAGTATAGGCTGTTTCTATGCTTCCCCGTTCCACGACAACTTCTGGTACCAAGACGCTTCAACTGGAGTTTTATGAGGCTATTCCCGTCTACTACACTTTGTAAGAATGGTAGCTGTCACCTTAATAAGATGACCATTGGTAGGAAATACTTCGTGTTTACTAATGGGAGGAATTTCAATATCCTACTTGTAAAATACTGAGAGAAAATGAAAGAAGATCTGGTTACTCACATTTCTAGGTGATTATTCATACATACTAGAACTTGTTATAGAATTATATATTAAAAATTAGATACTATCGAAAATTTATCTATGAAAGTAAATAACGAGATACATTATCAACATAATATAGTTAACAGAAAAGAAAAGGCAAACTTAGGAATAATAATTATTTTATGCCTCAAATTTCTAGATGGAGTAATGCAATGAAGTCTAGTGAGTAAATATTATAATTAATATGATTTATTAGATAGAACTTATAGCTTTTTTTTCTTATTTTCTTATTTCACACTTTTACTATGAGAAATTTAGTCTTGAATTTTATTAATTTATATCTTATAAGAATTTTATTTTATAAAAGGATTATAAATAGACCTTGTACGTTTATATCTATGGCTAGTAGTTAGAGCAAACTATGCTGAATCGTATATCTTATAGGGTAGGTACTAGTAATGTAATTTTTGGCCAGAAAAACCATGAGTAGAAACACACTTCTAAAAGAAAAAGATAGAATCTGAACCAAAAGCTTTAATATTAACTAGTATAACAGAATTGTCTGAAATTTTATTTTTATATATATATATATAAAACTGGTTTGCAGTTTTGGTGGTCCTTTGTAGCTCATGGAGTTTTGATCTAGAATGTGAACTTTATGGTTGCATGTTATTGCAATTTTCTTCCAATTAAAGTGTAGGTGCCAATTGTGAAAAATTGATAAGTTAGAATACTATGTGAGGATAGCTATACGTTAGTCAATCTTCTTACCAAAATATTTTTGATCTTTGTTTTGATTGTAGTCCTATCAACAAGAAAGCTTTTGCTAGTGCATGTTCTTGATATGAATGTTTTAATCAAATCATATGTTAGACCTAATTTGAAGGAAAGATGAAACTTGGTCATATAAGGACATGCATATTTGTTTTATTATGGATGTGTTGGAAGTTTTCAAAAGTGTTCCATCTATCTACAAAACACAAGGAAAATATGTTCCTTGTGTTTTGTAATTGATGCGCAGATTTGCATCAATTTATGAGATTTTTCAATAGGTTATGGACCCATGTTTCCCAATGCATCAAGAGTGATAGGAGATGATTCTTGGTCTATAATTTCAAATAGATTGAGAGACTAGAAGAGATCTTTTTAGATCTAAGCTTGGATTGGGACAAAATGGGAACAAGGAGCAATTTGAGAGAAATAGCACACATTAGTTGATTTGATGGGGAGGATTCCTTGATTTGGACATTTGAGATGATGATTGCCTTCAAGTCAAATAGATTTATAAGGATTTTTAACTAGATAGAGACTATAGAACAAGCCATAGCAGATGGAGGAGCGACAGATTGGCAAAGCAAGAACAATATTGCAGTAATGTACAACTATGGAAGCATGGAAGAGAAGTATTTATAAAGATTGATAAGTTGTAACTTTGCAAACTAGATGTGGAGTAGATTGAGTATGTTGCATGAGCAATGTGCTTCAAAGAACAAGCACATTCCAATTGCATATGAAACCAAGAGAAGAGAAAGCAAGTTTATAAGTCAAGTAGAAACTCTCGCTAGTCAATTAAGTAACCTTGGTGTAAGAACAGACAAGTCCTCAATCATCATTAAGATTATTTGTAGTTTATTATAGACTTATTGCCATACAATAGCCACATGGGATAATTTACCTTAGGAGCACCAAACCATTGAGAGACTCATTGCAAGATGGCTCAAGGAAAAAACCTTGAACAGATGTGGAGAAGACAAAGAAGATAGTTCAGCAAAGAAAGGCCATCTAGCTACCAATAGAAGAAGCAATAGAGGTAGTGATAATGGAAGACTCAATAAAACACCAATATTTCACAACTTAGGAAGAGAAGAACTTGTAACAAGTTCATAAAGGAGGGACATTGGACAAGCAAATGAAAAGGTGAGCAAAACTTCCCAAGAAGAAAGCAACACAATGTGAATAACCCTAGAAGTCAAGCCAATGCCCTAATGCCATAGAGTATTGCATTTATAGCTAGCGCTGGCAATACTATAAGGATAGAAAAACATCTAGGCAATGATGGAGGTTGTGTATGTTGATGGAGGAGCTTCAAATAAGAGTCAATCCAAGGTTTCAAGAAAATTGAAGAAGGAACTTGGTCCATGTATGTTGCTTAAGATTGAAAGGTTTGGGTTTGTGGAATGGGAGGCATCCCAATTCCTTGTATGCTTGGTGCAAGAAGGAGTCATAAGAGGAGTTCTCTATGCTCTAGAGTTGAAGCACAACCTGTTCAATGTTGGTCATGTAGTGGACAAAGGCATCCAAACCACCTACACCAAAGAAGGTTGCTACATGGAGAAAAATGGAACACTAATAATAATAGGTGTGTGTGATGCAAATCTCTATAGACTTCAGATCAAGCTTACCAATATAGGTAACATTTCCCAAGCTAACTTTGTTATTGCAATGGAGAGAGTGAGAAGCTAAAAAAGAAAAAACACTATCAAAAGTTAGATATTGCACTTTGGCACCAAAAGAGACTTGGTCACCGCAATCTTGCTTACATTAGGAAGACAAAGAGAGAAGGACTAGTAGAGGATCTCAATTTTAAAGGAAAGAACCTGGTAGACAAAAACAACCAAAAGAACTTGGTAGACAAAAGTCTTTCTATGGTGATGGATATACTCTAGAAAAGCAACAAAGATTACCTTTTGCAAAATCCAACAATAGTAGAGGCAAATACAAGGTTGGAGAGTTCTTTCACAATGATATTTTTGATCCTATGAGCATGAGTTCAAGAGGAGGATCAAAAGCTTATCTCTTTTTAAGAATGATACTAGTTTCTTTAGATTTTTATTTTTCTTGAAAGAGAAGTCAAATACTCTCTCTTGCGTCAAACAACTCCATATATTTGTAGAAACTCAGTGTTAAGTGAAGATCAAGAAACTATGATCTGATAAACAAGGTGAATATGTTGGAAAGGAATTCACTAATTCTATTTAGTGTTGGATTATTCAATGTACTTATGGCACCTTACACTCTGAGGAAAATTGTATCTTAAAGAGAGATCATAGAACAATGTTTGAAGCAGCAAGAAGCATATTACTTTCTAACAAGTTGCATAGAGAGTTGTGAGTAGAAGCAATGGCGGCTACTACACATATTTTGAATAAAGTCTTAGAATTAACTCTTTATGAGCTTTGCCATGGAACAAATCCAATAGTTGCACATTTCAGAACTTTTGGTTGATTAGTCTTTGTATACACACCAAAGGGTCAGAGGAAGAAATTTGATCCAAAGGGACAATAGATGTAGTTTTCTGACTACAGTTGAGAATCCAAAGCCTTCAGATTATGCGATAAGAAGAAGAACAAGATATGTGAAAGAAGGGATGTCTTGTTTAGAAAGGAGCAACCCAATCATTGATGGTTATAGCTATTGAACTTAGATACAAATTTTCTTCAAGAGAGAGATGTAGAGCAAGCCAAGACTAGAATGAGCATTGATGAGATAGAAGTTGATGGAGAGTTTTCACAAGCTTTTAAGGAGTCTATAGAGCAGGCTATAGAAGAATCAGCAAGTGAGACTAACATGTGTCTACTTCAAGAAGAAATTGAGTGCAATCAGGAACTTGATTTGCAAATGAGCTCAATTTCAATGATTCAAGATGGAGAAAATTGTAGAAGTAAGAGAATGAGACGACCACCACAAAGACTTGGTGAGTGGGATTATGGTAAGAGATCATATGGTTGCATTGTTGTAGCTAAGATTGAAGGAGGAGATGTAGATATAGATTTTGTTTATTTCCAAGATGCACTGCAATCTATGGTGCACACATTTTTACTAAATTTACTCTTTTTTATAATATCACCTTTGTTGGAAGAGATAGGATAGCTTAATCCATTATTTAGGGAGGAAAGTTCTTAGTTATAGAATTCTTCACAGTAGTGTTTGTCTACTCAAAAACATGATTAATAGAGTCCTAAACCAAAGGACCATTGAAGGAAGAATGTGAAATCAGACATGAACCCAAAGGTTTTTCAAAGCCAAATAAATTTAGTATGGAGTAACTTTTGCTCAGAATTAGTTGTACCAAAGGAACTTTAACCTAGAAGAACTTTGGCCGAGGTAGGAAGTGAACCAAATAAATTGACCCAAACATGTGATGATGATGGTGATGCACTATAGCCCAAACATGAAAATTTTCAAGGACCATACACAAATTTAAATACACCACCACCTAGTTCAAGAACAACCACCAAAGACTATTTCATATTCAAGAACGGTGGTTTGCATTTAAGAGAAGACTAGAAGCATTTGGCAAAGTAATTGCATTGGTGACCAAGATTGTTGAATGATACTTAACGTGTATGGGGTGTGGTACTCTACATTAAATGTATGACATGTAGATAGGAGTGTCCAACCACTTCCTAATCACCAAATGACCAAAGACTTTACCTATAAGACATAGTCGGTGATGGCCAATTTTACTTTTCCTAAATGTAAGCTGTCTTTAGTCTTGATTGTAACCAGTTGACAGCAAGAATCTCTAGCCTTCATAGCTTCCTAGTTTCCATCTGATCTTCATTTGTTGTTGGTCTCCTAGCATCCTTGAGAGGAAAAATGGTGTTTGTCCAAAAGCCCATGGAGAAGATCCTTGAAGCCATCCTTAGAAACCCCACTATAAATAAAATGGGTAGTATATTGTAGAAGAGAATTGATATGTAAAAGACCCAAGACCAAGGAGAGAAATAAGAGAATGGAAGATCACATTGGGACACTTGAATGAAGGAAACTCTGAATGCCTAGCATGAGCTTTGGCTTTTGTATCTATAGGGAGCATACAAGGCTCTTGAGAAGCTTCTCAAGAAACTTCCTTGGGCCACTTTGTTGGAGTGCAAGCCAATTTAATTGGGAAACTTCTCAAGAAGCTTTCTTCTAGAAACCGCCTACTTGGCATACATGCTAAGCTAATTAGAAGCTTCCTTCTAGAAGCTACCTACTTGGGGTGCAAGCTAAGCTAGTTGGGAAGCTTCCCAAGAAGCTTCCTAGGTACTTTTGGAATATTCTAGGTAAATTGGCCTATTTGTTACTTTGTTAGTCCTACTAACTTCATCGCTAAACTCCATATTGTTACATATTCCTCCACCACTAATTGGTGACGTTCTTGTTACCATTGAAGCTTCAAACTCTTGGATGGCTCTTTGTGCATTTTGGAGATGAGAAAGAGGTTCCCATGTGGCATCATGAAGGGGATACCCTTTCTAAAGGACCTTGTACTCCAATTTTTATCGGTGGCCTTGTTGATTGTGGTGACGTACAAGGATGCAATCAACTTCGTACTCCTCATCATCATTGATAGGGACGGGAGGAGGAGGAGGTTGGACTCAAGAGGAAAAGGAAGATGGGTTAGGAACAAAGGGTTTCAACTTGAAAATGTGAAAGACATGGTGGATACGCATATGATAAGGCAAGGCAAGGCAATAAGCAACATGAGAGATGATTTTGGTGACATCAAAGGGTCCTACCCAATCACATGCAAGTTTACAAACTTGAATATTAAGTAAGAAAGGTAGGTTACTAGAGGAGAGCATGACCTTATCATCGACTTGAAAGGTGAGATCATGACGATGGTGGTCCACATATTATTTTTGACAATTTTGAGCAACAAGGAGATGAGATTTAGCTTGTTGGAAGGATTGGGATATGGTGGTCAAGAAGGTGGAAGTATGTGGGACATGAGATGAAGGAGGAGCAAGAAGGAAATCTAAAACAAGTAGATCTTGGCCAAAATTGAGGAAGAAAGGAGAGAATCTAATACTTGCATGTTTGGAATTATTATATGCAAACTTTGCAACTGCAAGACGTTCATCCCAATTGGTATGGTGGATGTTGATGAAGGCATGAAGCATATCCTCCAAGGTGCAATTTTCACATTCAGTTTATCCATTAGTTTGAGGATGATAGGCCGTGGACAAAGCAAGCTTGGTGCCGAGTATTTGGAAGAGTGCTTGCTAAAATTTTCCAGTGAATCAAGGATCATGGTCAGAGATGAGTACACTTGTCATCCCATGATGCTTGAAGACAATGTTAAAGTAGATCTACACCAATGTTGGAGCATCCATGGTATCAAAGGTTGGCTTCAAATGGATTTGCTTACTAGGCTTGTCCACAAACACCATGATTGTTGTGTGTCCTTGCTTCATCTTGGGCAAGGATGTGATGAGATCTAAGCTCACATGTTCCCATCAAGCAGATGGAATGGGGAGTGGTTGAAGGAGTCCACTCAGTTTTTGGTTGCGGGCCTTGTTGCATTGGTAGCTCTCACACGATTGGACAAATTCCTAAACATATTGTGTCATGTTGGGCCACCACCATTGGTGTTGGAGAGTACCCAAGGTCTTGTCCACACCCATGTGACCAGCAATTGGTAAGTCATGGGCTTCTTGGAGGTGCACAAGTTAGAGATCACCCTTGGTTGGAACATATAACCGGTCCTCATGGAATAGAAGGCCTTCCTTGAAGGAGAAGGTGTTGTACTCCTTGTCACATATGTACCAACCATGTACCATCTAAAAAAAGGGATCTTGTTGTAGAGCTTACCTAAACTTGTTTTGGACCTTAGAGTCGGTTGACTGTTGTAATGGCTGCCATGAGGAGAGGGAGAGACTTCAAATCAGGTCATCTTGATAGAGCATTGGAGATGACATGGAACCAAACTAGTTTTTGCTCAAGTTTGATGTCAAACACTTGGAGTTGCTACTCCCATCGATTATATTGACTCTTCATGTGTTTGAAAAGTATGTCTGCAACAAGGGTTTGTGATCGATTTGCATGATCACAAAGGTTTCTCCAAGAGATAATACCTCCATACCTTGGTGGCATATACCATTGCTAGTTGTTCCCAATCTTATGCAAAGTAATTTCTTTCTACAGTGTTTAATTGGTGAGACACAAAGGCAATGGGATGTAACTCATTTGGGAATTTCTATTGTAATATAGCTCCAATGGTAAAGTTAGAAGCATTGAAGTCAACTATGGAAGGTAGTTGAGGATCATATGGTTGAAGAATTGGTCTTGAAGACACCATATGTTTTAGCTCCTAGAATGCTTCTTCATGCTTGGTGGTCCATTGAAATTTTGAGTTTTTTCCCATGAGTTTGATCAATGGTGTTGCCACATGCATATAGTAATGGATGAACCATCAGTAAAAACTTGCCAATCCATTAAATGCTTGCACCTCTATGGGATCCTTGGAGTAGGCCAATCAGTAATGGCTTTGATTTCTCCTCTTCCATCTTGATTTCATCTAATGAGATCTTGTGACCCAAGAAGGTGACTTCCTTCTACCAAAAGGTACACTTTGATTTCTTGCAACAAAACTTCCACTGACATAGTCACCTTAGGACTTCCTCCACATGTTTTACATATTTTACCTCCATCTTGCTATAGATTAAAATGTCATCCAAGAATACCACCACGTTGTCATACTTTTCTTTTCTCTCTTTGGGAACACACAAGATGCCTAGCTGTGGAGATTGTAGATTAGAGGTTGTAGGTAAACCTATAACTACTTTTCTAAACACACGTGTTACCTAACAGTTAGAACCCTCCACTCTCGTAACTAGTATTCTTGTTATCGGGTAGGGTAGTGACAGGCAACCTAACTTATCATCACAACATGCACTCCTGGTCTACTTGTTATCATTTCCAACATTACCAAGGAGAAATACATAGCACTCTTTAGAATGAAAGAACCTAAGCACAATGCCCGCACACCAATCCAAACCAACTAGGCGCACAAACAAGCATGCAAGCATAAAGAGGATCCAATCACAAGAATGTGGCTTTGTGCTTTTCATTAGAAAAGAGCTTCAGAGCCTTTGTGTTATTTCATCAAGCTAATTTCAACTTGTACTCCAAGTCTCCTCCAAGTTGTACTTAAGATCTCAACAAATTCTTACTCCATGTGTGGATTTCCTATGTCTTCTTGATGGGGAAAACTCTGTGCAGCTCATATCAACAAAACTCTTTCTATATATCTTGGATTTAATTGTTCTAAGATTCAATGGAAAGCTTGTGAGATAATCTTCCAATGATATAAAATAGACCGATCAGATCACTACAACCCCCCTAACAAGCTCTCAAAGTTGGCCAGGTTTTTGCAACTCTCACCCTAATTTTGAATTCCCCTTTTTAGGGTTTTGCCCTTGGTTCTTGCAAACTTTCCCCTGATTTCTAGATCAGATGTAAAATTGATCCTCACAAAACACTCTAGAAATCTGAACTCTCAATCATAATCACAAAAGTGAGAGATTTGACATTCAATTAGGATTGAAGAAAGAAATACTCCTCCAAGCTTATGACAGTCTTTTCAATAAAACTTGTTGCATTAGATCTCACTCTCTATGAGTCCAAAGCCAACTCAATTTTCTGCAATAGTTGGTCGTGCTCTTGCATAACACTTTGCAAAATTTGATGGCCTAATCCAACCCCAATCTCTAAATATGGATCAATTTCTAAGTTGGGCTAACTTTTGAGCTCTGCAGACCCAAGTATACTTGATCCAAGACCTTGAATTCTCTACTTTAAAAATTCACATGAAACCTTCACAAAAAGGTGCACATCCTAACCAAAAACAAGGCTGGAAATTTTCATAAGGTATCTTGAACCACAACCTAGGGAGTGACCAAAACTCCAAACCTAATCACTAGCTCTTCTCCATCACCTACACCTCAAGAGCTTCAACTTCAATCAACTTCAATCAACCAGATCTGATTTGAGATTGATCCAAAACTGAAATTTCTTATACTCAATACTGTAATCACTTTGTCTACTCTCTAATCCCATTGACAGATAGTGAAAATGTCTCAAGAAGCTCTCTCAATTGCCTACTTTGTGCTCTTGGATATGAATTTCACCCCCCTGATTCAATTGATCATATCCCTCACAAATTAACTCAAATTATGTGATTTCTATCTCCAAATTGTAGCCTGTCAGCTCCTCTTTCCAACCATGTCCTTTGTTTTCCAATTGGCCTCTCCTAGCTCCTTTGATGGTCAAAAAACTCCAGACTTCTCTCTTGGGACCCAATCTCTTGCACATTTGTCCTTTAGTCTTTGTACTTTTGACAAATGGACACACAATTCCACCTTCAAGCTTATAAGCAAAAATTTAAGCATTCCCCTAACTATAGAAGCACATATATTTTCAAGTCCCAGACGTACTCACAAGTGAGCACCAGAAGGATGATAGGATCCAAGTTTCCCATCACAAACTTCATGAATACAGCCCCGAACGTGCCACCAACCAGTCCCGTAAGCCGTCAAGGTGCAAAATCTGAAGCCTAATGAGAAAAGGATTTGGGAGTGGCAAATCGGGAGCATGGGACATCTCATGCTCAAATGTTTCCTTTGATGTTCTACCACTCGTGCACGGCTCCAACTCTCACTCCCAATGTCCTCCTCCCCCCCGAGACTCCTCGACTAAAACACACCCTTGTCTCTCCACTTGCTCTCATCTATATTCATCATAGCCCTCAAACATGATAAAATTGTAACCAATGTTGTCGTACTTTTCTTTTCTCTCTCTAGGAACACACAAGGTGCCTAGCTGTGGAGACTACAGATCAGAGACTAGAGGTAAACCCGTAATGACTTGACTGAACACACATGTGACCCTATCGTCGGAACCCTCCTTTCTCATAACTAATATTCTTGCTATTGGGAAGTGTAGTATCGGGCAACCTAACCTATCATCACAACACGCACTCTTGGTCTGCTGGTCATCACTTCTAGCATTACCAAGGAGAAATACACAGCAATCCTAGAAGGAAATTATCTAATCGTAATGCCCGCACACCAATCCAAGCCAACTGGGCGTACAAACAAGCATACAAGCACAAAGAGGATCCAATCACAAGAATACGGCAACAACTCTCTGTACTTTTTGCCGGAAAAGAGATTCAAAGCCTTCTTACTATGTCATCAAGCTCTTTTTAACCTGTACTCCAAGCCTCCTCCCATTTTTACTTCAGATCTCAACAAATTTCTACTCCATGTGTGTATTTTCTATATTTTTATGGGGAAAACTCTATGCATCTCATATGAAAATCACTATTTCTGTATAGCTTGGATTCAAAAGTTCTAGAATTCAATGAAAAGCTTGTGAGATCAGTTTTCCAATGATATAAAATACACTTCAATCAGATCACTACAACTTGCTTGACAAGCTTTCAAAGTTTGCCAGGTTTTTGCAACTTTCACCTTAATTTCGAAATCCCCTTGTGAGGATTTTCTCCTTGTTCTTGGTAAATTTTCCATAGATTTCTAATCCAGAAATACACTTGATACTCACAAACACTTAGGCAACCTGAAACCCTCAATCATAATCACTAGATAGGAGAATTGATATCCAATCAAGATGAAAGTTAAAATTGCTCTATCAAGCTTATGACAATATTTTTAGCAGAATTTTTGCATCAGATCTCACTCTTCACAAATCTAGAACCAACCAAATTTTCCACAATAGCTGATTGTGTTCTTGTCTAAACTCCTGCAAATTTTGGTAGCTTAATCAAACCCCAATCCCTAGATGTGAATCAATTCTTGAGCTCAGCTAACTTGTAAGCTCTACAGACCTAGGTATACTTGATCCAAGACCCCAATTTCTCTATTTAAATAATCCATATAAAGCCTTTGTACAAAAGTGCAAAACGTATCCACCGATAACTTTGGAAATTTTTAGAAGAAAATTTGAACCACAACTTGTGGAGTGACCAAAACTCCAAACCTGGTCATTAGCTCTTCTCCAACACCTTACACCTCAAGAGCTTTAACTTCAATCAATCAGATCTGATTCAAGATTAACCCAAAATTTGACTTTTTATGCTCAATACTGTGAGCGCTTTGTCTACTCTCCAATCCCACTGATAGATAGTGAAAATGTTGCAAAATGCTCTCTCCATGGCCTACTTTGTGCTCCTGGGTGTGAATTTTACCCCCCTGATTTAGTTGATTGTATCCCTCCCAAAATTGGCTTAAATTATGTGATTTCTATCTTCAGATTGTAGCCTTTAATTTCTTCTTTCCAACCATGGTCTCCCTTTCTTGAATGGCCTCCCCGAACTCCCTTGAAGGTCAAAAAACTCACAACTTCTCTCTTAGGACCCTAATCTCTTGTACATTTGTCCTTAGTCTTTTTACTTTTTGACAAATGGACCCCACAACTCCTCTGAAGCTTATGAGCAAAAATTTAGGCATTCCCCAACTATAGAAGCACATATATGGTCAAGTCCCAGATATGCTCATAAGTAAGCACCGAAAGGACAATATGATCCAAATTTCCCATCATCAACTCCATGAATACCACCCCAAAATGTATCACCATCTAGTCCCGTAAGTCATCATGGTGTAAAATCTGAAACCTAATGAAAAAAGGATTTGGGAGTGGCATATTGGGAGCATGGGACATCTCATGCTCAAATGCTTCCTCCAATGCTCCAACACTTGCGCTTTGCTACAACTTTCACTCCCAACGTCCTTCTCCCCTCTAGACTCTCCAAACTAAAACACACCCATCTCTCTACTCGCCCTCATATTTTTTCATCAGAGCACTCAAACATGATAAGATTGTAACCCACATGGCCAATCACATACATGTACATAGATGGTTCACATAGCAACATCTCATCCGTCAGATCTAGCATACAACCTACCACACTAACGTGGAGATAAACTATGATAAGTCACTTTTTTACGGCCTACGCAAACCACAACATGACAATGTGGCCAACCACATACATGTACATAGATTGCTCACATGGCAGCATCTCATCCATTGGATCTAGCAGACAACCTACCCCACTAATGTGGGGATAAAATTGATAAGTCACTTTTTTACGGGCTATAAAACCACAACACAAAAACATATCGATCTAGTAGTCTATCCAACACCCGATACATCTTATCCATGAAGACTGCTAGAGATTAGTGAGCCCAAATGGTAGAACTCTCCATTTGAAATGCCCAAACCTTGTGCAAAAGACAGTCTTTTGCACATCCTCCCTATCAATGAGGATTTGCTAATAGTCACTAAGAAGATCCAACTTGGAGAAGTATCAATTTGAGGCAAGGGATATGCATTCTTCACCATTTGTGAACCCAAAAGGTAGAACTCTCCATTCAAAATGCCCATACCTTGTGAAAAAGGTAGTCTTTCGCACATCTTCCCTATCAATGGGGATTTGCTAATAATCACTAAGAAGATCCAACTTGGAGAAGTATTATGCTCCACCCAATTGATCAAGCAAGTCATCAATTTGAAGCAAGGAATGTGCATTCTTCACCATTTTTTATTGAGCCCACAATAGTCAATACAAAAATGAAGTCCTCCATCCTTCTTTGAAAAAAATAGTACTATTGCTCCACAAGGAGATGTATTATGTTGTATCAAATTCTTCTCCAGCAACTCCGTAAGTGTTGTTCATAACTCCTCCAACTCCTTTGGTGAGAATTGATAGATTGGTCTACTCACTAGAGTACTCCCTAGCAATAACTTAATCTTGAAAGGCATACCATGATCGGTAATCCTTTTGGCAGATCATCCAAAAACATGTCCACAAACTCTTGAACTATTTGATCAACCATTGTTTGATGAGGCTCTTGACACTCCTTAGATTCTCCTTGTGTAATCAGCTTGATGTATATCGCAAAAATAAACTTATCTTCCTCCAAAGCTTGCTCTATAGTTGCTTCACTAACAAACTTCCCATCTAGTGACTTATTTTCCTTCAAAGCTTACTCTATAGTTGTCTTCTTGATAAATTTCACATCTTGGGATTGACTTCTTAGGTATCTTACTCAAAGCTGCTTGACAACCTAATCAAAAATTCCTACCTTGGTGTTGTATTTGAATTTGTCACCAATTCCAATCAAATTTAACCTTATGACACTCAAGCCAAGGCAATATATGTGTGGATTACAAGAAGCTCAATGTTGTTACCAAGAAAGACTACTACCCATTGCCATTCATTGATGAGATCTTAGAGGAGGTTGCAGGTCATGAGAGGTACAATTTTGGAGATGGTTAATAGTGGATATAACCAAATCAAGATTGCACCATAGCATCAACAACTCACCACATTCATCACATCTTGTGGAACTTACGCTTTCAAGGTCATGCCTTTTCGGCTTTGCAATGCTCCAGTCACATTCCAACGGTTCATGAACAAGGTACTTGAACCTTTCATTGGGAAATTTGTGAGACACTTCATTGATGACTTTTGTGTCTATGGGATCAAGGAGGAGCACTTTGAGCACCTAATCAAGGTCTTGCAATGCTTGGATGAGGCAAATGCATCACTCAACCTAGAGAAGTGCATTTTTGGATGTGAAGAAGGTCTAGTTTGGGGACACATCATCTCCAAGGATGGAATAGCAATTGATCCTGAGAAGGTAAGGAAAATCTCAAACCTTCCATTCCCTTCAAGCTTGACCAAGTTATGCCAATTCTTGGGGATGGTTGGATACTATAGGAGATTCATCTTCTCATTTTCCAACAAGGCTTATGCATTGACCATGTACATGAAGAAGGGTGTAGATTACATGGTGATTTTGGAGGACAAGGAGGCTCTCAAAGCTTTTGAGGAGCTCAAGCAATCCCTTGTTATAGCTCCAATTCTTGTTAAACCTGATTGGAGTAAGCCTTTCATCCTCTACATTGATCCTTCTAATGTAGCTATAGGATGCACTCTTAGTCAATTAGACCAAGATGGGCATGATCATCCAATAGCTTATACTAGTAGGTAGATGGTTTCAGCAGAGAAGAACTACTCTGTCACGAAGAGAGAAGGGTTGGCATTGATCTTTGGTCTCAAGAAGTTTAGACACTACTTGATTGGAGGGAAAGCCATCATTGTCACAAATCACAATGCTTTGAAGTACATCTTCAACAAGCCTAATGTTGAAGGGAGACTAGCAAGGTGGATGATACTCTTGTTTGAGTATGACTACACCATTGAGGATAGGCCAAGAAAGAAACATGCAAATGTAGATTTGTTATCTAGAGCCTATGATCATGATGGAGATGAGCCAGTGGATGATTCCTTCCCGGATGAAGAGCTCATGAAAATCTCAGTCACTCAAGAGGTTCCAATGGAGTACAAGGAGATTGTGGATTTTGTGACAAGAGGTAACTATCCAGAAGGGATGCATGCTAGGGAAAGGAAGGCCCTTGCAGCAAGATCTAGACCTTACACAATGGTGGAGGATATTCTTTTTCACCAAGGAGCAGATGGTCTACTTTGAAGAGCAATGGGTAAGGAAGAGTATATCTTACTTGTAAAGGAGTTTCATGAAGGTTTAGTGTGTGGAGGACACTTTACAAGAAAGGTGACTACTTTCAAGATTCTAAATGCAGGTTATCATTAGAGAGTGATTTTCAAGGATTGTCTTGATTATTGCAAAACTTGTCATGTTTATCAAGCTTTTGCTAGAAAGTCTACATCTACTCCACCACTTAGATCAATTCCATTGTTAGGACCTTTTGAGAAGTGGGGAATTGATTTTGTAGGTCCTCTCAATAGAACCCTAAGGAACAATTGGTACATTGTGGTAGTTACTGATTACCTTACCAAGTGGGTTGAGGCTAGACCATTGAGGGACAAGAATGAAGATGAAGTTGGTAGATTTCTTTATGAATGCATTATCACTAGATTTGGATGCCCTTTGGAGTTGGTTTCTTATAGAGGAGGAGAGTTTACAGGAAGCATCACTACAGCCATGCTACAACATTTCTCTATCACACATAGAGTAACTACATCTTATAAGCCAAATTTTAAAGGCTTGGTAAAGAGAACCAATCAGACCTTGTGCATGATGTTGGCCAAAGATGCAGAAATGGAGGGGGCTAAACATCATTGGGACAAGAGGATTCATGCAATTTTGTGGGAGTATAGGAAAACCATGAAGACTTCCACCAGGTATTCTCCATTTCAATTGGTATATGGTATTGAGTCTACCTTACCTATTCACTTTGATCTTCCTACCTTCCAAAGCATTCATAGGAGATTGAAGAAAGCACAAGGAGGTGATGCAGAGTAGTCAAGGAAGGATCAACTCATGGAGTTGAAAGAGGCAAGAGCAGTTGCTATGGTTTGAGTGGAGCAAGCCCAAAGGAAACAAAAGGAGAGTTTTGACAAGAGGCAAGGCAAGAAGAAGGTGGAGCCTTTCAAAGAAGGTGGTTGGGTAATGTTGTTTGATTCTATTAGATTCAAGAGAGTGAAAAAGAAGTTTTTGCCTAAATACTTTGGACCTTTCATAGTGGAGAAGGTGTGGGGCAATTACATCTATGATCTCAAGGAGTTGGGAGGAAGACACTTTGATAGGATTAACAATGATAAGTTGAAGATGTACCATAGAAGGTAGAGAGACCTTCACTTTGAGGACAAAGTGAAAACTTAGTCCGGGGGTAAATGTAACACCCATTTGTGCATGTGTGTGGTATTGTGATATTTAGCTTGGTATTACAAGTACTTGAGAGATATTATTTATATAGAGATAAAGGATGGTTCTACATTAGTCATGATTAGCTAGAGTTAGTCATAGCTAAGATAGAAGGGACCTTACTTTAGAGGAGATGGAAAAGATGAGGATCACTATTTTGGATTCTAGTGTGTTGACTTGGTATTATTCCTAGGTGTTAGGCTTTGAGGAAAGTGTTGAGAGTTCTTGAGCCCACAAGCCTTTTTGTTTTGGATTCTTCTTTAGTCCAAGGATAACACATGTGAAGAAATCCCTGACTTTGTGGTTGGGTCAAGATAAGATCACATGCTTAGGAGAATATGCCCACGTGAATGGATATTCCTTTCTACTTTTTGACTTTACTTGACTTTTAGCCTAGTAACTTGAGTTACTCCAGTAATTAGTAACTTTGTTATGTAACTATTTCACAAGTATATAAACAAGGAGTGATGAGGTACTCAACATATTTTCATTTGCAGCTATCTCTCTCTCATTGAGTTCTTTAGTGAGCAATGTCTTGAGTCTTGGAGTGTTAGCCTTGGAAGAGTATGATGGAGTTGGGGTTCCTTGCCTTCTTAGTCCATGGTGCGCTACCATAATAACCATCAGAGGTTCATCTTGAGTGAGAGACAGGCCGGCTCATAGGTCTTGACTTACACAAAGCCTACCAATACACTACGCACGGGTAGAAGAACCGGCACTAAGGAAGATTGATGCTATCCAATAAAGACCACTTGGTACAGCAAATAGAGAAAGATTATGAAAAAATGGATGTTGTTTTTATTTATCGCCAAGTTGGACATTGCATTGCTAAATGTCCACTTAAGAATGTGCAACCTCACAAGCTGCCAAGATAGAGTTTGTGGAACAGAATGATCAGTGAAACAAGGAATCCCAATAGGAGATTTTGAGCTACCTATTGGAAGCTTGATTAGTTCCAATAGGATTGAAGGCTCGACCTATGCAAGTTTGCTTCACTTGCAAGGTACAATATCTAATCGGGGTTGTAGGATTTAGGTTGATTTTGGAAGTTCAAAGAATTGCATGTCTATGCAAGTAGTAAAGAAATTGGGTATTCCTATCAAGCCAATGATTAGAAGTAGATTGATGATAGCGGATGGTAAAAAGTAATGATAGCGGATGGTAAAAAGTGTTATGCATTCCATACCTCACATCTTGTTACTTTTAAGATTGGGAAAGAGTGTTTGGAATGTATGAGATTTGTAGTGGCACCTCTACACTATGATGTCATTCTAGGACTACCTTGGCTTGAACATCATAAGGTTCAATTTGATTAGACCTGACAACAAATTCAATTACAACACCAAGGTATGAATTTTTGGTTAGGTTGTCTGGCAACTCTGTTTGGCACCTCTAAGACACCTAAGAATAATCAGTCCTAGGATGGGAATTTTATTGAAAAGGTAGCCATAGAGCATGCCTTGAAAAGAGAGGAGCCCCAAGATGGGAATTTTGCCAAGAAGGCAACCATAGAGCAAGCTTTGAAGAAAGATAAGTCTCTGGATGTGAAGTTTGTTAGTGAAGCAACCATAGAGCAAGCTTTGGAGGAAGATAAGTGTGTTTTTGCCGTGTGGATCAAGCCAATTGCACAAGGACAATCTGAGGAGAGCCAAGAGCCTCATCAAGCAATGGTTGATCAAATAGTTCAAGATTTTGCAGACATGTTTCCAAATGATCTGCCAAAGTGATTACCCTCCGATTGTGGTATGCCCTTCAAGATTGAGTTATTGCCAAGGAGTGCTCTAGTGAGTAGACCAATCTATCGGCTCTCACCAAAGGAGTTGGAATAGTTGAAAATAACACTTACAGAGTTGTTGGAGAAGTACTTCATACTACATAGTACCTCTCCTTGGGGAGCACCGGTATTATTTTTTCCAAAGAAGGATGGAGGATTTTGTTTTTGTATTGATTATTGTGGGCTCAATAAGCAAATAGTGAAGAATGCATATCTCTTGCCTTGGATTGATGACTTGCTTGATCAATTGAGTGGAGCACAATACTTTTCCAAGCTGGATCCTTGCAAAGGCTATTGGCAAAGACAAATCCCCATTGAGAGGGAAGATGTGCAAAAGATGGCCTTTCGCACAAGGTATGGGCATTTTGAAAAGAGAGTTCTACCTTTCGAACTCACTAATGCTCCAAAAGTCTTCATGGATCAGATCCATCAAGTGTTGGATGGACTATTGGATCGGTATGTGGTGGTGTTCTTAGATGATATCTTAATATATAGTAGGATAGAGATAGAACATGTGAATCACGTGCAAGAAGTCCTAAGATGACTATGAGAATGGAAATTTTACTACAAGAAGTCAAAGTGTGCTTTTTGGCAAAAGGAAGTTACCTTCTTGGGGCAAAAGATCTCATCGGATGGGATCAAGATGGAAGAGGAGAAAATCAAGGCCATTATTGATTGGATTGGCCTATTCTAAAGGATGCTACAAAAGTACAAGCATTTAATGGATTGGCCAGTTTTTACCAACGGTTCATCCATTATTATGCTCACGTGGCTGCACCATTGACTACCCTCTTGGGGAAGGACTCAAGCTTCTGGTTGACCACCAAGCACAAAGAAGCATTCCAGAAGTTGAAACATATGGTGTCAACACGGCTCATTCTTCAACCGTATGATCCTCAACTACCCTATGTGGTTGATTTTGATACTTCTAACTTTGCAATTGGAGTCGTGTTGCAATAGGACTTCCTAGATGGACTACATCTTATTGCTTTTTTGTCTTGCCAACTCAATATGGCTGAAAGAAACTACTCTGATCAAGATCAAGAACAACTTGTAATGGTATATGCCACCAAGATATGGATGCATTACCTCTTAGGGAAACAAGTGATCCTGCAAACTAATCACAAACCATTGTTGCAAAGCTTACACTTGGAACACATGAAGAGTCAATATGATTGATGGGAGGAACAACTCCAATTTTTTGACATCAAACTTGAGTATAAACCAGGTCGGTTCCATGTCATCCTTGAAGCTTTATCATGATGACCTAATTTGAAGTCTCTTCCTCACATCACAGCGGCAATTACGATAGTGTCAATTGAATCCAAGGTCCAAAACAAGTTTAAGTTAGCTTTACAACAAGATCCCTTCTTCCAAATGGTACATGGTCGCCTCACAACATGCGACAAGGAGTACAACACCTTCTCCATCAAGGAGGGCCTTCTATTCCATGAAGACCAGATCTATGTTCAAGCCAAAGATGATCTTTGACTTGTGCACCTTCAAGAAGCCCATGATTTACTCATAGCTGGTCACATGGGTATGGACAAGACCTTGGGTACCCTCCAATGTTGATGGTGGTGGCCCAACATGATGCAAGATATTTGGAATTTGTCCAATTGTGTGAGAGTTGCCAACATAATAAGGTTAGCAACCAAAAGCCGAGTGGACTTCTTCAACCACTCACCATTCCATCCGCTCAATGGGAGCATGTGAGCTTGGATCTCATCACATCCTTGCGCAAGACAAGCAAGGACACACAACAATTGTGGTGTTTGTGGATAAGCTTAGTAAGCAAATCCACTTGGCACCAACTTGTGATACCATGGATGCTCCAACTTGCACAAATCTACTTCCACAATGTCTTCAAGCATCATGGAATACCACATGTACTCATCTCCAACCGTGATTCTCAATTTATCAAGAAGTTTTGGTAAGCACTCTTCCAGATACTCGACACCAAGCTTGCTTTGTCCATTGCCTATCATCCTCAAACTAATGGACAAACCAAATATGAAAATCGTATATTTGAGGATATGATATGTCCCTTTGTCAATGTCCACCATACCAACTGGGATGAATGTCTTGTAGCTGCAGAATTTGCCTACAACAACTGCAAACAGGTGAGTATCAAATTTTCTCTTTCTTTCTCAATTATGGCCAAGATCTGCTTGTTCTTGATTCTCTTCTTGCTACCCCTCCATCTCACGTTCCTCATACTTCAACATTCTTGACCACTATATCTCAATTTCTCCAACAAGCCAAATCTTACATCCTTGTTGCTCAGAATGATCAAAAACAATATGTGGACCACCATCGTCGTGATCTCACCTTTGAATTCGATAAAGTCATGTTATCCTCTAGTAATCTCACTCTCCTACTTAATACCCAAGTTTGTAAACTTGCCCCTAATTGGATAGGACCTTTTGATGTCACCCAAATTGTCTCTCCTATTGCTTATTGACTTGCTTGCCTTGTCATATGCGTATCCATCCTATCTTTTATATTTCCAAGTTGAAACCCTTTGTTCCTAACCCCTCTTCCTTTTCCTCTTGAGTCCAACTTCCCCCTCCTCCTGTCCTATCAATGATCATGAGGAGTAAAAAGTTGATTGTATCCTTGCGAGTCGCCATATTCACCAAGACCGTTGACAACATACGGAGTACAGGTCCTTTGGAAAGGGTATCCCCTTCATGATACCACATGGAACCTCTCTTTCACCTCCAAAATGCATAGATGGCCATCCAGGAGTTCAAAGCTTCATTTGCAATGAGGACGTCACCAACTAATGGTGAGGGAATATGCAACAATATGGAGTTTAATGATGAAGTTAGTATGGCTAACAAAGTAACAAATAAGGCAAATTAGCCTTGAATATTCCAAAAGTATCTAGGAAGCTTCTTGGGAAGCTTCCTAGCTAGCTTAGCTTGCACCTCAAGTAAGTAGCTTCTAGAAGCTTCCAACTAGCTTAACTTGCATGCCAAGTATGCGGCTTCTAGGAGGAAGCTTCTCAAGAAGTTTCCTGGTTAACTTGGCTTTCACTCTAAGAAAGCGGCTCAAGAAAGCTTCTTGAGAAGCTTCTCAAGGGCCTTGTATGCTACCTATAAATACCAAAGCTGAAGCTCATGCTAGGCATTTGGACTTTTCTCTCATTCAAGTGTCCCAATGTGAGCTTCCATTCTCCTTTTTCTCTCCTTGGTCTTGGTCTTTTACAACATGTATTGTAATCTTGATAATTCAAGTTTTAGAAGAGGGTTTCTCATATCTCACCTTGCTTCTAATTTGTGATCTCAACCCTACAACAAAATTCTTGGTGAGCATGGCTCTTCTGCCAATCATAGTAGTCTCCACATCATCTCTACTTTTCCTCAACACTATAAAAAACCTAGACTCTAAAGTCTCCACTCTTTCCACATAAACTCTCACTTTTGCTCCATCTCCTTGCTTAAGGAAGATAACTTCACTCATCAACCTCTTGTTTGTTTTGCAAGATTTGCTAAAGATGCCTTCAATTCCTTTATTTCTTCTACAAGATCACACTTTTGATCAAAGGTGATCCCCATAGGCTCTCCTACATCACATCCTAGAACTAGCCTCCAATCAGCTTTAACCCATAGGGTTTCTTCTCTTCCCTTCCTTGCTTGAACCTTCCAGAATTACTCACGGTAAATTTTGTCATGAATCCTAGAAAACATAAATGTCAATTCCATGCTAGAAAAGTGATTTGAAGTAGGATTAAGACCTCAAATCAGGCCACCATGTCAAGAAGGTTAATCATCAGGTTTCAGACCAAGATGGCCAAAAGCTGATGTCCAACCTTGAATGGCATCGTGACTTGATCTTTCACATTGGCTTCACACACAACAATCCAACAACTCGGCTTACAACTCTAAAATGATCTAACAGATTACACAAACTCATAGGATAAATTTGATGCAACATTGCAAAATTCCCTTTGGCAAGTCTCAATTTTATATTGCTTTGAATGTTAGTTTTTCATCAATTAGAACTCACGACTAATGCATGTTTTACTCTTGTCACTTTTTAATATATCCTCACACAAAGCAATCATTTCCAACAAGTGTACCTTCTTGGTTAGTATGGTTTGAGTTAAGGTTGTTAAAGATCCTTGGATTGGATGTCTTCATTCTTATACAAAGGCTCTTCACTTTGGGTCTTCAATCATACCAAGTCCAATCTGAGTCTTCATCCTTTGACATTAAGTCAATTTCCTTGGGTCTACACTCTCTTCATAAATCACACTCTTCTTCCTTGGCATCCTAAATCCTTTGGTGATCACCAAGGATGGAGCTTCTCTAAGAAGAATTAATTCAACCTATAGCCTTTGCACTACCTCATTTAGTAGGGTATTTAAATGGCCCCAATGGCTAGTGCATTTGGTCTCCCTACTTGCAAACATTTTTTATTTGGAGCCTATCTCTAGTCATACAAATTGACCACCCATTCTACTTTCATATGAGATTTTCATGACTGTCATCTTATGGTGGTGATACAAGATTTCCATCAAGAAAGTACATTTGGTCAAAATTCACAATCTCATTGATTCAAAAAACCTTTGGACCAAATCTTTTCTCACTCCAAGTGAATGGTTACTCACTCCAAGTGACCAAGACCTTTGGATCTCCAAGTGACCAAGACCTTTGGATTGATAGTCTTACTGCAAATGACCAATACTACACTCCTTGGATTGAGGCTTCCATGTGTCACTTGGAGTGGTGCTTCCACTCGTCACTTGGAGTGAGACTTTGCTTGTTCCAAGAGAAGACTTCCTCATGCAAACTTATCTTATCACATGAGTTGTTTTCTTGAATGACCTTATTTGCTTGTTATTCAGCTGGTTCGTTACCTTTCTACCTAAAAGCTAAAGGGAAAAGAACCAAAAAAAAAAATTTCCCAAAAAATGAAAGAACTACAAGATGACAAACCCAAAGATGTGTCATAAACAAAGACATGAGGACCATGAGTGTTTGTACTCAATGGTATAACCAAGGATATCAAGATTGATGATGAACTGATTAATGATGAATATTGCATGTCTTTTAACTCATTTGTCCTTCACTACGTCTGGTTGTATTGCTTGTCATGCATAAAACCTTTGAATCCTATTTGCTAACACTAATTGTCATGAAATTTTATCATGCTAAAAAGAAATAGAGAAAGTAAAACATTTCAAAATAGATTGAGTGGGTAGCTATAGCTCCATCTCAAGTGCAATCAACAACAACATGACTTTGAGGAGCTATTGAAGACTAAGACAAAATGGTGGACATCTTACAAGGCAAATTGGAGAAAACAAAGGTAATGATGTTCACCATAGAGTTCTAGCACCAAGAGTACCAGGTCATAGTAGACATTCAGATTAAGAACCTCTTTGTGTAACTACAAAAGATGGAAGAGGAAGAAGAGGTTGACCTTGCATAGATTCCAAGAGAAGTGATGGCCAAACTATAGGCACATGAACAAATTTGGAGGAGGAGAAGGCAAGGATCTTCTCACATATGGAAAAGACTATGAGCCGGCTTGTCTCTCACTCAGGATGAACCTCTGATGGCTATTATGGTAGCGCACCATGGACTAAGAAAGCAAGGAACTCCAACTCCATCAAACTCCTCCAAGGCTAACACTCCAAGACTCAAGACATTGCTCACTAGAGAAATCAATGAAAGAGAGATAGTTGCAAATGAAAGGATGATGAGTACTTCCTCACCCCTTGTTTATATACTTATGAAATAATTACGCACCAAAGTTACTAATTATTGGAGTAACTCAAGTTACTAGGCTAAAAGTCAAGTAAAGTCAAAAATTATAAAGGAATGTCCATCCACATGGGCATATTCCCCTAAACATGTGATCTTATCTTGACCCAACCACTAAATCAAGGATTCCTTCACATGGGCTATCTTTGGACTAAAGAAGAATCTAAAACAAAAAGGCTTGCGGGCCCAAGAGTTCTCAACTCTTTCCTCAAAGCCAAACACCTAGGAATAATACCAAGTTAACAAACTAGAATCCAAAATAGTGGTGCTCATCTTTTCCACTTCGTCTAAAGTAAGGCCCCCTCTATCTTAGCTATGATTAAATTTAGCTAATCATGACTAATATAGAACCATCTTTTATCTCTATATAAATAATATCTCTCAAGTACTTGTAATGCCAAGCTAAATATCACAATACCACACACATGCACAAATGGGTGTTACAAGACAAAGGAGCAGCTTGTAGGCCTTGTGGAGAAGGCAATCCAAGCTCTACACCAATGACAAGGTTATCCAATTGTCAGATTGGTTGAATGAAGTTTGAGGAGACAAAAAACATCTTACTCCTTGCACTAGTAAATTATAAGGGTAAAGTGGATTTGTTAATTAGAATCTATAGAGGAAAAATTAGTTCTTTGTAATAGCCCCATGACGGATTCGTAAGATGAAGGGAGTACATAGCCAAAGATAGGTATTGTAAAACAATCCAAGTGTAAGAAACCTTTGGCTCAAAAGAATCTTTGCTATAACATGCCTTGTAATAAGACAATTTTGTAGCCAAAGACCTTTGGGTTGTAAACTTGTAAGAGTAAACCAAAAATTAAGTATATGACTTGGCCATGGTGTTGTGTTGTGGTTTGGTTTACTTGGCTAATGAAAATATATTTTAGTGTTATTTATCTCCATAATGTTGGAGTAGATTTTATGATGGATCCTATGGTTAAGTGATTGCTATGTGAGCAATCTACATACATTCAAATCTATATACATTCAAATTGGCCATATGGATTACAATCTTATACTCTTTGAGTGCTCTCATGTATATAATTGGTGGAGAATTGATAGATCTAGGTGGTTTTAGTCTTATGAGTCTTGAGTGGGAGTAGAAAGTTTGCCCAAGAATTGTAGTAGAGTATTGCAGGTAAAGAGTTAGAAGGTAAATTTGACCAAAATATGTTTTGCAATCCTTATCTACCACTCTTGAATCCTTTTCTTGTTAGGTTTCAGATTATGCATTGTGATCACTTTTGATCTTGGATGGTAGTACATTTCAGCTGTATTTTCATGGTGATGGAATACCCACATCATATTATTCTCTTTGTGCTTATTTATGGTCAAGTTTGAGACTTAACCATTCATATCTCCTTGTAGATAAATAGAGACTAAATTTTTTGCTCAAAGCCTTAAATGTAGAGTTTGTGAGTCTCGGTGTCAAAAGGTGAATTTGCTAAGTGACAAAAATGCAAGAGTTTGGGTTCCAATATATGGAGTCTAGGCATTTCAAATTTTTAGGGAGTTAAAGAAGGTTTAAAGAAGGCTTGGGAATTGTTAGGTCAAAAGAGAGTTGTGACCAAGTATTTACAGGCTCAAGTGAGGGCTTGGACACCTACAATTAGAGAGTTGTATTGGGTGAGAGTGCAAGGCAAGATAGTGGTTTCACCTTTCACTCCAAGTTCTTGCCTTTGAGTGAGAAGATGAAGAAGCACCTTGAGAAGGCAGTTGTGGAGAAGAAGAACCACAAGAACAAGTGGTTAGTGGCTGATTATAAGAATCCGGCATAAAGAGCCATTGTAGAAGCACTCATGAAGATCTTCTTCCCATAAAGGACCACATATCTATCAAATGCATTGGTGGCCTTCTTTGAACATATATTTTTTCAAGACTCAGTTGATTGGATGATCTTCCATCAACACACTCAAACCATGTACAACGTCTTTGAAGGGCCCAGACCTCACTACCTCATGCCTTTTATTTTTCCTTTCTATATTGGACATGGATTGCTTATGGTAGAAGAGAAGGAATACTTCCCAAGACATGAAATCTCTTAGGAGTACTCCGATCTTGACCCTATTGGAGAACAACAATTGGAAGACATGCAAAAAAGTTGATGTGAGGTACATATCAACTAGGGAGTTTGTATTGCCTTTCAAGAAGGAGAAGTGCATGGTGTTTGTGACTACCACTCTTGGTGAGACATCCACCAAGAAGAGGAAGAGAGTTTAAGTGATCAAATCTAGAGGAGAAGCTGATCTTCTTGAAGGAGAAGAAGAGGAAAAGCCTTCCAAAGCAGAGGAGACCAACTCATATGAAGACCATGAACTCAAAAAAGAAAGTGAGAGGTCTAAGGGGATGCACCAATTGGTTTCCTTTGCAAAGAACTAATGAATGCTCCTATCCAAAAAAATGGTAGAGATCAAACCCTAGAGCCTGAGCTCCAAGAAGAGAAAGAACTACAACTAGATGCTTTCATCCCAGGTTCCCCATCACCAAAACTTCCCAAACCCTTGCACAAATCCCCCAAGAAGATGAGTGGTTTGTAGGAGATGTGTTCAGAGGTCATTCCAAAGAAATAAGAGGAGTCGGTGCACAAATTGAGTGCATAGGAAGAGAAGGAGGTGTTGAAATCCATGCCCAAATTGAGGTATATTGGGGATATCCGAATACCCCGGATGTTAACCTTGGGTACCTACTATGCTATATACTGGAGGAACTATCCAAACATATGCTCGTATGCATCTATGGTATCCATGATACATGTCGAGTCAGAGAATTACAAAGCGGAGGAGCATGCGTTGAGGAATGAAGTCTTGTATCACTTCAAGGAGCAAAGAGCCCTAGCAACTGAGCTGCAAGGGAGGTTTGCCATGAAGGGAGCCAGCGTAGAAACCATGTAGAAAGTACCTTGCAGATGAAGGTAGTAATAGAGGATTTGGCAGACTTCGGTTGATAGACATTTAGTGCGAGAACTATGTGGAGGTCTCCATAGCCTACTCGAGGGAAACCACAAGTTGATTGAAGGAGTATCAAGAAGAAATAGCTGACTTCTTCTTGATACTTCCAGAAGAAGTTAGTTTAGTTGTCGTAGGAGCTTCACATTGCCACAATGTTGGTGAGATATAAGAAGAAAGAAAAGAGGAAGTTGTCAGAAAAACCCGGGCCGCCATCAAGCAACTTACACTCTTTGTAACGTTTACTTATTGGGCAGTTTATCTTAGTACTGAACTCTCATACCACACTTAGATTCTCGCTTGAAAATGAGTGTATTTTAGAAGTTCGTGTGACTCTCGTTGGTTGGTTGGGAAGCATATTGCCTTTGTCAATTAAGGTTGTAATACTTACACCGGATATTCAATTCTTGCTTTTGGTCGCTTCTTTGGTTCTATAATTAGGAGTTCATTCTCATTTATTAAACAACTAGAGCACTTCCTTTATTTATTTCATTTTATTTTTTAGAGTGGATATTGGCCACACTCATAGAAAGTCAAAAATTAGATAGGCTTTAGCTTTTGTGATATTCGTGACTTATTTGTTATCGCGATGCACTTCTGAAGCATCCTTAATAATGATCATTTTCCTGCATCGGAAAAGGCTTGACTATAGTGCCTGCATTTCTCTTTTCGTGGAAACCACTGAGACATATATATATTCTTTCAAAGTTCTCATTCAGTTCCTTGAAATTCCCATTCTTCACTTCTTACTGCCTGAATTAAAGCGGTAAACTTTATCGAAGTAAGAAATATATTCGTCTTAATCATATCCCGAAAGTTCATGTCCTAAGGTCCGAAACATAAGTAATAAATATATTCGCCTCCAATCATACTCCAAAAGTTCATGTCCTAATGTCGAAAACCTGATGACAAATTGAATGGGAGGACAGATCAACACCTTTGGGTAAAAGCAAATCATACCCGATTCAGATGCATTCAGACATTTAGTTGTCTTCGTCTGCACCAACTAGCGGTCTTTGAAGTATGATGGACATGGGCACAGCTGTGTAAAAGTTACGATGAAGAGTGTTATATAGCACTCTCGACAATCTGATTGTCCGAGATCTTATCCAAGGGCTTGGAATCATGCGCTTTAACAGCTCTGAAATAACATCAAGCTACTAACTGTTTGTGTATGATGAATCAGTGTGTTGCTAAACAAACAGTTGCCGTCAAAATTGCTGTCCACTAAATGTTTACATATCAGGTTGAAACACTTTTGTCTTTTGCAGCTACAGTGGTCAAACAGGCAATCCGTAGTATTCAAGGACAAGCATTCCATGGAGCTTCTAGTGTCTTAACCAGTGAGAGAACTGCTCTTCACTCCACGATCGCCGAGACTCAACCAGAAAGTTAAAGTCCCTCCTCATCCCGAATGTCTTCGGGCTTCTTGTAGGGGCTTGTCGAGTCGTTGCAAAAAGATATGACCTGTCATGAACCTTGACTGCACAACATCACAGAACTATCATCAGAAGACGAAAATTGTGCGATTCAAGTGATGCAGGTGTACTCAAGAACGAACACGTGAAAAGTACCAAGACGTAACGAAATAACGTACCTGCTCAACCTTCTCCAACTCCAACATGTCCTGAGGAGATAGAGAGAAATTGAAATTGTCAAAGTTCTCTTTGAGACGCTCAGCCTTTGTGCTTTTGGGCAAAACATTATTTCCCATTTGATGATTGTTATTGATGCCCCATCGTAGCGACACTTGCACAGTGGTCTTGCCAACTTTCTCAGAAATCTTCCTTCATGTTGTATTCTCCAGCAGATTCACCACTACTCCAAACGTTCCCCAAGTTCCAAGAGGCGATAGGTCTGTTGCATGGATGTTAAGAAGTAGCATTAAGTTCCAGAACAGAATTGGTCAAAAGCTTCCGATCACCACTTGCCGTGATAATGCTGCATCATAACGGACATGTGATAAAACTGTGGCGTAGCGGTACGATCTTTCAGTTTAACATTGTTTCTCCAGCCAATTCACGGAAATGGGGTGAGAGTTTGAAGGTTATGCATCTCAACAATCCCTTAGTGTGAAAGTATAACATTACAGGCTTTGCATTCTGTCCCCTTTCCTACCTGCGCTTGAATATATAGCACGATTGCTCCTCTCGTCAGATGTCATTGTCATTGTCTGAGTTGGAAGAGTGGCACATTTACTTTTAATGAGAAAGACGTCAAGCTGCAAAACATATATATAGCCATGGTGGCAGCGCAATACACAGGATGAAAACTGCAATTAGAGAGATCTTACAGATAAATGAATATTGCGAGTCTTCAAGAAAGCCCGAAGCTTGTCGTTTCGCCACAATGGATGACATTCAACTTGATTCACTGCTGGGACCACTTTCGCATACTCCAGCATTTCCGTTATTCTTTCGGATGAGAAGTTGCTATCTCCAATGGACTTCGTTTTGCCAGCTTCGTTTGAGAAGTTGCTAACTCCAGCTTAAAAATTACTTGACGAGGTCCAAAATGTATCGACCCTGAAAATTTGCAACGGACCGAGCACAGAGATCTAGCATAAAGCTGAGACACACCAGAGCTTTGAATTAATCCATAAATCCTCCCTCTTGACGACGCCTTCTTTGAAGAGTTTCTGTCGACAGTCACCAATCTACTTGGACAGCACAATCAGTTGATAGCATTTAGTTGAGAGTATACCTACTCTCGTTTCTTATGAAACTTTAACGACAACTGGATCTCCTGTTCCTTGGCATATTGAATGAAATTCGACACATCTCCAAGCAAGCTTCAAAATCATAACGATAATGATATCCATGTTATTATTTATGTCTTTCTCGTGGCCGTACACGTGAGCACAATCAATATGGCGATATCCCACCTGGACAAACATCATGTGCAATGCTACTAATTTTAAGAGTGGAATAATCATATGTCATCAAACAGGTACAAAGTTCAAATGAGAACTGCTTTAAGCGCATCCCCATCTGCTGTAAATTCATTTGCTAAGGCTGTTTTACTTTGATTAACCAGTGCAAGGAATGTGCCGGATATAATATGGAATTTACTTCCCGTCCGTCGTTGCAATTTTGCTGGTTGACATTCTGACATCTTTCAAAAGAGTAAAAGAAGAGGCACAACGCATGCAGACAATGAAAGTGAGAAGAGAACATGAAGACCAGGTTTGCCGGAGGGTAGGCGGCGGAAACGTAGACACTAGTTCCACGAGAGAACATATGAATTTCAACTGGTTTATGAGTATGAGTTATGAGAGGCCAGCAGATGAAGGGAACGAAAGTAAATGCGAAGAACTCTGATTGTGCACAGGAGACAACACCAGAAGAGGGTAGGACGGATACGAAGAAGAAAAGATACGAACAAATGGAAGTCTTGATTGAAGTTACCCACAACAAGAACACAGGTCACTGAAGATTCAACTCTCCTAACACTATAACGTTCATGCATTACGATATTGTAGTCTCCTGTATAGTGTGAATGTACCACGATGGAAGTTAGTTAGGATGCAACATGCTTAATAAGAGCTAGAGATGGAATTGGATAAATCTGAGCAGTAGGTGGATGGTTTCTCTCCATTTTGAGAGATTTCTCTCGCGTGCTGACAGATTGAGGACAAGAATGGCGAAACTAAAACCATCAGAAAATCCAATCGACAATAATTACCTAGTTTGCGCAAAAACTCCACATTGAACTACGAGAACAAGACACAACCAAATCGCAATGAGAAAATGACAAGAATGAAAATGCAATTCGGCATGCCACTCCCCTCACAAAGCAAAGCTGGAGTTCCAGACTTCGCCTTCCGATTCTTACCCCACTGTCTAAATCTGGCGCTTAAAAAAAATAGTCCAATGCTCACTTCACTTCAGAATGCAAACAGCGAACCCAAACTTGCACGTACCAAAAGAATCGCTTTACAAACGAGCAACAGAAGCTGCAGCAGGAGGAGAAGAACCTGAGGCGGAAGACAAACATACGTCTCCTCGCAGAATTTGCCAATTCAGTAGTCTGTGGCCAAAAGGGAGGAACTCCAAATGTGAAACTCCGGATGGCACCAAGTCCTGGGGAACGGAAAAGAGTAACGCTCCTGAAAGCATGTCCCGCTTGCGTTATCACTCAAGAAATGCGTAATGTGATATGACATCCAGATTCTTCTGGCATGTCAACCCGGTCAGAAACCAAATGCTTACCCTCATGGGAACCCCTTGAGGGTAAGCAAACCAAGGTGCAAAGCTTTGGACTATAACGTGAGGACAAGTGGTTGCTATAGTCTAGTGCTGTAGACTGTAGACGTATAGTAGGGAGACATGCTAACTGCGAACGAGAGTTCGACAGTTAACTTTAAACATAAGATGGGCACCAAAATTCTACGGATGTATTAGTAGTCTAGTTAGGGCCCGACGGGAGAGGGAGTGTGAGAAAGAGAGAAAAGAAATTATTTACTTTCGGATGGTTCAACTAGTCAGTATATATACATTTTGTATATGAAAAGAGAAAAAGGCTACCTTTTCATATTTAGTATATGAAAAGGGATGAATAGTTTCGAATCGGTCTGTTTTTAATTTTTATTGGTATTTATATTGAAAATATTAGGTTTAATGATTTATATTAATATATAAAATGAAGTAAAATATACATTATTTTTCTAAGAAATAGAAAGAATATTACAACTGTCTTTTGTTGCATCTCATAATTTTGGAATGCTCCAAATTCTAATTGTGCTTTTAAATTAGGATCAATTCCTGCAAAAACATCTCTAAGTAATGTTCTAGCACCATGCCAAATATGACCAAAGAAAAAAAAGAAAAAAAAAGCAAATGTAGCATGACCAAAAGTTAACCAACGTCTTGGACGACTTCAAAAAACAACATCAGATTTTAAAGCGTGACATCATCATAATCCTTATGAAGATTTTTTAATTGTAGACTGATTATTTCATATAAAACTTTAACATAATTTTTTTATTCTTAGTTTTTTGAGAATTGATTTAAAATGAATATTTTTTATGAAAAAAATTTAATAACTATTATTATTATTTATTATAATATTTACTTGTATGAATTATAATATGACTTGTATTTTGTATATATGACTAAAAAATTTTAATTAGTTTCACGTGTTATTTTAATGTTTTTATATGAATCACAATTTTATTTATATATATAAGGATACCTCATGCTCGGTGTGTCATTAATGTTTTATTTTATAAAGAGTAAAGACTAATGTGAAAAGGATGTCCAAGGATCATGAATGTACCATTCGGGATATTCAAGTGAGCCAAGCAATCGTGTAGCCAATGATGACACTCGATATTATGGACACTTCTTCTATCCCTTTGTTGATCATATCGGGGACACCAATTGAGTCATGGGAGAAGTTAGCATCTAAGATGGGTGTATTTTGGAAATATTTGAGATTAGTATTTTGTGTCCATGCTTATTCTATGGGTTTCCCCTTACACTCCATGATGAGGCTAGATAAGCTTTTTGCCTACCACTTGATAATTTGGCATGTGATCCCTTAGATGAGTTAGCATGGTTCTTATTTCTCTTAGTCCCGCAATGGTATCTTAGTTATATTAGATTGGGACATGTATGGTGTGTGATCCCTTAGATGAGTTAGCATGGTTCTTATTCCTCTTACTCCCTCAATGGTATGTTTGTTATATTAGATGGGACATGTATGGTATAGAAAGATGGTTGTTAGATTTCATAGATTTTGAGTGGGGGATTGGGTTGTTGTAATAGCTCGAGTATAGAAGCACACAAGATTTGGAACCCTCAAGAAACTCCAATGTTCCACAAGAGCATATTCTCTTTATCATATAGCAAAGAATATCCCTTTAAAGGAAGTTACTCCCTTAGATTAGATACATGGATTGGTGGCATGTTAGTGAGCTACACCTTTAGATTAGATGCATGGATTGGTGACATGTAGATGCTTTGGTCAAACTTTTTTGATCAAACGAGAATCTTTGGAGAACATTTCTTTAAGAAGCTCATAACAACATGGAAGAGATACCATTTGAAAGATCTCAATGAGATAAACAATAACGGAAATGGCAATACTTGTCCTTTTGGACGGAGGTGAAATTCCATTTTTTTGAGGCTTAATTCTTTCATTTAGGCCTCCAAAATTGCTTTTAAAGTTTTTGTTTTCTTGGTTTTACCCTATTAGTGAAAGTACTCTTTTTGTGACTTCTCTATCTGATCTACTTAGACCATCATGTATTATATCTCTAAAAATATTACTAAGTCAACTTTTACATATATTTACTTTGTCTAACTAATGATATTACGATTGCACTACATGAAGAATCTATTATGGTTGCATGTTACAAGAGACATGTTCAACCACAATCTACCATAAATTCTACTTGATTACAATAATGTAGGATATTGGTTCAAGCATGAGTTTGTAAAGCAACATGAGTATAGAGTGGTTACTACACTCTTTGGCTATGGCTAGTCCCGCTAAGGAGACTATCTCTTCCTTACGCTCACTACATCCTATCTTAGATTCTCAACCTTAGTAGCTTTTATATCTTGATAGGTCTTGCCTCAAGCATTTTGCATTGCTCCATGCCTCTCCTTAGGAGACTTGTCGAGGATGGTATATGAGCACCTTAGAAATGTTTTAAGGTATATAATCCTTCAAGTGGTTTTAGCAAGTTGTTTTAAGTGGCTACAATAATAAAAAGGAGAGATATTCCTATGTCAATTATTTGGGTGTTATGTGTGAGCCAACTTCTAGCAATGGAGAAGGATATAAGGGGCATTAGACCAATTGCTATTAAGGAGATCTTTTTGCATCTTGTTAGCCATTTTCCTTTAGTATCAGTTGCACTTTTGATAGCACTTCAATCTATATCAATTTGGATTAATTACAATTGAAGGTTTTGAGGCTATGTCTCTAAGCATTAAGGCATTCCTAGATATCCATCCATACAAGTGGTTCAACCTACAAGTGGATGTTGAGAGTTTTTATTAATAACATCTCATGTGCATCCATCTTTAAAGAGCTTATGGAGGCTGGTGGATCCTTGGTGAGTCTTATTACTTTTGTGTGGTCTTTCTATTGCTCTCCTACTTCCTTTTACTACCACCAATATTTTCACATGAGAGAGTCACCATCTTGGAGTTAGTTATTATACACAATAGAGAGATCTTTTAGGGAGACCTTTACTTGCCATGGATGCCTTTAGAGCTCTCTTACTACAACTTTGGTCATGCCAAGTTGTGTATTTCCCTCCTAATCATTGATTTTCATGATCTCTTTCTTCCCACAATCAAATAAGGTGATTGAACTATTGTTGCATAACAATGATACCCTCAGGTATCGCCCTCATGACTATTATACTAATAACTATCTATTCTAAGCTAGTACATAAAAGCAACACATCCACCACTCCTTGTAAGTTACAATCAAAAGGATCAATGGTTCATTGAACAAGATGATGACATTCAAAAATTCTATCCAAAGCATGAAATGATGAATTGTGTGATAATGTTTTGGTAGTATATGGACAAAAAAATCTTAATGGTTTGAGGGAATAGATTTAGTGGTCCATAAATTCCATCCATTCCATTCTTGTTCTAATACCAATGTAAAAGACCAAAGAGAGAAATATGAGAGTGGAAGATCAGAACTTAAAGTCACATTGGAAATGCTCAAGTGTAATGTTCCAAGGATAGGATAACTTCCATGAGAAACACAAGGGACAAAACACAAAGCTTCACACTCAATACTATGATGTCCCAAAGGAGCACCTTGTCTTTATTATATAGCAAAGAGGACTCCCTCAAAGGAAGCTCCACCCTTGGATCATATACCTGGATTGGTGACATGTTAGGAGCTCAACCCTTAGATTAGTTGCATGCATGGGTGATATGTTGGTTCTAGTCCTAACTTGTTGCTCAAACAAGCTTTGACCAAAGAGAATTTTTAGGAAATATTCTTGTACAAATCTCAAAATGGCATTGATGAGGTACCATTGGAAACCATACCACATCAATGAGACAAAAAAGGGGAAGGAAGGCCAGATTTTTTACCCTTGGAAGGAAATCTACACATTTTTAGGCCTAAATCATCCATTTAGGCCTCCAAGATTTGCTCTAAAGTTTTTAGGGTATTTTTGGCTCTTGCTCTATTAGTAGAAGTACTCTTTTAATGGTACCTCTATCTAATCTACTTAGTATATTATCTATAAAAATCCTTCCATATGTTACCAAGCTAATTTTCACCTTTGGATAATATAACTAACTTCTAACTATTAGTATTCATCAAGTGAGTGAAACTCCAAATGCCTAGCTTGAGCTTGGGCTTTGGTATTTAGAGATAACTTGGGCACAAGGCTCCCAAGAAGCTTCCATGGAAATTTCCTTTTTAAAGCCACCTTAGCTGGAGTGCAAGCTAAGCTCATCATTTTACTTGGTGTGCACACTAAGCTAGCCATTTACTTTGCATAGAAGCTAAGCTAGTCATCAACTTGGCGTACAAGTTACTCAATCCCTATAAGGGTCCTAAAAGCTTTGTGGATACTTCTAGAAATATATATATATGGTATACTATTTCTTTTCAACTATAGGTAGCTCCATATCAGCTTTGGCTAAATCCATATTATTACATGTAGGCCTCTTATCTATGTAGAAAACAACACTTGTAGCATTTTTGAGTAGTTGTGCCTCTTTTTTGGGTAGTTAGGCCTTTTATGTTATGGTTGTTGATAGGCTAATCTTGGAGACGTATTTGATTGAGGTGGAGGAGAGATCCTTCTCTCTCCAAATATTATTATAGTAGATGAAAAACAGTCTATCCCCACCGGCACAAGATAACTTTGCTTCCTTTGCTTCCTTACATGCTGATTAGACTAGAGGTTTTCAATCTTCCATGATGGAGAGATAGTGTTAGCATACGCTACATCCTCTTTTAGTTGACTCATACACTCCTTTGGGTACTAGAGCACATCTTTGCTCTTGCTCTAGCAAGGATGCATGCTCTTGGATCCTAGTGTAAATGTCCAAGGAGAGAAATAGGAAAATGGAAAGTTAAGATCACATTGGGACTCTTGAATGAGGGAAACTCTAAATGCCTAGCATGAGCTTGGGCTTTGGTATTTAAGGGAGTATATAAGGCTCTTGAGAAGCTTCTCAAGAAGTTTCCTTAAGCTATTTTCTTGGAGTGCAAGCCAAGTTAACTGGGAAGTTTCTCAAGAAATTTCCTTCTAGAAGCCGCTTACTTGGCATGCAAGCCAAGTAAATGAGAAGCTTCTCAAGAAGCTTCCTTCTAGAAGCTACCTACTTGGAGTGTAAGCTAAGCTAGTCTGAAAGCTTCCCAAGAAGCTTTCTACTAAAAATGCTACTTGGCATGCATGTTACCCAATACTTGGAAAGTACCAAGTAGTTTCCTGGATACTTCTAGAATATTCTAGGTTAATTTGGCCCATTTGCTACTTCATTAGCCTTGACTAACTCATTGGTAAATTCCATATTGCTACATATTCCCTCACCGCTAGTTGGTGACGTCCTTGTCACCATTGAAACTTCAAACTCTTAGATGGCCATTTGTGCATTCTTGGGATGAGAAAGAGGCTCCCAAGTAGCATCATGAAGGGGATACACTTTCCAAAGGACTTTGTACTCTATGTGTTGTTGGCAATCTCCTTGAATGTGGTGACATGCAAGGATACAATCAACTTCATACTCCTCACAATCATTGATAGGGATGGGAGGAGGAGGAGGGTGGACACGAAAGGAAAAGGAAGTGAATTAGGAACAAAGGGTTTCAACTTGGAAACATGAAAGAAAAGGTGGATGTGCATGTGATAAGGCAAGGCAAGTCAATAAGCAATAAGAGAAATGATTTGGATTATGTCAAAAGGTCCTATCCAATTAGGAATAAGTTTATGGACTTGGGTATCAAGTAGGAAGGGGTAGGTTACTAGACAATAGCATGACCTTATCACCAAGTTGAAAGGTGAGATCACAACAATGGTGATCCAAATGTTGTTATTGACAATTCTAAGCAACAAGGAAATGAGAGTTGGCTTGTTGGAGGGATTTGGGATATGCTAGTCAAGAAGGTGGAAGTATGAGGGATATGAGATGGAGGAGGAGCAAGGAAATAATTTGGAACAAGTGGATCTTGGCCAAAATTAAGGAAGAAAGGAGTGAATCTAGTGCTTGCTTGGAATTATTGTATGCAAACTATGTAACTACCAAACATTCATTCGAATTGGTATGGTGAAAATTGATGAAGGCACAATGTTTGGTTTGTCCATCAATTTGAGGATGATAGGCCATGGAAAAATTAAGCTTGGTGCCAAGTATTTACAAGAGTGCTTGCCAAAACTTTCCAGTGAATCAAGGCTCACATTTGGAGATGAGTCCACAAGGCATCCCATGATTCTTGAAGACATTATTGAAGTAGAGTTGTGCCAATGTTAGAGCATCCACAGTATCAAAGGTTGGTGGTGCCAAATAGATTTACTTACTAAGCGTATCCACAAACATCACAATTGTTGTGTGACCTTGTTTTGTCTTGGGCAAGGATGTGATGAGATCTAAGCTCAGGTGTTCTCATTGACCAGATGGTTTGGGGTGTGGTTGAAGGAGTATGCTTGGTTTTTGGTTGTTGGTCTTGTTGTGTTGGTAATTCTCATAAGATTGAACAAACTCTTAAACATCTTATGCCATGTTGGGCCACCACCATTGGCGTTGGAGGGTACTCAAGGTCTTGTCCAAACCCATGTGACAAGCAATTGGTAAATCATGGGTTTCTTGAAGGTTCACAAGTCAAAGAACACCTTGATTGGAACATAGATTTGGTTCTCACAAAATAAAATGCCTTCCTTGAAGGAGAAGGTGTTTTACTCCTTGTCACATATTGCAAGATGACTTTGTACCTTCAAAAAGAAAGGATTTTGTTATAAAGTTATCCTAAACTTGATTTGGGCTTTGGAGTCCATTGATTTCATCATAATTTCCACCGTGATGAGAGGAAGAGACTTCAAATTAGGTCATCATGATAGGGCATCAAGTATGACATGGAACCAATTGGTTTTGTACTCAAGTTTGATGTCAAACAATTGTATTTGTTTGTCCCATTGATGATATCGACTCTTCATGTGTTTCAAATGTAATAGCTGCAACAAGCGCTTGTGATCAGTTTGCATGATCACTTGTTTCCCCAAGAGATAATGTCTCTATACTTGTAATACTTTGAGGAAAAGATAACTCTTCAAGAGAGAAACATAGATTTCACACTCAATCTTCCAATGCCCCAAAGGAGCACCTTCTCTTTATTATATAGCAAAGAGTATCCTCTCAAAGGAAGCTCCACCCTTGGATCAGATATATGGATTGGTGACCTATTAGCAAGCTCCATCCTTGGATTAGTTGTTTGGATGGGTGACATGTCAGTCCTTGTCTTATCTAGTTGATCAAATGGGTTTGATCAAAAGGAATCTTTAGGGAATCTTCTTGTAGAAAGCTGAAAATTGCATGGGTAAGGTACCATTGGAAAGCTCTCGATGAGAAGAATTGTGAGGGAGAGAAGGCAAACACTTTGTTCAAAAGGGCAAAATGTTTCCATTTTTAGGCCTAATTCATCCGTTTAGGCCTCCAAAAATAGCTTTAAAGTTCATGCTATTTTTTACTTCTGCTCTATTAGTAGAAGTGCTCTTTTCGTGATACCTCTAGCTTATCTACTAAGTGCATCATGTATAACATCCTTCCAAATGTTATCAAACCAAATTTCATCTCTAGATCATCTATCTAACTATTGGTATTACAATACTTTGGTGGTATATACCATTGCTTATTTTTCTTGATCTTGAGTATAGTAATTCCTTTTTGTGGTATTTAGTTAGCAAGACATAAAGGCAATGGGATATAACCCATCTAGGAATTCCCATTGCAACATGGCTCCAATTGCAAAGTTAAAAGCATCAAAATCAACCACACAAGGTAATTGAGTGTCATATGGTTGAACAATGGGTCTTGAATACACCATATGTTTTAGCTTCTAGAATGCTTCTTTGTGTTTGGTTGTCCATTGAAGGTTCAAGTTCTTTCCCCAAGAGATTGGTCAATGTTGTGGCCACATGAGCATGGTTGTGGATGAACGGTTGATAACAACTTGCCAATCTATTAAATGCCCAAATTTTTGTAGCATCTTTTGAAGTAGGAAAATTAATAATGGCCTTGATTTTCTCTTCTTCCATCTTGATGCTCTTTAATGAGACCCAAGGAGGTAGCTTCCTTCTACCAAAAAAAGAAAGTACACTTTGACTTCTTGCAATAAAACTTCCATTACAAAGTTGTTGTAGGACTTCTCCCACATAACTCTTATGCCTTTTTCTAATTTGTATGCATCTATCTAATTTGTATACCTCTATCTTATTATAGATTAAAATATCATCCAAGAACACCAATCCAATAGCCCATCCAACACTTGATGCATCAGATCCATGAAGATTAGTGAAGCATTAGTGAGCCCAAAAGGTAGAACTTTCCACTCAAAATGCTTATACCTTGTAAAAAAAGTAGTCTTTTGTACATCTTCTCTATCAATGGGAATCTATCAATAGTCATTGTAGAGATCCAACTAGGAGAAGTACCGTGCACCACTCAATTGATTGAATAATTCATCAATTCAAGGCAAGGGATATGCATTCTTCATTATTTGTTTATTGAGACCACAATAATCAATACATAAGTGAAGTACTCCATCCTTCTTTGGAACAAATAGTATTGGTGCTCTACAAGGAGATGTACTATGTTGTATAAAATTCTTCTCCAACAAATTAATTAATATTGTTCGGAGCTCATCCAACTCCTTTGGTGAGAGTAGATAGATTGGTCTACTCATTGGAGTACTCCTTAGCAATAACTCAATCTCAAAGGATAATCCTTTTGGCATATCATCCAAAAACACATCTAAAAACTCCTAACATATTTGATCAACCATTTTTTGATGAGGCTTTTGATCCTCCTCAAATCCTTCAGGTGTAATCAGCTTGATCCACATCCAAAAAATTGATTTATCTTCCTCCAAAGCTTGCTTTATGGCTACCTTCCCAATAAACTTCCCATTCTAGGACTGACTTTTCTTAGGTTTCTTATTCAAAAGTGCTAGAAAACCTAATCAAAATTTCTTACCTTGGTGTTGTACTTGAATTTATCATTGGCTCCAATCAAATTGAACCTTATGATGTTCAAGCCAAAGTAGATCTAGAATGACATCATAGTGTAGAGGTGCCATTACAAACCTCATACACTCCAAATACTCCTTCCCAATCGTGAATGTAATAGGATATAAGATACAAAATGCAAAACCCTTTCTACCATTTGCCATTGTCAATCTCCTTCCAATTACTTGCTTGATAGGAATACTTGATTCCTTGCTAATTGCATGGATATACAATTCTTTGGACTTCCAAAATCAATCAAAATCCTACAACCATGATCAAATGTCAGACCTTGCAAGTGAAGTAAACTTGTATAGGTTAAGCTTTCAATCCCATTGGAACTAATCAATTTCTCAATATGCAGCTCTAAATCTCCTATTAAGATCCCTTGTTTCCTTGATCATTTTTCTCTTTAAAATCCATTTGGGCAATTTTTCGAGGTTGCATACTCTTGAGTGGACACTCAAAAATGTCATGTCTAATCTGGCAACAATAAAAGCAATCATCATTTTGCTTAAATCTTTCTTGATTTGTTGTGCCAAGTGGATTTTGTGGATGACATCAATCTCCATTAGTGTTGGCTCATCCACTCGTGTGTAATGTGTTGGTAGGTTTTATGAAGGTCCAAGTCAAGACCAAGTTTTTGCAACCAAGGAATCAAAGCACTCAACCAACTACATAGCTTCTTCTAAGTGTTTTGGCTCTCTCATAGTCACTTCTAATTTGGTTTGTGACTTCAGCCTCACAAATTGATCTAGAGCTTCACCGTCCAATATATTTGGAATTTTCATAATGGTGTTTTGGGATTGCATGATTAGCTTCTTACATAACCAATTTGCTTCAACTTTACCAACGTATCTTGTGTAGCTCATATTGCATTTATTGTTTAGAATCACCTAATTATTACACCCTTGAATTCTTCCCGTGGCAAGATTGATGCAACAAACTACCATTTAGCTTGCTCCACTCAAAATTGCCTCCATAGTTTGGTTGCTCCATCTAGTTGGCTTCAAGCTAAGAGAATCTATTTTTGTTCATCTTGAAGATTTGTAGTTTTGAAATAATATTCATAGTCAAATACAAAATTCTCCATTGCACCCATGAGATTCTTATCATCAAATACCTTGGGTTTTGGAAATTAGATTTGCTCTTCTCCTTGTCAAAATGGCGTTCTTGTCACTGATGGTCTCATTCATCCAATAATCAAGTAAGATGCTTAATTTATTGTTGCATAGCAATGATAACCTCAAGCATTACCGCCATTGCTACTACTCTATCACACTACCCCTCTCCCCCCCCCCCCAAAATTGATCTAAACTAACATATAAATGCAACACGTCCACCATTCTCCATAAGTTACAACCAAAAGTACCAAGGGTTCCTTGGTGTAACAATATGGAGTTTAGCGACAAATTTAATAGGGTTAACAAAGTAGCAAATCAGACAAATTAGCCTAGAATATTCCAGAGATATCTAGGAAGCTTTCCAACTAGCTTAACTTGCACCTCAAGTAAGTAGCTTCTAGAAGGAAGCTTCTAGGAGGTTCCAACTAGCTTAGTTTGCATGCCAAGTAAGTGACTTCTAGAAGGAAGCTTCTTGAGAAGCTTCCCAATTAACTTGGCTTGCACACCAAGAAAGCGGCTCAAGGAAGCTTCTCAAGAGCCTTGTACGCTCCCTATAAATACAAGAGCCAAAGCTCATGCTAAGCATTTGGAGTTTTCCCTCATTCAAGTGTCCCAATACGACTCCATTCTCCTATTTCTCTCCTCGGTCTTGGTTTTTTACATTGGTATTAGAACGGGAATGGGATGGATAGAATTTATAGACCACCAAATCCACTTCCACCAAATCATTAGGATTTTCATGTCCAAATATTACCCAAGCATCATTTCACACAATTCATCACTTCGTGCTTTGGGCAGGATCTTATGCATATGATCAACTTGTCTGAAGAACCCTTGATACTTCCGGTTGTAACTTATGGAGAACAGTGGATGTGTTGCATCTATTTGTCAATCAATTAGATAAACTGGGAGTAGTGGGGTAGAGTAGTAGCTATGGCGGCAATATCGGACATTATCCTTACAATGTAGCAACAAACCGAGTACCTTACTTGATTGTTAGATGAACGAGACTAGCAATGACGAGAACATATAGAGAGAGCGTCAATTCAAGATGGAGAAGGTTTCATTTGATTTCCAAAATCCAAGGTGTTTGAAGGCAAGAATCTTTCGGGCACATGGAGAATTTTTTGTTTGACTATGAACGTTACTTTGAAGCCACCAATCTTCAAGATGAACAGAAATAGATTCTCTTGGCTTCTAGCCAATTGGATGGTGTGGCAAAACTTTGGTAGCGATTCCAAGTGGACCAAGCTGAACGACAAATTGTTGCATCAATTTTGACATGGGTAGAATTCAAGGATGCAATACTTGGTCAATTTCAAACTGTAAATGCCACCCAAGCTCACGAGATAAATTGGCGAAGTTGAAGCAGATTGGCTCAATAAGGAGCTACATCACACAATTTTAGAACATCATCATGCAAATTCTAGATATACAAGAAGGCGAAGTTTTGGATCAATTTGTGTGGGGATTGAAGTCGCAAACCATATTGGAGGTGACCATGCGGGAACCACAAAATATAGAAGAAGCCACGCAATTGGCTGAGCGCTTTGATTCCTTCGTTGCAACAACTTGGTCTCAACCTTAACCTACATAAAGCCTACCAGTACACTACACACGGGTGGAAGAACCAGCACCAATGGAGATTGATGTTATCCAACGGAGACCACTTGGTACAGTGGATAGAGAAAGATTGCAATAAAAAGGAGATTGTTTTTTTTATCACCAAGTTGGACATCACATTGTTGAATGTCCACTTAGGAATGAGCAACCTCGACAAGTTGCCTAGATGGAGTTTGTGGAACAAAATGATCAGGGAAACAAGGAATCCCAATAGGAGATTTTGAGCCGCCTATTGGGAGCTTGATTAGTTCCAATGGGATTGAAGGCTTGACGTATGCAAGTTTGTTTCACTTGCAAGGTATGGTATCTGATCGGGGTTGTAGTATTTTGGTTAATTTTGGAAGTTTAGAGAATTGCATGTCTATGCAAGTAGCAAAGGAATTGGATATTTCTATCAAGCCAATGATTGGAAGTAGATTGATGATGGCGGATGGTAGAAAGGGTTATGTATTCCGTACCTCACATCTTGTTACTTTTAGGATTTGAAAAGAATATTTGGAGTGTATGAGATTTGCAGTAGCACCTTTACACTATGATGTCATTCTAGGATTACCTTGGCTTGAACATCATAAGGTTCAATTTGATTGGACCCGATGACAAATTCAAGTACAACACCAAGGTAGGAATTTCTAATTAGGTTCTCTGGCACCACTAAGTAAGACACCTAAGAATAGTCAATCCCAAGATGGGAAGTTTGTCGAGAAGGTAGCTATAGAGCATACCTTGAGGAGAGAGGAGCCCCAAGATGGAAATTTTGCCAGGAAGGCAACCATGGAGTAAGCTTTGAAGAGAGATGAGTCCTTAGATGGGAAGTTTGTTACTGAAGTAGCCATAGAGCAAGCTTTGGAGGAAGATTAGTCTATTTCTGAGGTGTGGATCAAGCCAATTGCACAAGGACAATCTGAGGAGAGCTGAGAGCCTCATCAAGCAATGGTTGATCAGATAGTTCAGGAGTTTGCGAACGTATTTCTAGATGATCTGCCAAAGGGATTACCCTCTGATTGTGGTATGCCCTTCAAGATTGAGTTATTACCAAGGAGCACTCTAGTGAATAGACCAATCTATCGGCTCTCACCAAAGGACTTGGAGAAATTGTGGATAACACTTATGGAGTTGTTGGAGAAGGACTTCATATTACATAATAACTCTCCTTGGGGAGCACCGGTACTATTTGTTCCAAAGAAGGATGGAAGACTTAGTTTCTGTATTGATTATTGTGGGCTCAATAAGCAAACAGTGAAGACTGCATATCCCTTGCCTTGGATTGATGACTTGCTTGATCAATTGAGTAGAGCATGATACTTTTCCAAGCTGGATCTTTGTAGCGGCTACTGGCAAATCCCCATTGATAGGGAGGATGTGCAAAAGATGGCCTTTTGCACAAGGTATGGGCATTTTGAGTGGAGAGTTATACCTTTCGGGCTCACTAGTGCTCTAGTAGTCTTCATCAATCAAATGCATCAGGTGTTGGATGGACTATTGGATCAATGTGTGGTAGTGTTCTTGGATGATATCTTAATCTATAGCAAGACAAAGGCAAAATACGTGAAGCACATGCAAGAAGTCCTAAGATGATTACGACAATGGAAATTTTACTGCAAGAAGTTGAAATGTGCCTTTTAGGAAAAGGAAGTTACCTTCTTGGGGCAAAAAATCTAATTGGAGGGGATCAAGATGGAAGAGGAGAAAATCAAGGCCATTACTAATTGGCCTACTCCAAAGGATGCTATAGAAGTACGGGCAGTTAATGGATTGGCCAGTTTTTACCAATGGTTCATCCATTATTATGCTCATGTGGTTACACCATTGACTAACTCTTGGGGAAAGACTTGAGCTTCCAGTGGACCACCAAGCATGAAGAAGCATGAAGAAGCATTCTAGAAGTTGAAACATATGGTATCTTCAAGGCCCATTCTTCAACCATATGATCTTCAGATACCTTGTGTGGTTGATTTTGATGCTTCTAACTTTGCAATTGGAGCCGTGTTGCAACAAGAATTCCCAGATGGACTACATCCCATTTCCTTTGTGTCTTGCCAACTCAATACGGCTGACAGAAACTACTCTACTCGATATCAAGAACAACTTGCAATGGTATGTGCCACTAAGGTATGGAGGCATTACCTCTTGGAGAAACAAGTGATCATGCGAACTGATCATAAACTATTGTTGTAGACCTTACACTTGGAACACATGAAGAGTCGATGGGAGGAACAACTCTAATTGTTTGACATCAAACTTGAGTACAAACCAGGTTGGTTCATGTCATCCTTGATGCTTTATCATGATGACCTGATTTGAAGTCTCTTCCTCTCATCACAATGGCAATTACAACGGTGTCAATTGACTCCAAGGTCCAAAACGAGTTTCAATCACCTCTACAACAAGATCCCTTCTTCCAAATAGTACATGGTTGCCTTATAGCATGCGACAAGGAGTACAACACCTTCTCCATCAAGGAGGGCCTTCTATTCCATGAGGACCGGATCTATGTTCCAGTCAAAGGTAATCTTTGACTTATGTGCCTTTAAGAAGCCCATAATTTACCCATAGTTGGTCACATGGGTGTGGACAAGACCTTGGGTACCCTCCAACGCCAATGTTGGTGTCCCAACATGATGTAAGATGTTTTAGAATTTGTCCAATTGTATGAGAGCTGCCAACGTAACAAGGCCAGCATCCAAAAGCCGAGTGGACTCCTTCAACCACTCCCCATGCCATCCACTTGATGGGAGCATGTGAACTTGGATCTCATTACCTCCTTGCCCAAGACAAAGCAAGGACACACAACAATCATGGTGTTTGTGGATAAGCTTAGTAAGCAAATCCACTTGGCACCAACCTATGATACCATGGATTCTCCAACCTTAGTGCAAATCTACTTCAACAATGTCTTCAAGCATCATGGGATGCCATGTGTACTCATCTCCGACCGCCATCCTTGATTTATTGGAAAGTTTTTGCAAGCACTCTTCCAAATACTCGGCACCAAGCTTGCTTTGTCCACAGCCTATCATCCTCAAATTGATGGACAAAATGAACATGCAAATGTACCTTGGAGGATATATTGTGTACCTTTGTCAACATCCACCATACCAATTAGGATGAATGCCTTGCAGTTGTAGAATTTGCCTATAATAATTCCAAATAGGTAAGCATCGGATTTTCTTTCTTCTTTCTCAATTTTGGCCAAGATCCGCTTGTTCTAGATTCTCTTCTTACTCATACTCCATCTTAGGTCCCTCATACTTCAACCTTCTTGATGACTATATCTCAATCTCTCCAACAAGCCAAATCTCACCTCCTTGTTGCTTAGAATTGTCAAAAACAATATGTAGACAACCATCTTCGTGATCTCACCTTTGAATTTGGTGATAAATTCATGTTATCCTCTAGTAACCTACCCCTCTCACTTTATACCCAAGTTCGTAAACTCGCCCCTAATTGCATAGGACCCTTTGAGGTCACCCAAATCATCTCTCTTGTTGCTTATCGACTTGCCTTACCTTGTCATATACGCATCTACCCTGTCTTTCACATTTCCAAGTTGAAACCCTTTGTTCCTAACCCATCTTCTTTTTCCTTTCACGTCCAACCTCCTCCTCCTTCCATCCCTATCAATGATCATGAGGAGTACAAAGTTGATCGTATCCTTGCACGTCGCCAACAACATACGGAGTACAAGGTCCTTTGGAAAGGGTATCTCCTTCATGACACCACATGGGAACCTCTTTCTCACCTCCATAATGCATGGATGGCCCTATGAGTTTGAAGCTTCAATGGCAATGAGGACATTACCGACTAGTGGTGGGGGAATATGTAACAATATGGAGTTTAGCGATAAAGTTAGTAGGGCTAACAAAGTAGCAAATAAGACAAATTAGCCTAGAATATTCCAGAGATATCTAGGAAGCTTCTTGGGAAGCTTTTTGGTTAGCTTAGCTTGCACCTCAAGTAAGAAGCTTCTAGAAAGAAGCTTCTAGGAGGTTCTAACTAGCTTAGCTTGCATGCCAAGTAAGCGACTTCCAGAAGGAAGCTTCTTGAGAAGCTTCTCAAGAGCCTTGTATGATCCCTATAAATACAAGAGCCAAAGCTCATGCTAAGCATTTGGAGTTTTCCCTCATTCAAGTGTCCCAATGTGAGCTTCTATTCTCCTATTTCTCTCCTCGGTCTTGGTCTTTTACACTTGGACAAGGTGATCATATTCAAAAATTCTACCCAAAGCATGAGGTGATGCATTGGGTGAAATTATGCTTGTGTAGTACATTGACACAAACATCCCAATGGTTTGGCGGAAATGGATTTGGTGGTCCATAAATTTCATCCATCCCATTCTTACTCTAATACCAATGTAAAAGACCAAGGAGAGAAATAGTAGAATGGAAAGTGAAGATCACATTGGGACTCTTGAATAAAGGAAACTCTAAATGCCTAGCATGAACTTGGGCTTTGATATTTATAGGGAGTATACAAGGCTCTTGAGAAGCTTCTCAAGAAGTTTCCTTAAGCCACTTTCTTGGAGTGCAAGCCGAATTAACCGAGAAGCTTCTCAAGAAGCTTCCTTCTAGAAGCTACCTACTTGGGATGCAAGCTAAGCTAGTTGGGAAGTTTCCCAAGAAGCTTCTTTCTAAAAGTCACTACTTGGTAGGCACATTACTTAATATTTGGAAGGTACCAAGTAGCTTCTTAAATACTTCTAGAATACTCTAAGCTAATTTGGTCTATTTGCTACTTCATTAGCCTTGACTAACTCATTAGTAAACTCCATACTGTTACACCTAGCTTAACCATACATTATGGAATTTTGACTTGCACTAGCTACCTTCTCTACAATGATGAGGTTTCACCAAGGTTTGGTCCACCCATTTGCATCCTCATAACTCATTTGTGAGTGTGGTTCTACATTAGATGCAATAATAGTCCATATGACATAGTGTCCTTTTGGAGGATAGAGGATAGCTACCCATGATGCCATCAAGAATACAAGGCAATGATAGCAATCTTATATGTAAGCAATTGTATAAAAATTCCATACTTTGTGACATTATAGAAGGAGGTATGGGCTGTAGTGGGTAAAAAATTTCAATCCAAACTGCCCAATATGAATAAGTTGTGTAAGCAATGGTATGTGAATTCCATACCATGTGACAATCATAGGGATCATATGGAGTGTAAAGGATTAATTCAAGCTGAACGTGGATATTATCATGCTTGAATTTCTTGCCATCTCAAGTTGTCTCTTTTGTAGAGTAGAGTGGGAGCAGCAACTACAAGGTCTTATGAATTTAGACTGCGTCACATCAAATCATGGACAAAATGCAAAATATACTTGGCTTTTGAGAAGATGATAAAGAATTTCTTACTATGGATAGCAATGAGGTATAGGCTACTTCTAGGGCTTCCCTATTCCACGGTAGAATTAGCTCAAAAAATTTTGGTACTAAGACTCTTTGAGCGGAGACATAGACTACTTTCCCATCTACTATGCTTTGTAAGAATGGTAGGTCATGCATTATCAAGTAGCTCTCACCTTAATAAGATGACCATAGGTAGCAAAAACTTTGTGCTTATTAATAGGAATGATTTCAATATCCGATTTGTCAAATATGAAGAGAAAATGGGAGAAAATCAGGATAATCATGTATCTAGGTAATTATAGTAGTTAAGCATAGAAGTTCTTATACAATTGTGTATAAAAATAATTAAATTTCATTTAGTAAAGTGAATAAATTATAATGAGATACATCATTTACATAATATACTTCACATAAAAAGGAACTTATAGATAAATATCAAACTTATGCTTCAAATTTTTATGTGGATAATACAATAAACTCTTTTGAGTAAATATAATTAATTCATAATTAAATAATTCATTAAATAAATTTATAGCCATATTGGTTCTTGAAATTTTAAAATAAATATTTCACTCCACAAATCATTATAGTATTATCTTAGAAGTAAATATTCTATCATTTAAATTTATATTAAGATATTTTTAATATTTGGAGTTTTTTAATTTCCATTTGTTCAAAATATTTTGATTAAAAATTGTAGGTGGATGATGTATTATATCTATATATTCGAGGCTTCCATGTAGTATGAGTTTAAAAGTCATTCAACTATTGAGATTATATACTTTGATGTTACCATTAGAAAGAACTATTCAAATATTAAGCATACTATAGTTCATTAAAGTGTAGACTTGAATCAACGTAATAAGATATTGAATAATATAGCCATATACATACTTTACTAAAAACCTTAAGGAGTATTTTTTAATATTTCTATTCAAAAGATTTAATAATCTATAAAGCTTGAATTTTAAAATTTATTATTTCACACTTTAACCATAAGTATAAGAATCTAAACTTGAAATTTTTATTTTATTTTATTTTATTTTATAAGTAAATTATATATAAATAAACCTCATAATTTTTTATCCTTGATCAGTTTCTAAAGCCAACTATTTCTGCTTTTTCTGGACATCCAAAAGTTGGAGAAGTCTTTTAAGTCAAAGATTCAGTTATTAGTCCATCAATGTCCAATTAATTTGATGATTAGATAGTATATACAAAAAATATATAATATTTTTGGTATAATAAAAAAATATATAAAATATATCACATGATAGTATTTAGGATTACTATTAATTTATAATTTAAATATAATTAAAAATATGATACATAATTCAAGATTAAATAAAACATAAAGCTCTTGCATAGTCCTTACTACATAGGAGTATTCAATAATATTATTAAATATTAATCTATCATGAAATTTTTTAATAGATGAATGCTAGAAATATTTTTTAATGTTAGAGGGTAATGGTCAAGTTTTGTTATAATTATATTATTAATAACGAGAAAGAAAATACTACATACTTCTTATTGACTATTTTATGAATTGCTTGTAATGAGAGATTTACTACTAAACAAAAACTTTGAAAACTTGTCCGCTAAAAATTTGTAATCATTTATTGAAATCCTATTAATAAATAATAACATAATATATTTAAATTTAATCAATTTTCCTTAATTTTTACATCTAGTTCATTGGCTCCCAAAGATGAAATGCCATAACTTCGGTTTTTTTTACTCTATTTATAATAAAATTTAGATTTCACTTATTAAGCATTAAAATTTTGAATTACTTTAAATTATTTTGTATTTTAAGGTCATTAAAATTAAAATAGCTAAGTTAAGTTAAGTTAAGTTAAGTTAAATTTAGATTTTGTATTTTAAGTTTAAATTTTAAATAATGGAGTTATATTTGATGTAGAATCCAGTTAGATTTTTATAATATTCGGATTTTATATATATATATTTTTTATTTTTCATTACAAATCTTGAAAGAAAAAATTAATGTTAAGACTGGATGTATTATTTTACATATGAAAATTTTACATGCTTACAAAAATTTTATTACATCTCTATACAAATTAAATAACTTGAGTAAATATTATCTTCATCTATCTTATAGTTCCTTGACAACACCTTAATGGACATGGTTGGAATTAGCTACTCCAAATCAAGTTAGATATCGTTTGTTATACTCAAGGATTAAATTGAGATAAATATAGATATGAGATTAAATATAGATATGAGATACACATGTAATTAAATTATAAAGTATATAGGTAAAAAAATTATTTATAAATTTATATCTGGTTTAGAGGAGGAACTATAATGTTTCTATTTTCAGTTATGTCAAAATATAAATTTCAAGAAGCTTTATCTATTAAGAGAAAAAGAATCAATCCTTGTAAAAATTTATTATGTTTATTCTTGTTGTAAGGTCTTTCCCATAGTCATTGGTGAAAAACTAGCATAATTAGCATGAGAAACACTACGAATAAAGCTTAATCTTCTTAATAAATGGATACCTCTTAATCAATAGATTCAACTTCTTCGATTATGTACTTCAAAGAATCTTCAATATATGAAGTATTGGAGATCCTATTTAAGTTAGTCTTCTCGTATTCTCTGTGGTCGGATTTCGTCTTGTAAGTTAGTCTTATCAAAGGAGAAGGACAACCGCATAGAAAAAATGAAGTATTCTATGTGTTCGGATTTCATCTTGTAAGTTAGTCTCTTCAAAGGAGAAGGACAACCGCATAGAAAAAAATGAAGGAGGGGAAGACCTCATCAAATGGGACTAAACTCCAATAGAGTCTATACGAGAAATCTGCCCCATTGCACCTAAGTTAGTCTTATCTAAGATATTTGAGTATTTCTATAGTTCATGCTTCCTCTACGAATTGCCATTTTTCACTTTACCAACCCTTCATTGTTTCAATTGAGTTTATATTGAATTATCTATTTATGTATTACTGGAAACACTTGTTTCTAAATGTCGTAATTCATTCATCAGTATTGCGTTATCTATTTATGTATTACTGGAAACACTTGTTTCTAAATGTCGTAATTCACTCATCAGTATTGCGTTATCTATTTATGTATTACTGGAAACACTTGTTTTTAAATGTCATAATTCACTATTCAGGATGACCAGTTGCTTTGTAGAATTTTAATGTGGAAATATCCACATCAATAAACATAGAGATAGAAAATAGTAAATATAATAAATTTATAACAATTTTTCAGAGAGAAAAATTTGTCCTCTCTTCTTATATTTATCTCTAAAAATATATTTTTACAACACTTTTAAATTTGAGATATTTCAACAAGGAATGAATGCATTAGCATCATCTCATCGCAATGGTTTAAGAACTATGGGTTATTATTTATGATATTTAGCATCATTAACTACTTATATATATTTGGTTAATTTAAGAATAATTTAACTCATAGACCTTTAGGTTTGATTATCAAGGAATAGAACTTCAAATTAGATCTGAAGATTAAGGATCACAAAGAAATAATAAGGAAGAATATAAATATCATTAATTAACTGCATATCTAAAAAATTACTGGAAATATAATACTATTTAAATTAATAATTTCAAAACATATAAATTAGAAAGAACTTTCTCACTATATTTGCAAGAATCCTTTAAAAATTAATTCTATATAAGAATCTTATGAAATAATATTTATATTTAAGGATCTTCTTATAAACCTAATAGTGCTAACTATTATGTACCTCAAAGACATTTCTTTCTCTTCTCTTGGTTTGGTAAAAAATAAAAGATGAAAAAAATTTTCTCTTGTCGAAAACAAGAAAGAGCAAATGAAAAAATAAAATTTATTTAAATTTTTTCTCCCTCTCTCTCTCTATATATATATATATATATGAAGGACTTTAACTATATATATCTGCTATCAAAATAGATATATATCTCCTTGAAATCATTTGTGGTTAACTTAATGAAATAAACTCAATATATGCTAAACATGTAGAAAAATTTATAAATAATAAAGTAACTTAAATATCTATAATTTAGATTAATATATACATCCAAAAAATATTAATACTTTATCCTGAAAGACCATAACTCAGTTTTATATTAAGAAATCAGAAAAATGCAAGAAATTAAAAATGTAATTTATGTTTTATCTGAATTCTTTCTGGAATTCCAAATAATTTATTTTTAATTATAAAAAATAATAAATTCTATTTTCCCGAACTTGGAAATTAAAATGTTTGAAAAGTTATGAATTGACAAAGGTATTCCAAAGTATATACAATTGGCATAAATGTGACAAAAATCTCATAGAGCAATCTATTACTTAATGAGTTATAAATTGACAATAATAACTTGTTAAATTACTCAAAATAATATCAGCTTTACTCAGAAAAATTATTAGACATATAGAGCAAAATGTACTTGTAAAACCATCTTATGTTTGAAAAGGTAATTCCATTAGGTTGTATTCAAGCATGATATGACTAATGTATTTATTGACTTTATTCAAAATTAATGAATTATCATGCTTTTTGTTGTCTTTCTTAAATGAACTAAAGGGATTGAACAAGTATTTGGAAAGTATATGTGGTTCTTATTATGATATGCAAGGGATACACTTTTTATGATGTGCAATAAGTGGTGAGTACACTAGAGTCCACGATGCACTTCTTGATATTGGTTGCTCGGATCTTATGAGCTACACGAGCCTAAGTGCAGATTAAGCAATGGTTGGATCTACCAAGACCACCTATCCATTAGGTGCAAGTGGATATAGTTACTTTCACATATGGTCGTCGCACCTTCCATGAGGTAAAAGACCAAGGAGAGGAATAAGAGAATGGAAGATTGGAGTGAAAAATCACATTGGGACTCTTGAATGAAAGAAACTCCAAATACCTAGCATGAGCTTGTGCTCCGATATTTATAAGGAATATACAAGCCTCTTGAAAATTTTCTCAAGAAGTTTTGTAAAAGTAAACTTCTTAGAGTGCAAACTAAGTTAACCAAGAAGTTTCTTGAGAAACTTCCTTCTAGAAGTCGCCTACTTGGTGTCCAAGCTAAGCTAGTCGGGAAACTTCTCAAGAAGTTTTTTTTGTCTAGAAACCATCTACTTGGCATACAAGCTAAGCTAGTTGAGAAGCTTCCCAAGAAATTGCCACTTGGCATACATGTTACCCGAAGGTACAAAGAAGCTTCATAGATGCTTCTAGAATATTTTTATAGTTCTTGGCTAATTTGGCATATTTGCTACTTCGTTAGTCTTGATTAACTCATATGTAAACTCCATATTGTTACACATGATGTAGTGGTGGCGGCAAACCCTCTACGGGTGGAGTTCTTGACATAAGCAAGCGTACAAGCGAAAGCAACATCGATCATTGCCTCAAAGGGCAAAGAGGACCACTACACACCATGGCTCTCATTGGATGTCTTTGTCTCTCTAGCGATTGAGATTTTTGGGCGTGTACATCACCATTTTGACGGACTCCTTATGGATATAACATGAGGTTCTTTGTAGAGGAGAGGGACATTGGTTGTCTCTCCAGCCATGATCACATCTTATTACCAAAAGCTCTTATTAGTCACTTTGCAACTTGCTCAGGTGTTGGGTCATCATCGCCATGTGACTATAGTAGGTACATTGAGCACATCTAGGGTACTCCCTCACCACTTGCCGGACATGCCACCGGAAGACCTTTACCATACAGTTTAGGAGTAGACCTCCCCTACCGGAGTTTCTTTGCTGCTTGTTCTTGGAGCACTTTTTTCCCTGGTTCCTCTTAGCCCTACCGTTTTGGACTATTGGGCCTTGCACCTCTCTTCCTTTTTGCACTTGTTTGTGCGTTGTACTCTTTTCCCCTTTCTTTCGGACTACCTTTCTTTATATATACATAAATTCAACAGGCGGACCTTTAACCAATCACACATGTAATCAAAGAAAATAATACAACTCTTTTATACCATCTTCATTTCTTACGCGCCACAGTTGTGTGCAAGCACGCGAAAGAGAAGTCCACAATCTGCGTAGTAGGAAGTGGAAAGAGGGTTTGAACTACAGTGACGTGGCAGACAAGGCCTCAAACGTTTTGAAACATGGATAAGAGGCAGAGATTCGCGCATGCGGCGATCTCCGCCTCTTGTATATTCTTATCGACGATCAAAATTTAAATATGAGTCGATCCATGTGATGGACATCGAGATTGCTGATTGGCCAAAGTTAATATCCAGAACCAATCAAAATATAAAGAGCAGGAAATTTTGACCGCCCAAAGCCATCTACCACCCCTGAGGTTCAATTGTACAGCTTATTTCAATCGTTTTATTAGATCGTTCGATTCGCTTGCTAGGTATTGGGGTTGATTGCGATTGGATACACTCATCTCGCGTTGGCTTCAGTTGAGCCTGTTCGATTTTGTCGGAGGTTGTATTACGTCCAAGCGACTTTGAAGTACCAAATTGTAGAGTTTGGAAGATATGGCACCAAAGTCTCCGAAATCACCAACGAAGTCTACACCTTCAGAGGTGGTGACCAAGAAAGGGAGAGGCAGACCGAAATCAACAGAGAAGAAATCCGGTAAGGAGAACGTGATGGCTGCGAAGGATGGGATGAAGAAGAAAAAGAGAACCAAGAAATCCATCGAGACGTACAAGATCTACATATACAAGGTCCTGAAGCAGATTCATCCTGAGTTCGGAATTTCTTCTAAGGCCATGGGGATCATGAACTCCTTTATCCACGACATTTTTGAGAAGCTGGCATCGGAGGCGTCCCGATTGACCCGGTACACCAAGAGGCCTACTATGGCCTCCAGAGAGATTCAGTCTGCTGTGAAGCTGACGTTGCCCGGAGAGCTCGCAAAGCATGCTGTATCTGAGGGCACCAAAGCGGTGACCAAATTTACCTCTGTTTGACTGCCTTATAATGATTTTGACGCCTAGATGCTGTTAAAATGACATTTTGTAATTATGAAAGGTTGTGAAGCCTATAGGAGATGACCGCTATCATGGTCTCCATGTTTTGCTGACATTAGGTGACCATCTGCAGACAAGGTGTATATAAGTGTTCTAAGAAGCTATTCAGTAAAGAGAGTTCTCACATTGCAAAATTTACTCAACACTGCCAAACTGCGCATTTTACCGTGTATCGATAAACGATCGCACATCTGAGTTGTCAAACTGAAATCTCCATGTGATCCAATTCCGTCGTAAGGAACAAAGCTAAAATTGGAACAACAATCAGGAGAACAGCAAAGATCATATCAAAAAAAATTGTGTTCATAATCCTACATAGTCTACTACCCTGCTCCAAATCGATCGGTGAAAAATAATTTATATTACACATCCTTTTGCAGGTAAAAAATTTACAATACTATTAACCTACAAGAATAATGGCGAGAGAAACCGAATTCCACAATGCATCCTGGTACATGATTTGGCATAAAACTCCTAGTTTGTAAGACAATGTATACGCTGTATAATGTATTTGGCAACAACGAAAAGACCTGTGCAGAGAAAATGTCCCCCAAGTTAATATTTTCCTTAATCAGTGTAGCATCTGAGCCTGTTGGCGTCTACTCTGTTCTTTCTAAGAGCTTAAACTCTGAAAGAATCTGTACTGTTTCAAGCAATGCACTGCCAGAACGTAAAATCCTGAAGTTCCCGGGAACTGTAAGGTCCACTATAGTGGAGCCTGCTCTACCTGCAGGAAGAGTACCAGCGTTATACACAGAGTGACAATGCGACCAGAGGTGGAGAAACTCTTCCACTGCTACAGTACTCTCCTGGCTGCTCGAATTCGCGCTCGTCAGGGCCAGGGCACCTCCAAAAGCACGGCATAAGCTTCGAATGAAACCACTGTCTGGAATTCTCACCCCTATACTCGGTAGCCCAGGATTCAACGACCTGTGCAACATACTCTTCTCCCCACGAGGTAAAATCAAAGTAACAGGCCCCGGAAACAGAGCTCCTAAAAGTCCTTTCGGCAAATGTTCTACAGTTCCATAGTTTCTGATATCCTCAACATCTCCGACACAAATGGCCAGAGGCCTCGTTACATTCCTGCCCTTAATACTATAAACCCTACTAACCGCAGCCTCTGAGCACGCATCACAAGCAAATCCATAAAGAGTATCGGTAGGAACTGCAATAACTTCCGAAACTTTTAACGCTTCAGCTGCATCCTGGACATAGGACTCTTCCGCAGGGAATACTAGACCCTGCTCCTTCCCCTTGCAGTTTTCGCTCCTAGTTGTTCTAATATCATTTACAGCCATGGTGATGATTGCGTTGTTGTTGCCCTTCTGGGGTGCAACAACCCCACAACTCTGCACACCCCGAACCAATTTCACCCTTGAGTTGCTGCAAGTCGATCTAATTTGCGAAGCCAGAGAAGTAGTGATGGCCTGCCCTACGGAATACGAGGACGCCATTTTCCTGCTCATACGCCCATTTCATGTTACGAAACGAAGAATCTTGACAATCTTTCGGTCCTGTGTTTAACACTGAACTGTGCGGCAGGAACCCTACTACGGGGCCTGCCTAAACCCCGTCTCACTTCCATCTATGGAGTGAATCGCGTCAGTCTTCTCGACCTCCAGTCGTCGAATCTACTTAATGTCACTGTCATTCTAGCTTTGCATCTGCCGCCAACGGCCTCTCTAAACCGACCGAGAAGTTGGCGGCAACCCAGTACCGCCAACGGTGGAGTCCAGATCGTGGTTACGTACCGAGGATCTCAGTTTGAATGGTTGATCACTTTGAAAGAATGAATTACCATTAGAGAATGATCTCGACAAATGTAGAATAAAGTTTTTGTTTCAGCTACTTGCAAGATTAATGCTAATCATATGGAAGGTCCTATCTAGACCCCGTTCATATTTCTGATCTTTAAAGTTGATTAGCATGAGGCAAGGACTAGGGTCTTCCTACTCAATAACCATATACTAATAAAATAGAGTAAGATTACACATTAGGTGTGACTTAAGCGAGAGAATTTGGATGAAGACCTTTTATTTCCAAATTTTTATTCTGAATCAATCTTACAGTTTCGTGTAATAGTTATATATGCTAAACTTCATTTGTTCTTCTCAAATTAATCTTATTATTATATGAGAGATACGTGGACTCCCTCCAGAAACAACTGCACCACCATGAAACTGGATTCCGAATTAACCGTTGAGGTAAGGGTTTAAGTTGCATTAAGTATGCGACTAGTTCACTAAACTGGGCCTCTAAACCCGCTAAACCCAGGGTTTCGCAGCTAAGTCGCCTTACCTCTCTAACTTTAGAGCCAGAGGTTTGGAGATCCTCAGTTGGAGCTGTCCGTCTCCATCTTGTGATTTGTCTCTAAAGTTGCACAAGGAAACTAGGAAACTTCAAGGCAGCTTAGGGTTTACCCAGAAGTGGTCCATGTGTGGGGGAATAAATCTGTGTCGGATTTTCTAGCTGTGCGCCTAGACGGGACGAGATCTCCCGGTGGAAAACAAAAAGTCCTAGGGTTTGAAAATTTGGTCGAGCAGAGTACGAGGGGTTGAAATGGCGTTGTTTAGTAGCAGCACCAGGGCGCTGACTATGATCGCTTCGAGAATCAGATCGGTTTCCAAGTGCTGTAAAAGCTCAACGTTGGTAGGGAAGTTGGAAACTGGAAGTACTAGCCGGAGCTCCATTCCCTGCGCTCGCTCATCTACAGCTTCTGCGGAATTTTCATCTAATTCGTTCATAGGAAATCGTACCTTTTCTGCTTACCTTTCGAGGTAACGTGCGCATCACTCCCTTTATGGCTTTCATCTATGTTTTTTCTTTCGATCGAATTGGACATCATATTCTAATCCTTTTTTCTTGCTGACTCTTCAATTGGTAATCTGCAATGCTTATTGAGACAAATTCCCGCTCCTGCTGAGGGGGGGTGGGGGTTTGGGGGGGGCGCGCTGCCCTTTCCAAAATTGATCCAATTCTGAGATATCGATTAGTATAGTCCAATTCAGATCTCTTCTGACACTAAGCCAATTCGTCAATCTGAGACTCAGCCAATGCTTGTCCTTTGCATCCTGTACTTCTAGCTTGCAGGTGTTCTTACTCTTGCCATACACATGGCATCCTTGTCTCAGTTTTATCCCGAAACTGTAGAATTTGTTCACTTTTCTGTAGTTACAAAGTGCTGACCTGCTCAAAGCGTTCTTCGTATCATTTTAGATGCTGCATTTAAGTTTCCAGACAACTTCTTCACGCACCTCTGGCGAGGTGCCAAATTTTGTGGGTAGCTGCAAATTCCTGTAACCCCTCCAGCATACCCAGACAAGTAATATCAGCTAGACAGTAATAAATTTTCCAGTAACTTCTTAACTAAGGTCTGTGGGCTCCTCTCAGTGTTTTCTTTGCAGCGCATAGGTTAGTTACGCCTGGCTCAAAATTGAGAGATAAGTAAAGTGATGTAGATTTGTTGTCCTGTATGCAGAACCCTTGTTTTTATCACATGTTAACCTACGTGTTACCTTGTTGTTGCATAGCTCCTGCAAATTCATTGCAAGTGCAGCACCTTATTGACTATTACAACCAAATTCGCCCTATCTAGCTCCTTGTAAATTTCGAATTTATGTTCTCTACCGGATGGGCAAATGCACGCATTGAGTAGATGCTTCTTAGCCATGTACCTTTATCAAGAGATTGACGTCACAAATGTCCCGTTTGCAGGTCCCCATGCGAACTAGCTTGCTTACAATCACTTCTGCCTCTACACAGTGTAACAGCTGCAGCTCGGCTTGTGTCTCATCTAAGTTCAAGTGCAGGGGAAGCTCCTGTCATTCTTCATGGTACGCTCACCCACATGTCTCCTGATCGGTAACGTTTACGAGAAAAGATAATCTTTGGAGCCCCTCAAGTTCTGTCTGGTTTTATCCCTTTGCAGTCACCAGGATTTGTTTCGTAGCACCTTTCAGTGCCTAAATACTGAAAGCCTTTTCTTTTAGAAAAAGCTATCTCCTGTTGTAAGTAATCATGCTTATTACAGGAGCCTGTCTCAAAACTGTAACATATGATATCTCTACTTAATAGACTGAAGTCTTCACGCATTCTGGCCTGATTGATCAACGTCTGTCGGTAAAGCCTTATATGAGTGGAGGGCTCTTGATGCATCACTGCAACCTTGGATATATGCTGAAATGATATACTAGATTTGTTCCAAATTCTCAGTACTTTAAGACTTTGGTGAGACATCTTTTTGGAATATTGGATCAGTCTATGAAACAGTGAAATGTGAGTACACAAGCCATGTCGTACGTTTTAGCTAATCAAGAAGACAATTTGATCCTGGCATGTGCGTTGACTGAGATAGCAAATGATTTCTTTGAGTACATTATAGACTCCAGACTGGTAATACTTTCCTTTTGCATTGTCCATTGTTTAGATGACCTTGACGGCACCTGAAAAAGTACATGTGCTTTGCGGATATTGAGCGGTTAAGCTGGAGTTTTACTTCACCACTCTTCTGTGCTCTTGAAGCGTTGCCTTTGGTCGATATATGAAATCGACAGGTTGTCAGTTAGGAGCAAGATGATTTTTGTCCATTGTCCCTCAGGGGCTCGTTACTGCAAAAATGAGTACTGTTCTGTGCTCTGTAGGCGGCACCATTGTGCTCATGTTTATGTACGAGTCGTAGTCTGTCCTCAACCCTTATGTCTTTCAGAATCAATCCGCCAGTCATCATAGACGTCATCCTGAACAAGGATCCAGTTGCAAGTTTTGATCTATTATTATATTCATTGGCGAAGCCAAAGGGGAAGCTGGTGCTGATCTTTTAGGTGTTTCTTCATGGACACGTTATTGCTATGTCTCAGCCCTCATGTGAAACTTGTTGTGGTGGATGAGTTCGATTTGTGTTTAGATTTGAGTTCTTTGGAGCCTAGGTGATGGCGCATCAAAGTTCGTTACTTCAGCAAGGAGAAAGTGGGAAGGTGGGTGGCTTGGACCCGGCCCATGTAAGCTACAGATTTTCTTATTCTTTGCTGCCAGAGCGATGTTTCTCTTAAAGAAGCGGCATTGTGAATCTTACCTCCAGCAGTAGGCAAATTTTGATCTTTCTTTGAGTTCTTAAGATCACGCTTTATCTGCACATCATGGTAAAGGTTAGGTGAGAGTGAAAGTTTAGCTTACTATCAAAACTTTCATGGAGAAATTTCGACATTCGAGTTATTCTGCAGCTCTTTATGCGATATAATATGAGGTGCCATCTGTAGTTAATGTATCAGAGATCGTGTTTCCAGATGGTTCCCTACAGGGGGAAGACCTTCAGCTGTACAATTCCGTGTGGAGAAACAGGCAATCACTCGGTTCCCTTTTTGTAGCTTTGGGGTTCAGGAAAAGAAAGCTTAGCTGCTATTATTCTACTCATCACGACTCGAGAAGTACAAGGTCCATCTTAAGCATGGTCAAGATTTCTCTTCCAGCGGAATCTGTCGATGAGTAAAAGGACTAGTCACGTCTAAAGCTCGCGTTCTGAACATCTCGTAGCCGTTGCACACCTTGCTCCTGCAGAATGTAATCAAAGTAGACTCGAGGAGAAATTCTATCCATCACATTGAGAGCAATTGCCTTCTATCGTCAAATTCGTATGCCTTTGGAAACCTTGCCTTGCTGAAGTCTGAAACAGATATTCTAGACATTCTAGCCCCTACTCTTTTAACATTGCTTGGAAACGTTATCCCGGATCTGCACAGTACCAGCCATACACCTCCCTCTCTCCAAGTCTGTAACAGGTTTAAAGCGCCGGAAAGCGTAGGGTTGGATCGATTACGGGACCACGATCTCTTCTTCAAACTCAAATCCAGAGGGCACAAAGCGTTGGCACTCCAAACACATTATCTGCCTATTGAGTACAATGCTCAGAGTTGAGAAGACGACAGTTCAGCAAGTGGAGTGAGTGGAAGAGCGGAACTTAAAAGATCACCCCTGATTTGTACAGCAGTTTACAAGTTAAGTTCCTACTGCGAATATCGTTTCACAAACGTCCAAATACGTCGATTTAATAGAAACGTCTCTCCAGCGAAACTCACACCCGTCATCACTCCTGTGGTGTCTACCTCTCATGTCAGACAAAGCTGTGGATTTATCGTTCTCTCTCTTTCGTAGCTCCTGTCGTAGTGCTCTATTTAGTCCAATTTATCTTAATGACCCTCCGTTCACCGCTCTGTTTAGTCCAAATTCCTTGTCAGTCCTCGGGGTATAACAGCAAACCTCAGAATTCTTGTTCGTTTTCGTTCTTGAAGTTACATGGCGAGATGCGGAACGATGAAATGACGCGTGTGTTGCACAACTTTGGCATTAATCTCAAAGTAAGTGTGTCGACCATGCTTGAAGGTGTCGTTTGTTTCCATCAAACCCATAGAGTCTTATATATGTACATCCGAATATCGAAGGCTGATATACTGATATCTTTAGTTATGGTAAAGCTTTTTAGAGCTTACTAAGCAGGTGGTCACAATAGCAGAGCACACTAACTTCAGGAGGATCCTGTACTCCTTGCAACCTGGCCCCGGTGTATTTACTAGCTGATCCACGTGTAGCAGCAAGCCGGCACTTATTATACCCGAAACTTGTTGTGCAAGTCAGAGGGCGTCACTGAATCTTAGAACTCGAAATCCTTGGAACAGAAGAATGTTTGCATCCCTCCAATAGGCTCGTTCGCGTGAGAAGAATGAAATGATGAAGACGAGAGAAGTACATGCATGACACCTATCCTGGGCTCAATCATCTCTTGCCAGGCTAGGCAGGAGACCCCATAGTAATTCTCAACTAATCTGCGAGGATAGATAGATAGCAGCAGGTCTAGTATGTCTACGACAGTTATGACAGTTCCCAGGGCAAAAGATGGGGGGCGGGCGGGTGGGAGGAACACGATAGATCTACGCAACAATTATTGAGCACGGAGCAAATCACTTTTCAGGTTCAATGGAAACATGAGAGCACGGCTAAGCATGAACGAGTAAGCACTCTGAGTAGTGGTGACGATAAATCAGGCTGAAAATGATGTGTTAATTGCCAGGTGATCCACCCATGCTTTGTCATAACTTACGTTGGTACTGTGCTATGCTGATGTCCTGGTTGATGGTGTTTTACGTACTCTGTATCCCACTAGTGTCCTCTCCTGCGCTTTATCAGAGACCAACTACTCCGCACTTGCAACATTTCAAATCTCGACCGGTTTCCAGGAATCAGATTATACATCCGGCACCTATGTTACTGAAGATGACGCGCACTTTTCAGGTGGTTTGACGGAGCTAGCTCCTCGAGAGGAGCAGGAAGAGAAGTGTGTACACACAACTCGATCCTGGTAGTACGGATTGTGTTGAGAGACATCTTGGCCAGCTACCTCTCTATGACTTATAATCTACCGTGATCTCTGTCAAGCCAGACGGAGTGTGCAAATTTGTTTCAACTTGAAGGGCTATTGCAACTCTCGGGATGTAATCGCTTTCGCTGGGAGTTCTCTCTGGACTGGTGAGCAGTGTAAGCACGTCTGATGTCATGCATAAACAAAGCTTGTGACGTGACAAAACCAAAGGTAGAGGCCGAGATCTGCATATTCAGCTTTGTTCAATTTGTACTTCATGTCGTATGCTGACTCGTATCGGAAGACGGGACAACGAGGTGATGCTCACTTATGACCAGTTGCGGCTCCACCATACATCTCTCTGTGTACCTCCTTCATAATATGCAATTGCCATCCACGTAGAGGTATGTGTCCTTCCAAATTTTACTAAACTCGGATTACCACATACTATGAACCTTGATTTGACAATCCATTTGAGTAAGAGAAAATCTCCTTTTTCCTTCGAACTATAGTTGACTAGGTTGGACTACGGATTCGAAAAAACACGGAAGCAAGCTCCATACCTCTTCTCTGATCTCCTCAACTCATTGCATTTTCACTAGGCTGAGTTTAATACCATTTTCATTGCTGTCAGTTGATAATCGAGAGTTCAGATTGATTTCATACTGCACGCTCATGATCTCCTTGTGCTGCGGAGTACTTGCCTAAGTAGCCTGTGTGTCCATTCCATCTGGCATCAACAGCAAGCTATTCTTCGGCTCCAATTTAATCATAATTCCACCAAAATAGGTCACCTCATTGCTGTTTTGTGTGCTGTACTGATACCCAAAAGTTTTCTGATACAGCAATGGAAAGGCCGTCAAACCTACGAACGGTACTGCTGTTAGCGTGGTACAACAATGAGCCTTAAGCGATCCATTCCGAGCCATCTTCTAGACCAATTCTACTCGAGGTTCTTAGTCCTTGTACGAGGATATTAATCTGCAATGATAATACCTACTGATCTGGCTTGAGAAGGTGTCTATTCATTGAATCTACTTCTTGAGACTGTCTCCATTGCGCGAGAAAGTAACTAGTTTTCCACCTTCATTTGCGGACTACTCGAGAAAGAAGGAAGAACTGCAGCCAACGTACGGGAAGGAAGTCTCCTGGCAACTCTAGTACCAGGAAAAGGTTCAACGCTAGTTGAAAAAGAGGTTAACAAGCATCTTCCACCTTATGACGAATAAAAGGTCCGATTGTCAACGAATCCTTTCGACTAGAGAGATGAAATAGAAAACTTTATCACATCGAAGTTATACTCAATCATTGAAAGTATAGCACCTTTGCGCATAATTGACAATTATAAAGAGCAGCTGCAACCGATTTCCTGGATAGTTCCTCTTTCCTGGACTGTTGCTCATTTTGAAATTAGCACGAGGTGGTTAATATACTCTATTTCCCAAAATGGTCAACACTGACGGGGCAAAGTGCAATCGATTAGCAGTAGAAGTGTTTATGAATCAATGTAGCAAGAACTAAAACCGGCCCGAGGAACGAAATAAAGACTAATTCCTATCGGCAGAATGCTAAGCTTAGCTTTACTCTTCACTCTCGATCATTTAAAGATGCCAATTGAGGATCAATGGCATAACAAACGCAAGCTTGTGAGTATTGAGAAGTTGCAACTAATCATGTACAAGTAAAACCAACTAATTTCCAACGTAAGCAACACCTTCAACAAGAGGTAGAAAGGAGGGGAGCCCGAGATAATCAAGGACTACAGATCACAACTCTGGATTCTCACACGTGAAATATAGAAAAGAATAGGCACGTGACATAGCTCAAAAGTTGAAAAATAACTGGTACATGCACAAGATGCACCATATTTGCTATCATCAATGACCTAGTCAGGGAATAAAGCACAATTTTCCTCCCCATGCCTGCTCAAGGACATCAGTCTAGAATCTATTTTCAACGTACAGCTGTAGTCGATACCGATTGGAAAGAGTGATTAGGCGTTGAACAAGAACTGGCACATCAAAAGCGGAGAACGAAACTCTCCCACGGATGAGATAAGTAAGTCTCGACTCTAAGTTTAGTTTGTCAATTTGAAGGGCGACTACCCTGGCATACAAAGTGCGACACTGTTCCACCAAATCCTGTAGTGGCCAGGAAACACAGATATGGACTTAACAGTACACTCCAACATTGGCACTTCGAGTTAAGTACCCCAAGTTTGGCCAAAGACATAACAGTGCCCCACAGCTTGGCGTCCACCGACGAGGCAGTTGTTGTCTTAGTTGGCGATAAATCTTTCAGTCGAAAGTCACAGTGCTTTTGTATGTACATTGAGTTACGGGCAGTTTTCGAGAAATGGAATTCACAAGCACGACGCAGCTCAGATGTTTGGCATGCTCGGGGTTTAATGATTAGAAAATTCGTGATTGTTATGATGATCGACTTTCAGATGAGAGGAAAGGACCTCACTTACCAGGATCTAGTCCATCAATCTGCCAAATTTGAAAGTAAAAGTTTGAGATTTCTTATATTTCTGATAGAGAACATGAGAGTTCGGAGAACATGATAGTCTGGTCGATCAAAATTTTAACAGAAGAAATTTAACAATCATTTGATCATGATCTAACTTAATCAAAATACATGATATTCAGCTTCTTTTATATTCTTAAGATACACGAACGCGAAAATAGACTCTAATCAGAACATCACGAATTGGGCATTTACAGATTCTGTGACGACTTTGTAAAACGATTTCCGAATGGTCCCGCAATATACTACGGAGTGTGCCCCGAGGTGATCCAAAAACCCTTTGTTCACTCTCAAGAATGTAGCGTTTCTATGTTAATTGCTCTCTCCTGAAATTTAGGAGATTTGTATAATCGAGTTGTAGGCCTCATTCAATTCCAGTGCGTGTGGTCACTACGAGATGTCCGTTGAAAATTGACGATATTATTTTCACTCTCGTACCGTTTCCACAAAATCTACAATCGAAACATTCTATTATTTGATGGCCGGGTTCACATCCTCAACGGCAATATGGAACCCAGAGAATTCAATTTGAACGAGTTTAATTCAACTCAGCTCAAAACTATGAACTCATCTGCATGAAATTCTTCTTTCAATCTTTTTTCCGCCGTCCAAGTCTCGAAGTCCGGCCACGGGCTCCTCGTGATACCACATAGTTCATTTCGGGAGAAAGAAATCAGGAGGATTTTCTTCTCTTCTATCTTCCGTCACTACTTCGATTCTTCCTACCCCGTTTCTCTCCCCCTGCCCTTCAGTACCGGGAGGAATCGGTAGATGAAGTGAAGAAGGAGGCGGCCAATTCTCAAAACTGCTATAACTTATACTGATTTCATTCCTCCGTCTGACAGCGAACACTAAATAAAACAGAAACAATCTCTAGTTGTTCTAGAATTTCAATGCCAACGCAGACTGACTGAGTCCATGTCAATCAATCTACGTCCACGCAAGGGTTGGGGTACTGTTAAATGTTTTCGCCAACTTAGGGTACCGTGGAGTCGAAGTGCTAATGTTGGGTTGCTGTCAAGTCTATCTCTGCCCATAACCATGACATATGGGAAGATACCGCCATAATACTTTGCACTTCGTTTCTGTGTTTTGGATATGACAAAGATGTTGAATTGAAGATGCTATCATGTCTGTCCGTCCGTCTCGAATGGCTCGAAGACTGGAGACTGGTGAACAAAAGGCCGTCTCATCACGCTTAGTCTGGAGCAACTGTAGCGACAATAGGGGGTACTTGAGAAGGGAGAAAGTCAAGACGTAAATGCATCCCTTTTGTATCGGGGACGAGTAAGCGCTCTCGTCACCGAACGGAGTGCATCCGACATGGTTCCTTTGGGGTGCAAGCGCATTGCGTCATGTGTTCCACACAAAATAGGCTGCCCCTTTATGAATATGGTTACAAACTGGAGAACTTAGCTTTATCAGGCCCCAGCTTATTCAAATCTCAACATACCTAGGATCATATCGTCTCGATTCAAGTGAAAGATAGGTTGGTTTTCATTATTACTCGACTTTCCGGAGGATCCTTCGAGTTGTACGTGTGGTACCACTCTATAGTGTACTATACCACTAGTTGGTAACAGTGCTGTTCGACCAGTACATACCTGCTGGTTTGAGAATATTAAAGCATGCAGTATGACACTCACATGATTAAACTCTCCGACATATGGTTACTGTACTGTAATCTGCTATACTCAATGGTGTTTTCGTGCATAACTTTCCTATTTACCTTTAATTTAAGTGTGGGTAAGGGAAAAGGGCGAACGCGTAGAAAACACGAAGGATAAGTAGACTCGTGCTGTTTAAGGCTGCATGTATGGACATCAGCCGTGCTCAACTGAAAATGGAGTGACATGCCTCCCTACACAAAGTCCGTCTGGAGTTTGATATTTTATTTTTACATATTGTCATTCATGCTTCAAACTTACTCTTTCTTCCGAGACAAAATCTCTCGGGAATTGATGAAATTCGAGATACGTCAAGGTTCACACCTCGAATGAGATTAATGTCATATCTTCAGTTTACTCAGCTGATACGGGATACGAAATATAGATCTAGTCAGTTCTGAGGTATACATGTTTTCTTAGAACACAGTTTACTGATACTAGAAATCTGGATACCACATCGACGCTTTGGTTCTCGATTCAGATTTGTAAACAGCCACTGTAGAAACGGTGTCATGGTGTAGGATCGAGGTAGGTATTTCCAGGTAGAAATCCAGCAAGATAACATTAATCACAATCATTTACAAGAAAAGATCTGCTACTGTAGCATATATGTAGTGGAGTGCAGCTAAGCCTTCCTGCTGCAGATGAGAAAAACTGATGTCATAAGAATAAGATAGATGTAAAGGGGAAACAGGTTCAAGAGGTATGAATCACGAGGAATAATTGGACAGAATAATCACCTGTAACCGCAGACTTGAAATTTCAAACCCAGTTCACCCAGTCTAATCCTCACGAGAAATCATGAGCAGAAGCTTTTAAGCTTTGAAAGGTTTGAGAATGACGTATTTTCAATTATATTAAGTTATATTAAGTCATTCTATATCGATGGATCCCCAGGACCCTACACCACTAGCTTTACCGAAGTCAAGATACCCACCAGGAGCAGCAGCAGCAGCAGCAGCAGCTGTGGTGCAGCACAAAAATTGAAATCCAGTAAATCATATTTATTTTATTATTTGACAAGGTTCAAAAAGTTCAATTTTCGAGGGTATCAAGACCCTTTTTGATCCCATTTATTCATCCCTTTCCACAGCCCGGACAAGTCTGCTCTGTAGGAGAATATATGTTGCATGTAGTTATTGAACATTCTTCGCCCTGCTGCATGGATGGATGTCGGTGTGTCTGCTGTCTCTGTCTCTCTACGAGCTCTTCCGGACTTAATCTTAGTCAACCTTTCATTTGAGCATAAGAAACTTTGTTTGTTTTCTTCGATCGACAAAGTTTCAAGTTGTAGTGAACCTAGTTATAATCACGCGGTTGTTTATCGAGTTTATATGGTTAGAATCACATAGCTTAAAGGTGACTTAGGTAGTAAAGTAATGATCTAATCACTACAACCGAACTTCGAATGCATCAAGTTAAAGGACTTAGGTGCTAGAAAAAAATATGTTGATTTATAAAAGTTGTGATTGTTTGAGAATTAGAAATTACTCACGTGAGTTCGGCTCAGGCTTTGTTAGATTGTGGTTTAACAGGTACACTTGGAGGATTTGTATGATTACAGTTCTTTTTGTATTAGTTATAGCTTTGCTTTCATGAGTAATCGCTTAGAACAACTCAAGGTCAAAGTAAAGGCTCAAGTCTGAAAGATATATAAATATCATAGACCATCCTTATTATACTAATATACAAAGTATTTTTCATTACAATCAATTTCTCTTAGATTTTTGTCTGATTTTATTTGGGAAGGTTTCAAATGAAAGATATGAACTTGTAGACGTGCAATAAAGTTACAAAATAAAATTTGGATACATTTTTTAATTTTATTTTAAACCCTTAAAATACATATTTTATGCACTTGAAACTTAAACCTCACTAAAACATTAACTAAAATTAGAGTCCTTTGGTGCGGGAGAAGTCTTCAATAGAATGTAAGATGGGGACTTTGCATGAGGGACTTTATGGTAGAAGTTGTTGATGAACGAGCGTGGAGGAAGTGTACTCTGGGAGTCTCAACAAAGTCCTTATGTGCGAGAGAAGGTTACGGTAGAATTGTAAGACAAAGACTTTGTGTGAGCAGCTGCTATTGTCATTGCCGAGAAACGAGCATGGAGGAAGTGTATTACATGAGTCTCAATCTCAATTCAGGAAGCCCATGTGAATTAATAAGGGAGGTAATTTTTCTACGAAGGGTTTTGTGTGTCAAAAATTCAGGCTTGGTTCTTTAATTTCTGGTGCTGTTCAATTCAACTTCTGGTTCCAAATTCAATAATCTTCCCTATATATTTCTCATTCACTGCATGTGCGTCCACCATCTTCATAGATTGACAAGATTTTCTCTTGGACCAATGGCAGTGAATATCGAAATATCATCCTTGGATTGCTAATGGCTAGCTCTCAAGAAAGATAGTTTTTTTAACTATTTCTCTATAATCATAAAATGTATCAATTTTCACTTTTCTTTCTAATGACTAGCTCTTTATTTAATTTTTGAGCTCCAATATTTTTACTTCCCATTTTCCTCAGGAAATTTTTTTTTCTTGAGTGGAAGAAATTTTGGTATGTTGATATTCCAAAGTCAAAAATTTGTGTATTACTGTATTATTCCTACTATTTGATATTTCTCATTTTCTCAGAAAAAAAAATTCTTGAATGGAAGAACTTTTGGTATGTTGATATTGAAAAGTCAAAAAGTTATGTAAAGGTAAACACATGTTTGAGGGTTCTTTGGAGAAGGGCTTCAAAAATCTATTCAAAGCTGTAGGTGAAGCCATGCATGCTGGATCTCAACTTTTGACTCTTAGCATTTGGAGTGTTGAGATGGTAATTTGGACCATTGTGTTTTGTCTTCAAATGTGTGTTTAAAGTCAATGATGAAATAAGAGATGCATGATTTTGTGCACATATCAACCATGATGACCTACCTAGAGTCAACCAAGATAGGCAGATTTCTCTCAACAAGTTTGTGTGCTGAATAAAAATAGCTCTATATCAGGTGTCCATTAAATTTGTGCTTTGATACGGGAGATGACCTTCTCAAGTCCTTTCTTAAGTGATAGTGAGTTCAAATCATTGGAAAGGGATCATATTTTCCAATCATCTACTATACTTATCTTTTTTGATATAAGCAATTGTGACAACAAAAAGTCAATGTACTAATAGTAGAATCAATACAAATGGGTCACTCCCTTGAGGTTACGGTTTGGAATTGACTAGAAATGAAGATGAAATGTCACAATAGCATAAGTTGTCAATTCTTGCCTGTTTAACCTGTTGGGCAAAAAACACTCCCAGAAGAGGGTAGAGACACCCATTATGCCATTCTACAACAAACAGAATTTAGCAACTGCTCTCATGAAAGAGCTAAACTAATAAGCTCTTGATGGTGGTGGTTTGCTTCATGCCAAATGCATCTTCCCTTAGAAGAGCCTCTTTACCCCAAAGATTAATCCCTTGTCAAAGGTTATTTCACCCCAAAGGTCAGCTTTCAGGCTGAACATTCTTTCCCCCTGACATGTTGCTAACTACATACCTCCCTTCCTAGAACCACAATCCCAAAAGATCCAAAATTGATTATCTACTTGGCTCCCAAGTAGATAATCAATTTTCTATTCTGTGGTTCTCTCAATGTTCCATCATTCCTAGAACCTTTCCTCACATTGACTTGCTCATTCAGAATGTCAAGGGTAATTTCCTTGATTTAGAGAAAATTTCCTAAGTAGGTACTCAAACACATACACTCCTACTACAAGATTCCTCACCTCTACTTGACCAAGCATACAACTAAAGATGTAAGTGCAAGAAATTCAACACAAAATACTTAAAGAAATACTTAAGCTAAATAATTCAATTATGAAAGAAGTGGAAATAGTTTCTTTGTGTTGCAACCCATATATATAGTTTTTCTACTCTCAATGAAGATGATCAGTGGCTAAGGAGTACTGGAAATATTCTAATCATACCTACTTTATTTATTACTAATCCTACCTATTGATCTTATCCTAAGTGCAATTAAGAAGTGATTGCACATTTGCTGCCAATCACAACTAATACTTATAGTTTACCCTAGATGTAATTATAATTCCAAAATCTTTTGCTAGAAAATTGTTGTGTAGTCTATAGATTATGTCAGGCTATAGATCTTCTATAATGAAAACCTTCCAGGGCCAAAGATAGTTCTAAGCCAAAGGAGCATTCAATACTTAAACATATTTCTGCATTTTTCCTTCTAGTTAGAATATCTTTGTCCTAAATCTATTGCCACGAACTACATTCACCCTTTCAGATCTTAATTAACAAATCTATTCTCTCTTCATATCTTATGATCTAGTCCAATAATGTCTTTGTGTGGACTCCTTTAGTTTCTTTGAGGTGTCCTTGAGTAGTTGATCAACTAGCTATTGTAGGTGCACATTTTTACATACCTTTATAATTAGAGAGTGCGCTTGGGATCTCAAGTCTTGAGCCTTCAACTTCTCCAAGGAATTTCCTTCATCTTAGCTTAGATCTCTTCCTAAATGGCTACTTGATCCTTCTCACATTCTTCCTCCTTCTTCTTGATGTTCTCTACAAGCTTCTTTACCTACAAATTGGCCACTCATAGCTCCTCTTGATGTAATTCTTCTATTGCATTGAAGGATGCCTTAACCTTGTCAGCTTCTCCTTTTAGTGCATCAATTTCTTCCACTTGGGCTTTTACCTTTTCCTCAAGCTGTGTCTTACGGCATGCTTCTTCTTCCTTAAGATCTTTCTCCTCCTGCACCTTCTTCTTTAGGTCTGCTCCTTCTTCCCTAAGCTTGGTTGCCTCTTGCACCAAGTCATTACTTCTTTTCTCCATCTCTAGGCATTGAGCACAAACTTTTGCCCATTCATCCCATGTGTATGTTCATTCTTGCACCACTCCTTGTGCTAATTGGTGGAGATGATTGAGAAGGGTAACATAATCCATAACCTTCCCATGACATTCTTTCTACATGGGAAGAAGATGTTCCATCAACTCCAGCACCAAGCCTACTATGTGCATGACCAATTTGGAAATTGGCACCATGAATACTGAGGCAACATCTCTCCTACTTGAGCTAACTTCCTTTACCATTCTTAACAAGGCCAAATGTTCACTCTCTTTGTCAATCTCAACAAAGTCTGTAGGTTTGTCCTCCCACAACAATGCGGAGGCTTGGATCTTGGATGATCCCTCATCTCAAAGCTCACCTTCTGGCTGAAGTTCACCTTTGGCCCAAAGTTCTCCCTTGGTCTGGCAAGAGCCAATGTCTTTTGCCATTATTCTGCATCAAGTACTTCTTCTTCCCTTTGTACTCTCTCTTCTTGTAATTCTTCGTTTCCCATGGTTGGGAACAAAGGAAACTTGCCATCCTCAAGCTCTAAACTATGGTCTTTGTGGGGTTATAAGGTTTAGCTTCTCTATCAAATATTCCTACAACAGGCATTCTTTCTTTTGCTGGAAGATAGTTGTTTGTCCTTAGAGGAGTTTGGGCCAAAGTTGATTGTACTTCTCCATCTTGGTCCTTGGTTACCTCCTTGTCCAAAGAAATGACAATCCTAATGAATGATTGCTCATTGGCGGTGGGTGTAGGGTCTAGTCATGGTCCAATGCTACCTTTGTCCTCTACTTCTTCCTCCATGAGGGTCCTCATTGTCCTCTTTATAGCCATCACCTTTGGCCTAGAAGGTCTCTTCATGGTCATAGGTTCTGTTGCAATTTCCTACTGCCTCTACTACTTGAAGCTCAATGCCTTGTAAGCTTCCTTCACCATGATGTACTTCCCTATGTGGGTAAATTCTTCATCTAACTTTGCATACTTTTGCACCATCATTGCTCTTTTGTGAGGCTCCTCAAAATGTCATGTAGGGAAGAAGTGATTGGGATACTTCTTATTCTTACCTAGGGTCAACAAATCCATCTCAAGTAAGAATGGATGACAAAGGGAGATACAAAAGTCACCCCTCCTTCTTTGTTCATGTTTCCTATAAGCTCCCTTTCCCTTGCCTAGAACATTGCCGCCCAGTTGACAAGTCTTCCTTGTTTGAAGTGCTCAAAGAAGATTGTTTGGCTATTATTCAAGTAAGTTGTTTGTTTAGAGTTGAACAACTTCATTACTGATTCTACCAAGATCTTTTTAGAAATATCTTTAATTCTAGGGATAAATCAATCATTTTTGGTCTTGTAATCATGGAATGTTGCCTTGAACTTTGCTTCTAGAGTCAGTTCAGGGTGAGTCCAAGTACTATCTAAAGTAACTGCATTTTGGGGAGAATTCCTAGGTTCAAGCATTCTTTGCTAATGTTCCTCTGTTTGGGCAAAGAGGTTCCTTCTCAAGGTCTCCACCCCCAGATCATGATTTCCCTTGATCTCATGCAACATTGCATGGTCACTTAACTCCCAATTCCACAGCAAGAACTCCAACTCCTTGCTACAAACTAATTCATATATAGTGCAATTCCCATTTAATCAATCTTGGGGACTTGAGTATAACTTCAAGTGCTCTTCTCATCTTCCTTTGCTTTTGGTCTTCCCATTCTTCCCAACCCACTCACACTTCTCAATCCATCTCACATAGGCACACACTCACACACTCACAATTCAAATTCCTATGCGTTGGAACTTCTCACCAAGAGTGAGGAAATCTAACTGGTCTTGTGTTTGTTAACTTTACAAGAAGTAAAAAGGATCTAAGCCCAATAAGGATATTTAAGGTGATGGCCCCACCATTATGAACATTTGGTAGGAGTGCCCCTTGGTGAGTGGTCACTTCTTGCACATGGAGTAGTTAGTACAATCAAGTAGTCATCAATTGTAGTTCTTGATTTGTTGGCACCACATTTACTCATTGACTTTCAGACGGAAGGGCTTCCAGGCCAAATGAATTTTTTGGGCAAAGATCATCCCAAGGCAAAGGTCTCTTTCCAAGATGAAGATCTCCTAGGTAAAGGTTTCCTTGCCGATGCTTTCCTTGACTAAAAGACTTCTTTGTTTAGAGCCATGTCCCATGCTCATCATCTAGATCCATTGCTATTGGTTCTCCCGCTGCACATTCCTTCTATGCCATCTTTCCCCTTGAAGGTATATTTCCCATTGAGGTGGAAGGAAAAAAATAATAAGCCTCCCTTCTTCCTTGTTGACCAACTATTTCTTCACTCCTTCAGATAAAACTAAGTAAGTTGAAAGAAAAAGGTGCACTTTGGAAAGAGGTGAGGAATCATAGCAACAACATCAAGGCATCTTTGGAGAATGCCTTAGAAAATCTATGGAAATTTGTAGGTGAAATTGTGTGTGTTGGATCTCTTCTGGAGATCATTCCATCTAATAACCTTGGTAGACCATCAAGAAGTTACAAAGATTTGTGAATTAAAGGACATTTTGTTTCATTATTGCTTCTATGTACTGCCTCTTTCAAAACCCAAGATAAATTCATTGTAAATGTTATTGAGGCTGCTGTCCAAAGATTACTATGCACCTTTAATTACCATAAAAAATGTTTGTAACTATGTGCAAAATGACGCCATATAATAGTAAGTCTTTTCAAGTAAGCTACACAAGTACCAAGTCACATTTTATTCACAAAATGGTTTCCATATAGAAGTAAGTCTCTTTGAATCAACTACAAAAGTAGCAACTCCAATCTACTGCACCCATGAAGCATGAAATATTAGTCCAGTTAAGTCCTATCAGTCATGACTACTTGAAGGTAAACTCCCTCTGCACACATAACTACTTAAAACATTGCATCTCAAAAGTATTGCCATCTCAAATTTCTCTTAAACTTAATGATACAGAAATTTTGAACGGGGGCAAAGGATATTCAAAGTATTCATACCCAATGGTGAAGCCATACATCAGATAGTATTTTTTATTACTCAAATGTATTAAAGATTTAAGCTAAAATGATCAAATGATAAATGTAACTAGACTACTTGGGATGTCTAGTTGAATATTGAGACCAAATACAAGTAGTTGGTAACTAGAATTGTACATGTTTATTTTTCCTCTTTATTGTCTAATCAATTTTTGTGAAGATTTAGAGTTGATAGTAATCCATTATCTAGTCTATTCACAAGTCACTTACTAATCAAAGATCTCATCCACAAGTCTTCAAAAACTATGCTAAACTTTATTCACAAGTCACTTTTGACTTCACCTAGAAGTCTATGTTTAACTTTAAAAGAAGTTGTGATCAACTACTTTAATAGCTGATATCCTTGATTAGATGAGACCTAAATCTTGAGTTCTCACTTAAAAAATATGGTTGCAATTCTACTCCTTTAAATCACAATATCCTTGTTATATAATCATTGAAATCTTTTAACTATTAACAGTGTATGAGCTAGATGATAAATATAACTAGACTACTTGGGATGTACTTGTTAGTTGAATATTGAGACCAAATACAAGTAATGTCATTGTTTTTCTCTATTGTGGTAAAAGAAGATGATATAGTGGAATGTTCACCTTACATCCAATAAAAGAGAAAGAAGGCGACTGTGAGCCGGCCTGTCTCTCACTCAGGATGAACCTCTGATGGCTATTATGGTAGCGCACCATGGACTAAGAAGGCAAGGAACCCCAACTCCATCATACTCCTCCAAGGCTAACACTCCAAGACTCAAGACATTGCTCACTAGAGAACTCAATGAGAGAGAGATAGTTGCAAATGAAAGGATAATGAGTACCTCCTCACTCCTTGTTTATATACTTGTGAAATAGTTACGTACCAAAGTTACTAATTACCGTAGTAACTCAAGTTACTAGACTAAAAGTCAAGTAAAGTCAAAAAGTAGAAAGGAATATCCATTCACATGGGCATATTCCCCTTATCTTGACCCAACCACTAAAGCAAGGATTCCTTCACATGGGCTATCCTTGGACTAAAGAAGAATCCAAAACAAAAAGGCTTGCGGGCCCAAGAGTTCTCAACTCTTTCCCCAAAGCCAAACACCTAGGAATAATACCAAGTCAACACACTAAAATCCAAAATAGTGGTGCTCATCTTTTCTACTTCCTCTAAAGTAAGGTCCCATCTATCTTAGCTATGACTAACTTTAGCTAACCATGACTAATATAGAACCATCCTTTATCTCTATATAAATAATATCTCTTAAGTACTTGTAATACCAAGCTAAATATCACAATACCACACACATGCACAAATGGGTGTTACATTTACCCCCGGACTAAGTTTTCACTTTGTCCTCAAAGTGAAGGTCTCTCTACCTTCTATGGTACATCTTCAACTTATCATGGTTAATCCTATCAAAGTGTCTTCCTCCCAACTCCTTGAGATCATAGGTGTAATTGCCCCACACCTTCTCTACTATGAAAGGTCCAAAGTACTTAGGCAAAAACTTCTTTTGCACTCTCTTGAATCGAATGGAATCAAACAACATTACCCAATCAACTTCTTTGAAAGGCTCCACCTTCTTCTTGCCTTGCCTCTTGTCATAGCTCTCCTTTTGTTTCCTTTGGGCTTGCTCCACTCGAACCATAGCAACTGCTCTTGCCTCTTCCAACTCCATGAGTTGATCCTTCCTTGACTTCCCTGCATCACTTCCTTGTGCTTTCTTCAATCTCCTATGAATGCTTTGGAAGGTAGGAAGATCAAAGTGAATAGGTAAGGTAGACTCAATACCATACACCAATTGGAATGGAGAATATCCAGTGGAAGTCTTCATGGTTGTCCTATACTCCCACAAAACTGCATGAATCCTCTTGTCCCAATGATGTTTAGCCCCCTCCATTTCTGCATCTTTGGCCAACATCATGCACAAGGTCTGATTGGTTCTCTCTGCCAAGCCATTGGAATTTGGCTTATAGGATGTAGTTACTCTATGTGTGATAGAGAAATGTCGTAGCATGGCTGTAGTAATGCTTCCTGTAAACTCTCCTCCTCTATCAGAAACCAACTCCAAAGGGCATCCAAACCTAGTGATAATGCGTTCATAAAGAAATCTACCCACTTCATCTTCATTCTTGTCCCTCAATGGTCTAGCCTCAACCCACTTGGTAAGGTAATCAGTAACTACCACAATGTACCGATTGTTCCTTGGGGTTCTATTGAGAGGTCCTACAAAATCAATTCCCCACTTCTCAAAAGGTCCTAGCAATGGAATTGATCTAAGTGGTGGAGTGGATGTAGACTTTCTAGCAAAAGCTTGACAAACATGACAAGTTTTGCAATAATCAAGACAATCCTTGAAAATCCCTCTCCAATGGTAACCTGCATCTAGAATCTTGAAAGCAGTCACCTTTCCTGCAAAGTGTCCTCCACATACTAAACCTTCATGAAACTCCTTTATGAGTAGGATAGACTCTTCCTTACCCACTGCTCTTCGAAGTAGACCATCTGCTCCTTGGTGAAAAAGAATATCCTCCACCATTGTGTAAGGTCTAGATCTTGCTGCAAGGGCCTTCCTCTCCCTAGCATGCATCCCTTCTGGATAGTTACCTCTTGTCACAAAATCCACAATCTCCTTGTACTCCATTGGAATCTCTTGAGTGACTGAGATTGTCATGAGCTCCTCATCCGGGAAGGAATCATCTACTGGCTCATCTCCATCATGATCATAGGCTCTAGATAACAAATCAGCATTTGCATGTTTCGTTCCTGGCCTATCCTCAATTGTGTAGTCATACTCAGACAAGAGTATCATCCACCTTGCTAGTCTCCCTTCAACATTAGGCTTGTTGAAGATGTACTTCAAAGCCTTGTGATCCGTGACAATTGTGGCTTTCCCTCCAATCAAGTAGTGTCTAAACTTCTTGAGACCAAAGATCACTGCCAACCCTTCTCTCTCTGTGACAGAGTAGTTCTTCTCTGCTGAAACCATCTGCCTACTAGCATAAGCTATTGGATGATCATGCCCATCTTGGTCTAATTGACTAAGAGTGCATCCTATAGCTACATTAGAAGCATCAGTGTAGAGGATGAAAGGCTTACTCCAATCAGGTTTAGCAAGAATTGGAGCTACAACAAGGGATTGCTTGAGCTCCTCAAAAGCTTTGAGAGCCTCCTTGTCTTCCAAAATCACCATGTAATCTACACCCTTCTTCATGTAGATGGTCAATGCATAAGCCTTGTTGGAAAATGAGAAGATGAACCTCCTATAGTACCCAACCATTCCCAAGAATTGGCGTAACTTTGTCAAGCTTGAAGGGAATGGAAGGTCTGAGATTTTCCTCACCTTCTTAGGATCAACTGCTATTCCATCCTTGGAGATGATGTGCCCCAAAAGTAGACCTTCTTCACATCCAAAAATGCACTTCTCTGGGTTGAGTGATGCATTTGCCTCATCCAAGCATTGCAAGACTTTGATTAGGTGCTCAAAGTGCTCCTCCTTGCTCCCATAGACACAAAAGTCATCAATGAAATCTCTCACAAATTTCCCAATGAAAGGTTCAAATACCTTGTTCATGAACCGTTGGAATGTGGCTGGAGCATTGCAAAGCCCAAAAGGCATGACCTTGAAAGCGTAAGTTCCCCAAGGTGTGGTGAATGTGGTGAGTTGTTGATGCTCTGGTGCAATCTTGATTTGGTTATATCCACTATAACCATCTCCAAAACTGTACCTCTCATGACCTGCAACCTCCTCCAAGATCTCATCAATGAATGGCAATGGGTAGTAGTCCTTCTTGGTAACAGCATTGAGCTTCTTGTAATCCACACATACCCGAAGCTTGCCATTCTTTTTCTTCACAATGACAATTGGAGACACCCATTCTGAATTCTCCACCTCAAAGATAAATCCAGCCTCCTTGAGCTTATCAATCTCCTCCTTCACAACCAAAGATATTGGTGGGCTAATGCGACGTTGCTTTTGGCGGATTGGTCTTGCATGTGACTCCACCTCTATCTTGTGCTCCTCCAAGGTGACTTCCTTCAAATCCTTGTAACTAAAAGCAAACACATGGATGAACTTGCGGAAAATCTCCTCAAATCTCACCTTCTCCTCCTTGGTAACATTTGGGCCATACTTGAGGGTAGATAACCTTCTCTCTACCTCCTCAAGTGTCAATGGTGATTTATCTGGGTCCTTCAAAACCTCTGGCTTAGGTGCAAAATCCATAGCACATAAAGGATACACATCTGAATCAGATTCAGATTCATCCTCCTCCGTGGAAGTCTCCTCTTCCATGCTTGTGTCCACACCTGAAGCTCCTCCTTCAGAATCTGATTCCCAATAATCAGAAGATGGGGTATCTGAATGTGAAGTGTTGGTGGTGTTAGTCACAGGAACAGTGACTCTATGGTTTGATGGCCCAATCCTTAAGTACCCTTTGTGCCATCGATCAGTTGTGCGTGCTGCTCTCAACCATGGCCTCCCAAGAAGTAAGTCATAGCTTGAATCCTTCAAGACTTGGAAAGTCATGAGATTTTGGACTCCCATAACTGAAACTACCACCTTATCCATCACTCCTACTGGTCGAACTTGTTGCTTGTTTGCCATGCTCACCACAAATGTTGAAGGTCTTGAGGGTATCATACCCAACTTCTTCATCAACCTTTCTGACATGGCATTCACTGCTGATCCTCCATCAACCAATGCATCCTTGATGTTGTGACCATTCACTCTCACATCAATCTTGGAGGCATATTCACAAGCCTCCCATGGTGCTGGCTTGGCATCCACCACCCCCATTGATACTGGAACTTTTGCCTTCTTCTTCTTTTTTCTCCTTGTAGAACTCAAACCACCTCTAAGCTCCTTTCTCAAGGTAGGGTTCAAAGCAATTAATTGGCCCACTGTGATGTTAGCCTTGTGACTACCAACATCCTCCAACACATTGTAGTTCCATTGTTGCTTTGAGATCAAGAAGTCCTCCATCCCCAACTTCTTCCTTGGAGTCTTTGTTGTTGATGGTGTTGAGGTGCGAGTGCTCCTAGTAGACATAGGAGTATCCTTGCTTGAAGTAAATCCTTGAGAAGAGTGAACATCCTCTGCAAAACGAGCTCTCTTCTTCTCTTGTGCCAAAAGCTCCAAATTAAGACCCTTGGAGTTTGAGCACTCTCCCTTCTCATACTTGCTCTCAACCACATCTATGGATGCTATCCCCTTACCTTTGTTGGGATTAGGAGCCACTTGGGTTTCACTACCTCCCTCTTTCCCTCTATTGGCTCCCTCATAACCCCTTCCTCCATGGTAAGTGGAATTTGGGCAATTCCTTTGGATATGGCCTCTTCCTCCACAACCAAAACAATTTCTATCATTGAAATTGTTGGCTGGTTGGCCTCCTCTATATGGATAGTTTCCATAACTCCTAGGTCCTCTCCCTACATTCTGATCCACCTCTCTCTTCTCCATAATTGCACCACATTGATCTTGAGATCCGCAAGTTGTTCTGTGATGGTTTGGAGTGGATCTTTTGGTGGAGGTGCAAGAACTGGAGCAACTACTACTTGTGGTGCAACCCTTGTCACCAAAGTATCAGAAGTTCCACCATACTTGTAGCCTTGAGGAGGATGCACAACCTCCTTCACCACCAAATCACTTTCATCCCCTTCCAAACTCTCCTCCATACGAATTGCGATCTTGATAGCTTCAACCTTGGAAGAAGGTTTCTCATATCTCACCTTGCTTCTAATTTGTGGTCTCAATCCTCCCACAAAATTCTTGGTGAGCATGGCCCCTATGCCAATCATTGTAGTCTCCACATCATCCCCACCCTTCCTCAACACTATGCGAAATCTGGACTCCAATTTTTCCACTCTTTCCACATAGACTCTCACTTTCTCTCCATCTCCTTGCTTGAGAAATGTAACCTCACTCATCAATCTCTCATAACTCTCATCAGGAAGAAAGTTCTCAATGAGTGCTGAAGTCAAAGTCTCCCAAGACTCCTCTTCCCCCTCTCTCCTCTCTCTCTTTTGGTATTCTGACTCATACCATGTAAGTGCTGCATCCTCAAAGAAATCTGGTAATAATGAGGCCCACTCATTCTTCCTCCTCTCATTGTTTCCTATGCAAGCTCTCTTGAAGTCTCTCACAAAGGCCTCCACATCTTCTCCATCCTTGCCAAAGAAAACCGGAAGTTTCCCCATCTTAACCCCTCACTATCTTTCTTTTCTCTCAATTTTTTTTTTCCTCTTTTCTTTTCTCTCACTCTATTACTAATAGAGTATATACATGACTAACACCATCTGAGAATAATCCACTCTAGGGAACACAAAAGGTTCAGGTTGCTCCAAGATTTCTATAGCAACATCAAATCCTAGAGTGCATATTAATCTAACTCTCATGGATAGTTTATCCATAAGTTGAAAGATTATCTCCATCACTAATCTTGAGAACTAGCTGATGAAGGTGGTAGTATTTCTGTAGCTGTACTAAGACTCTCTCCAAGATCCTTCACCAAAGTTTCCAAAAGTGCTTTTACTCCACTACACTCATGTCCTTTTGGAAGTCCTTCAACTCCACAAACCTCACACAACTCCTTGGTCTTAGATCTTCTCCCTCCCAATCTTGGTGAAGAAGGTCCAACATGCAAACCCAAGTCAAGTAAGCCTCTCCTTTCCCTCAATCTCTTGCTCTCAAAGGTCAATGGACATGAACTTGCCTTATGTCCCTTCTCTCCACATAGAAAGCACTTAGACTCACTCTTTCCTCCAAGTGGTGTAGGTTTTTGGATCCTCTCAACACTCTCTTCAAATTCTATTGTAAACTCTCTTTTCCTCAAATCCACCCCTACAATCACCTCAAACCCTTGGGGAACCTTGCATAATCTCAATTTCCACTCTTGATGACTCTCCATGTTCCCCAAGATGAATCTAAACACTCAAACATGCTTTTTGTTGATCTCAAACTTCTCATGCATGAGATCTCCACTCTGCAGAATTGACCCTTCCTCACAATGTCACTCAAATCTCCCAACTAATATGTCACAGTCCTCTGAAATTTTCCACACTTGATCACAACTCTAGGGCGTCCCTCCCTGCAAAATTTTAGATCTTTTCATCGAGCCATTTGGCCTAGACACCTTTCTATTCAGCACCCATATTTCAGATTTGGTCTGAAAACCACCCCCCTCACTTCAAAAACTCATAACGCACTGCGCAAAAATGATCTCTCTCTAATTTTTGTGGCACCAGGTAGGATACAATGCACTGAATTTTCTTGCAAATTTTCAGGACAATTCACTGAAAATTGAAGAAATGGAAGACTCTGTACAATTTTCCAGAGAGCATGCAGTTGCAGGAGCACTTTACCCTATCAACTTTCAAAAATTCTAGCCCAGTGCGCATAGAAGCTCTCTCAATAATTTCAAGTGTGCTAACTGAAAGATAACCCAAGCTATCATGTGTAGAAATCTCAAGTCCAGATCTCAAACTTGAGATTTTGCCCAAAATCACCTTAATCCCCAAAATCTGCAATCCACCTCACACAATCTCTCCAATTCCTCTCATGTGTACAAGATGTACAAAATCACCTCAAAGACATCATAATGAACTACAGGGTATACAAATGGATCTTGGTTCTCTAACATAAGTTCAGCCCTCTCCTCTCCTAATGTTCTCTCCAAGTGAGCTCTCATAGCCTCCTTCTGCCTAATGTAGAATTGGACGCGGAACATTATCTTGCCTTCTAGAGAGGTCCCGGCAACGGAACCAAAAATGTGAGCCGGCCTGTCTCTCACTCAGGATGAACCTCTGATGGCTATTATGGTAGCGCACCATGGACTAAGAAGGCAAGGAACCCCAACTCCATCATACTCCTCCAAGGCTAACACTCCAAGACTCAAGACATTGCTCACTAGAGAACTCAATGAGAGAGAGATAGTTGCAAATGAAAGGATAATGAGTACCTCCTCACTCCTTGTTTATATACTTGTGAAATAGTTACGTACCAAAGTTACTAATTACCGTAGTAACTCAAGTTACTAGACTAAAAGTCAAGTAAAGTCAAAAAGTAGAAAGGAATATCCATTCACATGGGCATATTCCCCTTATCTTGACCCAACCACTAAAGCAAGGATTCCTTCACATGGGCTATCCTTGGACTAAAGAAGAATCCAAAACAAAAAGGCTTGCGGGCCCAAGAGTTCTCAACTCTTTCCCCAAAGCCAAACACCTAGGAATAATACCAAGTCAACACACTAAAATCCAAAATAGTGGTGCTCATCTTTTCTACTTCCTCTAAAGTAAGGTCCCATCTATCTTAGCTATGACTAACTTTAGCTAACCATGACTAATATAGAACCATCCTTTATCTCTATATAAATAATATCTCTTAAGTACTTGTAATACCAAGCTAAATATCACAATACCACACACATGCACAAATGGGTGTTACACGACAGTGGAGGAAAAATGAAGGATGGGAAGACCCCATCAAGCCGTACAAGGGAGAGATAAGTATGATCTTAAAAGAGTACAAGAGTATGATCTTAGTTGATGTTATTCATGGAGTTATTGTATGAAAAGTCAACAAGAGGTAGCAAGGTATCCCATGAATTTTTTTCCTCCACATTAAATATCATTTGATTTTGTGGCTAGCACTCTTTATTTACCCATCAATTTGAATGTAATAAATAGTTGATATGGTTTATTTGTTTAAAAATCTAAAATAAAGTTCTTCAAAATATACTTGTAAATTGAGGTCCTCTATTTGTAGTGAGTACTCACAAAATTGCTATGTTGTGAGAAGATAGTATCTATATACACACAAGTCAACTTGAAGGCAATTACATCCTTGCTTATAGGTTCATCAATCCTATAAATGTAATTGGTGAGACCACATGGCATCATCATGTACTCACCATAGCCATATCTTGTTGAACAAGCATACCTTTGAACATCTTCATCTTTAGTCCAGATTTCATTATATTCATTTCATATATCTAGCTTGATGTTGATTTTAACACCTTATAGTTGATCAAAAGAGTCATCCATCTTGAGTAAATAAAGGATAATAGTTCTATCCATCTTAAGTAAATAAAGGATAATAATTCTTGATTGTCTTCTTATTTTTAACATAAAATCAATATTTTTACATAAAATCCTCATATTTCCATCTTTCTTCTCACAAAGAAGATTAGTTTAGTATCATGATACACTTGGTTGGATGAATCTTTTTTCCATAAATCTCTCCACTTGGGCTTTGCATTATTCAGTTCATTGGGAGCCAATTTATATAAAGGTTTGTAATGCAGCATACTTGCAAGAACCTCCATTGAGTGATCCATTCCTTGCTAATGGTAGATCCCCTAAGTAGATTATGTCCAAATATCACTCACTTACTCTCAATTATTTATAAATCTCAACCCTTTTCTTTGTGGTAATTATATCTCTTATTAACCTCAAGAAACATACATCTTTATAATGGATTATATTTTTCTAGAAAGCTGAGAGCTATACTAGAGCACTGTCAAGAAAAAATGATCAAATGACATACTTGCATCACATTCAAAAGCACCAAAATAAGACAACTAGATCTCCATGCCATGTAGCCATTTCTCTTTTTTATCTCTATATGATATAAAAATTTATTTAGTATCTAGCCATTTGGCTTCCTTGGTATGGTTGACCTTTGTAGGACTTTATCATCTTCTATGAAAGTTTTACAAATATGTCTCGTTATCTATCTCTTGATATATTTATCCATTTGATAGTGTGGTCACTCCTTTATCATCTTCTAGGAAAGTTCTATAAATGTGTCTCATTATCTATCTCTTGATATTTTTATCCATTTGATAGTGTGGTCACTCCGTTCGTGTTTCACATATTTGGTAAGCTCTTATCTCTCTTTAAATCTATTTTCATCTCCTCAGTTTGCTTGAATAAGCCTTGTATTGTCAAATTGTCCATTTTCTCTTCCTTTGGTTGGAATTAGTAGAATATGGAAATTCAAACTGCAACACCTTTACATGAATCAAAATGTACTACTAAAAATAATATGAATAGAAACTCTTATGGTATTTTTCTTCACTAAAATTTTGAATAATCCACTCTTCATGCTTCTTTTTACACAAATAATCTTACATTTCAACTCAAATATTGAATGTTACTTTTAGCTCTATATTCAGATTCATTGTTCATAATAACATATAAATAGTAAAGTCCCATATTGATCGACATAAGGTACCACTATAAGCACTACAAGTTAAAAGAATCTATCACAAATTGTACAATCCCATTGATTAGGATAAGTAACTACTAGAAGCACCACCCAATTTTGAGAATCCTTCACTTTTGTCATGGAGTTCATGCCAAACATATGCATAATTTTTGTCTCAAGTCTTATTTATCCACAAATTAAATTAAAATGTAAATTTTTTTGAGAAAAGGAAGTTAGGAAGTGAGAACATTCCTTGATCATCCATTTTACTTCCTTACCTTATATCTCCTATCAAATTTTTAACTCAAAGTTCACCAAACACTTACCTACTTTATGATATACATTTTCACATTGCTCTACTTGTTGCACAATATCCATTGCCAGCTTTTATAGGAAGTGTTTCCACTTTCTTCAAAACTCAAGGTATATCACTTCCTAATTCTTCCCCAGAGGATGATCTTTCATCATGGGAAAAGAGCACTACTATGATACAATTGTCACTTAGGCATACACAAAGACTTTTCCATGGTGAATGTCAAAGGTAAGATGCACTAAAAGTAACTTTACTTCTTTATATACAACAAAGGCAATCATCATCTCTCACAAGGATTGGTGATATATATATAACCCAATACTAAAAGGCTTCACTTAGAAGTTTTGACGAACTCCTTCTTGATTAGATAAGACTTCTAACTTTGGTTTTGACTTACCAAAGATGCTCACATTATATCCCATTAAGTTTATAGTCTTTCTTGATAGGCTGAACCATTCCATTGTTTATCTTTATGCCTTTGATTGAACTTGAAGTTTATAGTCTTCCTTGATTGATAGAATCATCCCATTTTTTTCTATATGCTTTGGATTAGAATATAAGGTTATAGTCATTCTTGATCATGATGGATTGATAATTCCAATGGACTCTACATCCTCTTCAAATTGATCTGTCTATTTCTTGTACTATTGGAGTACATCTCTGGGTATAAGCTCTTGGATCGTAGATAAACTATGTATTAGTGCATTCATGACTTACATAAACTTATTTCTCCCTAACAATGAGGTCTTGTCTAGTTTTGGTCCATCCATCTATGTGTTTATTACTCATTCGTGAATGTTTCACTATTGTAATACATTAGTGATTTATGTGGTTTGTTGCTATTTTTGTGAAACAAAGGATTACTCAGAAGAGAGTAGATACTTGATATGGAAGGAAGATCTATATCGTTTGACAAGATACGGATGACAACATACTTATACATGATTCAAGATAATCAAGTTGTTAGTGGACATTATGGTTACAAATCCTATTTATGATGTTATTTAGAGGAGGTGATTACTTATCTTCTTGGATGGGTGGGGAACAAAGTGATAGTGGCTAAGGTCTATAAGTATAGAGGTATAAAACAGGGTCATCTTTTTGTTCTTTTATCCTATCTTTGGAGTTATGTGGAATTATGAATGTATAGTTTGATTTATTTTTCAGAGATTATATGAGAACTCACCATATTAGGAAACAGGGAATCACTTTCACTTTCTTATACTTTTTGGCTTACAAGGATCCATTGCTCTACAATACCATGGTGAATGCACTCCACGTGGGAGTAACCAAAATGATCTAGGTGATACATCCGGGTGATGTAATGTAAACCATAGGAAAGCAATCACATAAGGTGATGCTTCTTCACATGCTCTATTGGTATATAGGCCATCTGCCGCATATAATCTTTAATTTTGAAGTAAACTAGGACACATTTACTATTGTGATTCTATTGAAGCCTTAATCCTATGTCACCTTCTGGTTTTTTCAATTCAACGTAACGGAGTCTTCTCCTCCATTTCTTGCTATTGTATACATGCACCAGATAATTCATACTTCAAAAGAGAATACTGGAATACAGATGCTAGTAAGGGAAAGACTCCAAGCTGAATAAAAAAAGATCTGAAATACATCAATACTAACCTTTTTAGCATTGATGAAATATCATGAAGAGACACAGTGAACCATGTTGTTATACATCTTACAGCAAAGCAATGGCTATAAGGGACAGCTAGGGATGTGAAAATAACCAAAAATTGGTTCAGGCTTGGTCGGGATTGTAGAATTACGGGCGACTATTTTAGTTTAGTGACTATTTCGCAGAATTCAGTTGGGATAAGTTCCCGGTTGGGAGCAGTGTGAGCCCTAGTATTTATTTCCCGTACATGGTGTGCTGCGTGCTCGGGAATAACTTTCCCTACTTGTAGTGACCTTTTGAAATAAAGGCTTGCTTTTGGGCTGCAGGCCTCGACAGAGGAATATCTCTAATACTCAAAGAAGTGTATTATCTGTATAATCCTGTTCCCCCTCTCTTCTCGTCCACGATGATCACGTGACGGGTGAAATTGCCAACAGAAGGAGCAAAGCAGTTAAAGACGTTGATTCGACGTATTTGGTTGGGGTTAGTAATAAGGAAGAATCTTGGGGATCTTTCTTAGTCCAGATTTGCCTGATCGTCTCCAATATAAGGAGGCTTTTCGTAATTCGGGGAACATCCTCCGCATGCATGGACGAACGGAGGGACGGACTGACGGATTTCAGTCCGTCTGTTTGTCGCTGAAACTACGGTGCGTACATGTTCCTTTGGCGGGATAGCAGAGGTAATCTACCGTAGTGCTATTGATTAACCGTGGTCGTTAACTGACACTACCAGATTAGGTAACCTGAGGTTTAACCTCTTCCAGTTGTTTGCAGACCTGCAGCTCATATTAATCAAGTCCACCTTCATTTATGTTAGTTTTCTTAATGAGCCAGATTCTAGGAGGCGCATGCAGCACGGTTCTCGATCCCATCGTCAAATGATCAGCGTAGTATTATAGAACTGCAAACCTATTTAGGGTAGAGTTAATTCATCACTACTGTATGCTTGCTTTAAGTTTTGCGCAGAGCATGAGCTTATCAAACTAAGAGCCAAACAAATTGACATAATATTATAAGTGACACCATTTTCAGCACTGTCCCCTATGTACTCCAGCTTTACATATTATGTTCGGCTTGTTATCAGCGATTTGACTGATTATCGAAGACTATGACAATCAAGAACAAACGTGAATGATGAAATTGCGGCGGGACAGCCTTTTCTAGATACATTCAGTCATTACTACGGTTAAGTATTAAAGAAACTAGATATCTTGAATGATCAATATTAAGAAAGTCCCGTAAGGCAATATTAAGGAGCAGAATATCGTGATGGAACTATATATATATATATATATATGCAGCGTGTAATAAAGTGTTTGGTGAGCTGTCAAGGAGTTCCCGAGACAAGAAGTGAACTATGTTATTTACTGGTGTCCTTACATTATTTCTTAATGGGATATATGATGTGCTATTTTGAAAGGATCTTATGATTGTGTTTTTTAACAATAGTCATCATAGCTTAATTGGTTCATAAGAGGTCTTGAGACTGAGTGTGCAGTGAAGTGGGTCCAGAATCAAGTCCCCACCAAAGCAATGGCTTGGTGATATCCATATCAAATTCTAAATTTGTAATGGAGAAGTTTGATGAAAAATATAATTTTGGAATTTGACAATTCAAGATGAAAGACCTTCTTGTCCAACAAGTACTGCATAGAGCACTAAGAAATAGACATCAGGACAAAAGTGATGAGAATGGGGAAGATCTTAGGGCACTATACAGTTGAACCTTGCTGATGAAGTGCTATACAATGTTACGAATGATGAATCTGCACCAAAACTATGGGCCAAATTGGAGAATCTTCATATGACCAAGTCATTGGTCAAATTGACTTATCTTAAACAGAAGTTGTGTATGTTGTGGATGAAGGAAGGCCAAAGAAATGGAGCACCTCAATGCTTTCAACAAAATCATGTTGATGAGTTTGTGAGTTGATGGATAGAGGTTAAGTTAGAAGAGGAGGATAAGGCATTGCTTCTTTTGACTTCACTTTCTCCATCATATGAGCATCTGTCACATCTCATATATATGGGAAGGATGATAGAAACTGTGAGGAGATCACTTCAGCATTATTGTCCAATGAGATGCAAAAAAGACCCAACCAAGAAAGAAAAATCCAGAAGCTTTATTTATCAAAGAAAGGATGTGATAAATATATATATCATATCATATCAAGAGTAAATCAAGATCCAAGTCTAGAACTGGAGGTTTCAAAAGCAAGTGCTGGATTTGTGGGAAGGTTGGACATCTCAAGAAGTATTGTAACAATAAGAGGCTTGAGTCCAACAAGGATAAAGGTCAACTGTCAGATCAAGCAAGTATTGCCGAGTAATCTGATTTTGTGGATGATGTTCTATGTGTTACCCAATACAAAGATCAATTGGAGGAGTCATAGATATTGGACTTAGGTTGCTCTTACCATATGTTTCCAAATAAGGAGTGGTTTCATGAGTACAAACCATTCAATGGACAATCTGAAATAATAGGCAACAACATGGCTTGTAAAGCTATTGGCATTGATACAATATGCATTAAGATGTTTGATGATGTTGTGAGTACTCTTGCTGATGTGAGGCATGTTCATGAGTTAAGAAGAATTTGATATCACTAGGCCTCTTGGACTCAAATGGTTGGAGGTGTGGAATAGAAAATGGAACACTCAATTATCCAAAGGAGCATTGGTTATATGAAGAGCGAGAAGGTAAGAAATCTTTAGAAGCTTGTTGGAGATACCATTACCGGAGGGGTGGCAAGTACTATTTCTGAGAAAGAAGATCCCAAAGATCTCACTCATTTATGGCACCTACATTTGGGTTATATGAGTGAAAGAGGTGTAAGTGAATAGTCCAAGCAACAACTTCTAAAAGGTCTTAAAAGTTATATGTTAAATTATATGAGCATTGTGTAATAGGAAAGCAAGGGGGAGAGGGGAGAGGAGGGGGGTAAAGCTTTTCCACATGAGTTGATTGCACAAAGGGAACTTTAGACTATTGGCATTGTTAAGTTTGGGGCATTGCATCTATAGCTTCAAAATATGGAGCATTTTATTTTGTATCTTTGATTGATGATTACTTTAGGAGAGTATGGTTCTACACCGTGAAGCAAAATCAGAGGTCTTCTCTATCTTTAAACAATGGAAGGTGATGATGGAAAAAAAATTGAAACAAAAGTGAAGTGTCTAAGATCTGATAATGATGGAGAATACAAATCTAAAGAGTTTGATATATATTGTAAGAGTGAAAGGAATTTTCATCACTTTATCATACTGGGTACCCGTCACCAAAATGGTGTGGCAGAGTAGATAAATCAGACACTCTTGGAGGAAGCAAGAAGTATGTTAAGGAACGCTACATTGGAGAAGAGCTTTTGGGCAAAAGTTGTAAATACAGCTTGTCATTTGGTAAACATTTTCCCCTCTATTGCTATTGAGTGTAAGACACCCATGGAAAATTGGACAGGTCAGCATGTTGATTACTCTTCACTTAGAGGGTTTGGATGCATAGCTTATGTTCATATTCAAAAAAAAACAAAGAACAAAGTTAGATCCCAAATCTAGGAAATGTATATACTTGGGATATGAGAATGATACAAAGGGATATAGATTATGGGATCCAGAAATGTATTTCCTTGTTGTGAGTAGGGATGTAGTTTTTGATGAGACTAGTCTGATGGAGATGATTACCACAAGGGAAGAAAAGAGAAAAAAAATCCAATCAGATTTTGTTAAGATAAATATTCATTTTGGAAATGAAGACATCTCAACTCTTGTAGATCTACCAATTGAACCATTAAAAGGGCAAAATCCAGAAGTGATTCATGAACATAGGTATCTGTAATACTCCGAGGACAAGAGAAGAGAGAAAACACAGATTGCACACTCAAACATTCGATGCCCCAAGGGAGCACCTTCTCTTTATTATATAGACAAAGAGGATCTCCTCCAAGGAAGCTCCACCATAGGATTAGGGACACAGATAGGTGACATGTCAGCAAGCTCCACCCTTGGATTACTTACTTGGATGGGTGACATGTCTGGTCTAGGTCCTATCTGGTTGGTCAAACAAGCTTTGACCAAAGGGAATCTTTTAGGGAATCTTTATGTAGGAATCTCAGAATCACATGAGTAAGGTACCGTTGGAAAGCTCTCGATGAGACAAAGCAGTGGGGAGGGGAGGCCAGCCCTTCCTCCGTTGGGGGGGGGGGTCATATACATTTTTGAGGCCTAATTCATTCATCTCGGCCTCCGAGATTGCCTTCAAAGATTTCAGGCATATTTTGGTTCCTACTCTATTAGTAGAAGTCCCCTTTTGGTGATACCTCTTTCTGATCTGCTTAGTCCATCATGGGTAACATCCTTCCAGATGTTACCAAACCAATTCTCACCTTTAAATCATATGTCTAGCTATTGGTTCTAAGGTTCTGAAGTCTATTTTGGTTTCGGCCCTATTAGTAGAAGTACTCTTTTGGTGATACTTCTATCTTATCTATTTTGACCATCATGTATAACATCATTCTAGATGTTACCAAACCAAATTTCACATCTATATCATATGGCTAGCTCTTGGTATTACAATATCCAAATAGGGATAGAAGGCATACAAAGAGATTTGATGATCAATTTGTAGCTTATGCTCTTTTTACAGTATCCAAATAGGGATAAAAGGCCTACAAATAGATTTGGTGATCAATTTGTGGCTAATGCTCTTCTTACGGAGAATGGTGAGCCTTCTTCATATGAAGAGGCAATGCAAGATCAAGAGTGTAAAAAATGGCATTGTGCAATGGAAAAGGAGATGAAGTCTTTGGCCAAAAACCAAACTTGGAGACTTGAAAAATTGCCTATGGGAAAGAAGACAATTGGTTGCAGATGGATATTTTGGAGGAAGGAAGGACTTCCAAAATCAGGTGGAGATACATACAAAGCAAGGTTTGTAACCAAGAGTTATAGCCAAAAAGAAGGTATTGACTACAATGAGATTTATTTAACCAGTGTTAAAAATCTCTTCAATTCATGCATTGTTGGCAATAGTTGCATTGCATAATTTGGAGTTGGAGCAAATCAATGTTACAACTCATTTTTTACATGGAGAATTGGAGGAGGAGATTTACATGCATCAACTTGAAGGTTTTGTGGTACCAAGGAATGAGAACCTAGTTTGCATGTTACAAAAGTCTTCATATGGACAAAAGCAAAGTCCAAGGCTTTGATACATAAAATTGATGCTTTCATGTCGAAGCATGGATATAATTGAAGTGAGTCAGATTGTTGTGTTGTACCTCAAGAAGCTACATGGACATAGAGTATTTGATTTAATCATCTTGGTATATATATGTGGATGATATGTTGATTTCCGCGGAGGATATGGTTGAGGTGGAGAAATTGAAAGCACAACTTGGCAAGGAGTTTGATATGAAGGACTTGGGTTCTTTAAAGGGGGTGCTTGGGATTGAAATCCACCAAGATAGGAGTAAGGGAAAGTTATAGATATCTCAAAGGAGATATTTGGAAAAATTACTTGCTTGTTTTAGCATGGAGAATGCAAAACCAGTGAGCACTCTAATGGCAAGTCATTTCAAGATATCATTGGAGCAATATCCATCAAATGAGGAGGAGAGAAAAGCAATGTCAAATATTCCTTATGTTAGTGCGGTTGGGAGTTTAATGTATGCTATAGACTGCACTAGACCAAACATCTCATATATGCTGTGAGTATGGTGCGTAGATACATGGCAAATCCTAGGAAACAACATTGGTAAGTTGTGAAGTGGATATTTTGTTACTTGAAAGGGACTATAGATATTTGCATTGTCTTTGATGTGTAGAAGGACCAAGAAAGATGAATTAGAGGGTATGCAGATTCTGATTGCGTAGGAGACTTGGATAAGCAAAGATCTACAATAAGATTTATTTTTACACTACTTGGTGGTGCAGTAAGTTGGTAATCTACTCTCCAATCTACTGTTGCTCTGTCTACCACAGAGGCAGAATATATGGCAACAACTGTGGCTGCCAAAGAGACAATATGGCCTAAAAGATTAGCCAAGGATGCATGACTCCCTATCATGAAGTCCAAACTTTTTTGTGATAGCCAAAGCCTTACTCTAGATGAGATCATAATGTTTTTTAACATTATGCTCATTTTTGTCATTACAATGGATACTTAACAATATGCATTTAAAACTAAAATTGGTTAATCTACTTGAATCTTCAGGCCAATTCATAGATATACATAAAATCAGTTTTTTAAATATATTCATGATATTTTTTAAATATAATACTATCAATATAAAATTTTCAATTAGAATTAAGCACTTGAATGCATTTCTATATAATTTTTAAGCTTTACATAAAATAATAAAAATAAAATTTATCATGAAATTCATGTTCCTTTCCTTTTTTCTTTAGGATTAAATACTTTTATTTATTTATTTAAGCTTCTACTCGATTTAAAACTTTGATTCTTTCCCTTGTATTCAAAAGAGAAGACCTCAACCACTCAAGGTTTTAACTATTATGATCCATTCTATTACTGAAATTACCGAAATTACTGAAAAACACAGAACTTTTCTAGTGTTTAGGATACTATTTGAATGCAATTCAAGAATGACTATCTGAACCAAACTCGCAAGTCGACACTGCTGCTATTTTGTCGCTTCTGACCGGGCTTTAGATGTGCTTCTGCGATGAACTCTAGCTTCTGTTCTAAGTCAAGTCAGCATTGGGCCTCTCCTATAATTTGGTTTTCAGTGTCTTTCGATATTTTAACATTTGAATAGTTAGATAAAAGGATGGTGATCTCAAGATCCTTGTACCAGACTTATACTCCAAATTTTTCACATACTCCGATGATGATAAGATTTTTCTACCCTCTACCTTAGAACAAAAGCTTTCATGATTAACTGATGTGGGATATTTTCCGTTGAAATTTGATGCTCGTCACTCAGTCGTACTTGAACTTCATGCATCCTGTAATTGCTTGAATAATAAAATTCTCGAACAAACCTGCCCATATATATAGTTGGGTGCTTGATGCAGCATTTCACTTTTGCTTCTTCGTTCCTTGTCTCAACTTATACACCGTATTCTTTTGATTTAGAGGTGGCTAACAACACACACCGGTAGTAACTAGGGTAGCCCTTGTCTAACAGGAAAATTAAATATGTTGCAGCGGAGTGCACTGTGTTCGACAAAGTGTTTGCATTTAAAACAGAATTAATTAAAATCTGGTTACGTGTCCAATGCTTTTACAGAGTTAAATATGTATTAAATATTTGACTAATTCAAACGATCGGAGAACGCGAGTTGGTTCAGGGTAATTGTTAAAACTTTCAATTAACTTTTGCTAAACTCATCTCAGACTTTCTCTGATTAATAAAAGTGGTATGGATTTTCACGTATGTTCAGTCCATTGCCGTGCTAGTCTCCAGACCGCATCTTCTGTAAACAATATAGATAAAAGTAGATAACTGTAATTTGCAGTGGGTGACAAAAGACAAAAGTCACGCAACATGAGTATCATTTCCTGTTTTAAAGTTTCGCATGGACACTCAACCAGATTTTGATTAATTCTGTTTTAAATACAAGCATGCACTAGACCTCCTTGTAGATATAACCATACTTGCAAATCTCTACTCTAATTTAAGAATTGGATGGAGCCATGGCCACACAAAAAAAGTATAAGAATTAACCACCAAAAATCAGTTATCTATTACCTCCACCTTGCCTCTCAACAAATATATTCCTTATGAATATCTCCTCCTCAACCTCCCATCAAGAGATTCCCCTTTTTTTATAGCTCCAAAGATGAAGTGAGAGTGGCAGGTAAGTTTACCATAGCCCTTCTACTCTACAAAGCTTTTCTTGCATCCTCTCAATGAAAGCCACCAAAATGAGGATGAAGATGAGTGAGAGCAATTATAGTGAATTAGTGCTCAAGTGTAACTAGTGCTCAATCGATACATAGTACTGAGTGATCATGGATTGTGCTACTATATATCAAACAGAAACCAACTCTGATATGTATTTGGCCCATATAGATGGTAGGTTTTTTCCTACTACATCCAAATAACATCGTATACTCTAGTGTGTATTCTCTTAAAGCATATCATAAAAGATATTTGTCTTTTACTTTGTATATGCATACACAAGCAGATTTGACCACAGATGGAGTGGCATAGTAAGCTCATTAAACAAGAAGCAGAAGTCTTCAATCAAAAGAGAAACATGGAACCATAATCCAGAATCTCTCTCTCCACAAGAGAAAATACTAACTCTATCTAGTATAGGTGTATTAGGAAGAATGTTAGAAAGAATGTGAGAATATGTATGCTCATTGATATTTTTTTTAAATTGTCCTAAAATCCAAGGATAAGAAGCCCATGAATACAAAGAGTGTATACTGTCACTTAGATTCAATTTAATGTACCCAAAATCGAGGGCTAAGAAGTGTATGTATACAACGAGTTCATTGCAAGCTAGATAAATGATCTATTTTGTTAGTGCTCTTGGCGGATGCAAATTCTGTAAAATATCTTATGGTAATAAAATTGCTCTATAATAAAGGTGACCTTATCCTATAAGGATTATGTACAAATGGAGATCAAAGATTGGATTTGATTTCTTGCAAAAAAAAGTATAAAAAAGCAAATAAAAAGACAATAGTGAAGAATGTGAGACATCCACTTGGACAACCACTCAATTAATCAAGATGTAGATCTAAATATGTTCTTATATTAGCAAGAATCAACTGACACTCTCTTAAAGCATCCACAAAAAAATTGGTACATAGATAAATATATTGAAAAAAAGACTATTTAAGTTATAAACAAAGATTACATTAGACTTAACAAAAAATACATCTTAAACAGGAATAGTAAAAACTTTAGATCTTAACATCTAGATTGCACGTAGAGATCTAGATATTTACATCTCTTTCTATATTTTGCTAAACCTACATCCACTCAAAGACAAACTAGATAAGATTATCTGGGCGGATGATGGAGAAAAATATATGAATGTATTGGAAAGGTGGTTTGCAGCAGAAAAGTATGACCTTGAGAGTATGGTAACTGACAAAGGCTATGAGACAACAAAGGAACCGTGGTTTGAGGATCAAACATCATTAAATCAAGCCATGATGGGATCCTCCGTACTGGTGTAAAAAAGTATAAGTCCTTCAATGGTAATGTTAAGGACACCCAGTGTGAGGATAAGATATAGGTGATTCCATCCTGATGATTTTGAGTAACTGTAGATATAGTCTACAAGAACTTTGATGGGACTAGGCAATAGTTCACACTTAAGAAGGACTATGGGCTACTAAATGAGGAATATCCCTTATGGTAATTTGCCTAAATCTATATGTACAAGAATGAATGGAACTCCCATAAGATTCAATGCCCAGAAAAGAAACATAGAAAAGAAGAAGGAATAAGATGATAAGTAAACAAAATGGAAGGAAAAAACATAAAAAAGAAAGGAATAGAAAATAGTATTTTAGAGAGGTGGCTGCTAGATTTCATCAATTCCGAGCGGGGGATTGGGTAGCCCTTCAAGAGGAGTCTGTTAGGGCTACACGATTTAGGAGACAGACATCACCATAGGATACCACATAGTCCACTCGATTACAACAATGTAGGACATTGGATCAAGCGGGAGAGTTTAGTAGAGCAGCACAAGTGCTACACCCTTTGTCTATAGCGAGTCCTACTAATGAGACTATCTCCTCCCTATGCTCACTACATCCTATAGCAGTAGAGGGACTACCACTAGGGTCTTAGATTATCAGCCCGAGCAGCCTTTATGTCTTGATAGGTTGCTATTTGCACAAGCATTGTGCACTACACCTTGCCTTTCCTCAGGAGGCTTGTCAAGGATGGTTTATGAGCACCTTAGAGATTGCTTCCAGGCATATGATCCTTCTAGTGGTTTTACCGAGTTGTTTCAAGGAGCTGCAACAATAGCAAGAGGAGACATTCCTATCTCTGTTAGTCAAGTGTTAGGTGCTAGTCGACTTCTCGCAATGGAGAAGGACATGGGAGGCATTAGACTGATTGCTATTGGAGAGATCTTTTTGTGGTTGGTCAGTCGTACCATTGTCCTTTAGCATCATTCTCACTTTTGACAACACCTTAGTCCACATCAGTTTGGAGTAGCTACACTTGGTGGATGTGAGGCTATATCTCTAGGCATTAGAGCACTCCTAGATATCCATCCGGAGTGGGTCGTCCTATAGGTGGATGTTGAGAACTCTTTTAATAATGTCTCACAAGCATCCATCTTTAGAGAGCTTAGGGAGGCTGGTGGATCCTTGGCAAGTCTCATTCCTTTTGTGCGGTCTTTTTTTTGGCTCTCTTGCTTCCCTTTACTACCAACATGGTGGTTCACAAGAGGGAGTCACCGTCTTGGAGCCAACTGTTGGTATAGGTCAAGAGATCCTTGGGGGGGGGGGGGGGGGCTTATTTTCCATGGATCACTTTAGAGCTCTCCTATCTACTACTTTGGCCATGCTAGGTTGTGTATTTCTCTCCTTGGCAGATGATACACACATCATAGGCCATGTAGATCAGATTAGCCAGGCCTTTGACTACCAAGCTACATCTAGTAGGCTTGAGAGTCAAGGTGTCAAAGTGTAGGGCATGGTCCCCTTTAGGTATCCCTCCACACCTTGAGCTTCTAGAGGGGTGTATCACATCCACAGATGGACTTTGTGTTCTTGGAGCGCCGATAGGATTGGAGGATTTTATCACACGCTTCCTAGACGCTGCAGAGGATGTTCTCCATGTGGATGACCTTCCATTAGTAGGAGATCCGTAGGTGGCATTTGGTATACTCTCTTCCAGTATTTCTCGTCAACCATCCTACCTGATCCGTATAGTTCCTTCCTCACCGTCCTTCTATCACGTTTGGGAGCATTTGATAGGAGGATTATGGGAGTTTTTGGTGATATTATTGGACCAAGGACTTTTGAGTGTGTGATAGGGGATTTGGCACGTAAACAAATGGCTCTGACAATCTCATGTGGTGGGGTTGGCTTGCTTTCTATGGAGGAGACGACACCATAGCATTTTTGGGTAGTTGGGCTCTCTCGGCACCACTACTTTCCTCCCGTTTTGTAGTTGTTGATGGGCCGGTTTTGGAGACTTATGTGACATAGATGGAGGGAGGATCCTATTCTCTCTAGGTGTTATTGTGATAGACAAGAGATAGTCTATCTCCTCGAGCACAAGAGGATTTTCTATATTTTGCTTCACTATTATCAGATTGGACTAGAGGTTTACAGTCTTCCTTGATGGAGCGATAGTGTGAGCATATGTTACATTCTCTCTTAGTCGACTTGTCCATTCCTCAGGCTACTACAACACGTCTTCACTCTTGCTCCGGCAAGGGTGCAGGCTCTTGGAACCTAGCTCAACCGTGCATTAGGGCATTCCGACTCGTACCAACTACTTTCTCTACAATGATGAGATTTTGCCTAGGTTTGGTTCACCCATCTGCATCTTCATTACTCACTTGTGAGTGTGGTTCTACACTAGATGCAGCAGCGGTCCACATGACATGGTGTCCTTTTGGAGGACAAAGGATAGCTACCCATGATGCCATTAGGGACATAGTGTTTGCTATGGCACGAGAGAGTGGATACTTGGCTTGGAAGGAGCGTTTGTATGCTTTGCAGACGACATGTGTCAGGGCAGACTTATACTTGGTCCGAGATGATCAGGTGACAGTAGCGGATGTTGTGGTGACGGACACTACACGAGATACAGTTTCTGAGGGAGTGATTAACCATCCACCTGGATGGGCGGCGAGTGCAACAGCAGGTCGCAAGGTCTCCAAGTATAGTAGCATGCAGCGAGGTCACTTCTTTGTTCCTCTAGCCTTGGAGTTATATGGAGCAATGGACACGGCATTTGACACATTTGTCAGGGAGTGCATGAGAGCTTATCATGTTAGGCGTAAGGGGGTACCACTCTCACTTTCATACTTTGTAGCATATTTTAGACAGCGTGTGTCCATTGCTCTATAGAGGGCAGTGGCTGGTGCAATCCATAGGAGAGCAATCACATTAGGTGATGTTTCTTTGGATGCTCCAGTTGTGTGTAGGCCGTATGACTTGCATAGCTCAGATATCTTAGGTGCGGGAGAGTAGATTTCTCATATAGACTCTATTGGGGCTTAGCCCCATGTTACCTCTTTTGTCTCTCCCTTGTACGGTGTGATGGGGTCTTACCATCCTTCGTTTTTCCTACACGGTCAATTTTGCTTCATCTAATGGAAATCAATATTGTATTAAACTATAATCTTCGTAAACAACCACCAGACTGCAACTGACGATGGCTAGCTATTTTCCATCTCAGCTTCAACGCCTCTCCGAATCATTGGGGAAAAAGGCGAACACCTATGCGGATAGGATGGGAAGACCCCATCAAGCCGTATAAAGGAGAGACGAAAAAGATAAAATGAAGCTAGGCTCCAATAGAGTCCCTCTCCCGAGAGGGAGAGGGGAGCCAAAGGTATACCCCGATGAGCAAAGAAAAGAGTACAAAGCACCGCCCAGTGCAGGAAGCCCAATGAGAGGGGAGCAAAACTCCTACCCGAAATACCCCAAGAGCAAAGAGAATCTCTCTCCCAAACTGGTGTAGAAAACGCAGCTACACAATCACTGTTAACTTGTTGAAACATTGAACTTCTTTTAAAAAGCGACCCCGAGTGAAGACTAGGAGGATGGAAGACCCATCAAGCCGTACGAAGAGAAGACAAAGGGGGTAAAATGGGGCTAATTTGAGGTTTCAAATTCCAGATGTTCAGAATTTGAGAAGTGAAGTCCGTAAACTATTTTATGGATTTGGACTATAAGCACGGGGTTGGTTGAAAATTGAATGTTCTAGTAACAGTTTAGAGTTTGAAATTTTTTATGTAAAATTAAGGTACATAAAATTTAATTTGTATCATGTAATTTGACAAAAGCACTCGAAATCGTTATAAAGCTAGGGGTTAAAATATCTACAGTTACGATCATTTTGCCACTAAAACTCCCTGTATTTTTGCACGCTACCATTAAAATTTTAAAGTCTACCCATCAACTCGTTTCCGGATTCCTACCGGTGCACCTAAATTTGAAACTCGCTATTGAACTGCCAAGCATGAGGTGCAATCCCCATAGTGCAATTGACTGTCGCTCCTTATTTTCTACGACGGGTCGAGCTACTCCCGTAGATTTGCGAACCAAGCGCAGCTACATGTAAATCCTTGTTAAATTTCAAAGTACAGTACTTAACCACAGACCACGAAGAAATAGTTCACAACAGATTGCAACTCATTACCTCTATTTCCGCCATATTCCCGAGCGACACCTCCGGTGAAGCCATATACTGCAAGTTCTGTTCAGTATATCCCGGAGTGCTCAACTAGAAATGTTCCTCATCAAGTTACTGTCCAATCTCAAGTTATTCAAAGCTCAATTGAAATGGTAGGAGAGTATGAGTTTTAACAAGAAGATGTAAAATTCAGCCCTCCTCTGACCAGAAATGGACGTTAATGTGAATTAATATTTTGACTACGGTATGGGATGAGAACAAGAAAAGTAAACTAAAAGTTAAAAACATGCAAAACTAGCATCCTAGTAAATTGGCTTTGTGTAGCCAAAAGGCATTCTATTCAAAATTCAATCATATGTGGCCCAAATTTCTTCAAGTTTGATTTTGTCTGGTAGGGCAAATAAGAGAGACAAAAGCCCTTTTTCACTTTTTTCCAACTTTCCAAAATGATATTGTTGTTCAGAGTTAAAGTGCTCAATTTTGTCTAGCTTATTGAAGGTACATTCGCACCCTTCAATATTGTAAAAGATGTTTTCTATTATAATATTTTCACTAGACGAAGATCCCATCATCCCATCTTATAACGTGATCTGCTTTGCGTTAAATATCGAGTTGAAACACAATTCCTTAGTTCGCACATTTATTCAATGGGCTACCCCCGGTACACTCCATGATGAGGCTAGATAGTATTTTTTCCTACCACTTGATCATTTGGCATAGAGAGGTGGCTGCTAGATTTGGTTGATTCCGAGTGGGAGGTTGGATTGTCCTACAAAAGCAGTCGGTTAAGGCTGCACATTTTAGGAGACAGATTCTGCCACAAGATATGACAGAGTTCACTCAATTACAATAATGTAGGACATTGGGTCAGGCAATAGAGTTTAGTAGAGCAGCAGAGCGCTAAACACTTTGTCTATGGCTAGTCCCACTGATGAGACTATCTCTTCCCTATGCTCACACATCCTATGGTAGGAGAAGGAGTACCATTAGAGGTCTTTTATGTCTTGATAGGTCACATTTTGCACAAGCGTTGTGCATTACCCCTTGGTATATGAGCATGGTATGGTATATGAGCATCTTAGAGATTGCTTTCAAGTAGATGGTCCTTCTAGTGGATTTTTTGAGTTGTTTCAAGTGGATGTAGCAATAGCGAGGGGAGATATTCCTATGACAATTAGTTGGATGTTAGGGATTAGTCAACTTCTTGTGATGGAGAAGGGTATAGGGTTGGCATTAGATTGATTGCTATAAGAGAGATCTTCTTGCACTTGGTTAACCGCACCATTGTCCTTCAACATTGATCGCACTTCCAAGAGCACCTCAGTCCACATCAATTTGGAGTAGCTACACTTGGAGGTTGCAAGGCTATTTCCCTAGGCATCAAGGCACTCCTAAATATCCATACGGAGTGGGTTGTCCTACAAGTGGATGTTGAGAATAATTTTAATAACTTCTCTCGTGCATCCATCTTTAGAGAGCTTAGGGAGGCCAGTGGATCCTTGTCGAGCCTCATTTCCTTTGTGCTATTGTTCTATGGCTCTCCTACTTCCCTTTACTACCAGCATGGGTGGTCACATGAGAGAGTCACCATCTTGGAGTTAGTTGTTGGTATACAACAAGGAGATCCTTTAGGGGGGACCTTTGTTTGCCATGGCTCACTTTAGAGCTCTCGTATCTACTACTTTGGCCATGCCAAGTTGTGTATTTCTCTCCTTAGTAGACAATACACATATAGTGGGTGCCATAGATCAGATTAGGCAGGCCTTTGATCACTTGACTACCAAGCTACATCTTGTAGGCTTGAGAGTCAAGGTGTCAAAGTGCAGAGCATGGTACCCTTCAGGTATCCCTTTCCACCTTGAGCTTCTAGAGAGATGTGTCACATCTACAGATGGACAATATTTCCTTGGAGTGCTTGTAGGATCCAAGGATTTTGTCACATGCTTCTTAGATGTTACCCTTGTATAGAAGATTCACCATGTGGATGACCTTCCTCTACTATGAGATCTGCAAGTGGCTTTGGTATACTCTCCTCTTGTATTGCCAATCAACCAACTTACCTTCTTTGCATGGTTTCTCCTTCCTTGACTTTCTTATCTTGTCTGAGAGCTTTGATCGGAGGATTATGGGAGTCTTTGGTGATATCATTGTACCAAGGACATTTGAGTGTGTGACAAGGGATTTGGCATATAGATAAGCATCTCTACCAAATCTCATGCAGAGGGGTAGGCTTATTATCTGTGGAGGAGATGGCACATGTAGTGTTTTAGGTAGTTTTGCTCTCTCGTGTCACGCCATTTGTAGTTCCGCATCTAACTGCTCGGACACTGGAGTTCCAGTGATAGTAGTTAGAATTATTCTAGCAGTTTCTCAGGGACTACTTTCCGACAGTCTGATTTGGTGTTCGGGGTACTGACTTCACGGTGGGGCCCACCGTCACTTTGCACCGTTCACACCGTTGAGTGTGCCGTCAGTGGGACCGTTAGGGTTCCAGTGCTAGCTCGAGTCCAGGGGGGTATAGTTTCAAAGTGAGCTCCAGAGAGCTCACTTTTGTGATGTTGAGCCTTCGAGTTCCTGGCTATGGTGGACAGAGGCCGGCGAGCGTCACCTGGATTCTCTATGCTTGAGTGGGTGTGGCTTGATTGTAATCAGTGCCCAGTTGTTGGCAGTTTATAGAGTGACAGATCAAGTAGATCTGAGTTGAGTTGAGTTGAGAGTGTTAAGCAATCTGATTACATCAAAGAAGTGAAGTCAGGGGGTAATCGGGTGCAAGAACATTGAGTGTTGGTGGTATCTCCAAGCTTGGTGGATCGTGGTAGCTTGATTCAAGTTTTGTGTTTCCCTAGTGTGCAGAAGCTCGTTCAAGTGATTCAAATTTGGCAGTTAGGCGGACGGTGTGCGGAAGCGCTGGCCAAATTTTGAGCAAAGAAGGAGCAATTTTCGAGCAATGTTGTGATTTTGAGCTCAGGAGGTGAAGGCATGACCAATTTGCTGCGAGTTGGGCTCAGAAAGTGAAATTGAAGGTGGAGTTGGGAAGCTCTTCTCTTCAAATTGTGATTTGGAAAAACCCGTTTTGTCAATTTGGCTCAAGTGGAAAGTTAGCGGGGGATTTGGCGGACAGCCATCTTTAGGGTTTATGTCAGATATTGGGCCAGATTTGGAGGAGTTTTTGCAGTTTGGCCAGATTTGGAAGAGTTTCACTAGTTTGGAGGACTTTTGCAGATTTCGAGAAGTTTCACCAATTTTGGAGGAGGTTTCGAAGTGGCAACAAGAAAGGCCTCATTTGGCTGAATTTTGGCGTTTAGAGGCTTTGAGGCATAGGGCTATGGGCTATGAGAGGCTACGAAGGCCTAGAAGGGCCAAAAGGCTAGCTAGTTTAGAGTAGATCTTGGTCATTGGTTGGAAAAATCTGCCTTTCTTGCTAGATTGTGTGCAACAGGGGTTGACCCCTAGATCTCTTGTTCCTAGATTGGTACCCTAGCCAACTGGTCCACCTTCACTTGTTGTCCTAATGATTGCGCCACTGTTATCTATACACATGTAGCTTTGGCTAGGAGAGGCAGTTTGATCCCATTCTTGGTGATCCTGGTAGCTTAGGACTTAGATACGAACACTCTCTTATGTCAAATGCCAAATGGTGGCAGAGTCAGTCCCGTGTTGTGTTATGAGATGGAGGGTTTTTGTTTAGATTTCTTGTGATTGGATCCCCTCCATTCTCTGCTTCTTGTTTGTGCACCATGTTTGTGTGAGGTGCCCTGACTTTTGAGCGTTGGTGCTCTGGTGTGCTCTCAGTGGTGAGGCTAGAATGATGACCAATCAGACTACCTTTGTTTCTCTCCGGTGAGGCAAGAAGTGATGACCTGCAGACCGTGAGAGTGCGTGTTATGATGGCAGGTTACAGGTTGCCTTTCCCCTAGTGTAGTTATCTCGGTTAGAGTTACATTAGTGGGTGGTGTTTAGTTGGTGTTGGCACTTGGTGGGGTACTTGCGGTTGCGACTTGGGGTTGCAGTTGGTGGTTCGGGTTTGCTGTTGCAGTTACGTGGTCACGACGGAGTTCTTTGGAGATTCCAGAGGAGTTAGCCCTGCAGTACGCAGTGGGTTTACTTGGAGTGGTGCTCGCTATCAGCCTGTATCTCAGGTCCCAGTGAGGGAGGAGATTGACTCTGAGTTGGAGTTTGACACAAGAGCTGATTCAGTTGAGAGTGCACTTGGTGTGTACGCACCGTTGTTGTGGGACATGGACGAGATTTATGGGGCCTCCAAAGGCCCTAGGCGTTACTCTGGTACAGTGGGTACCATTGAGTTGGATGACTTCATCCAGGAGTTTGATAGTTGGTGTGATCTGCAGCAAATGCGGAACGCGGCTTTGTTCACACCCTTCATGGTATGGATGGGGTTGTTTTAGCATCTGGAGGGTCCGCCAATGGATGACTACCATGAGTTCAGGAGAGCTCATTTGGAGGAGATTGAGTTATGGAGACAATATTGGTCTCCAAACTATGTCTCCATTACTTCAAGCTTGGTGGCCAGGAGTAGATCGGCTGTACCCACGAGTTCTAGCTCGAGTAGTGTTGGTGGAGCTAGTGGAGGTGCACTAGCTGGAGATAGTGCTACTACGAGTGGAGGTACCGCTGCAAGAGGTGGTGTGGTACCGGGGTTTAACCCCATGGTTGAGTTCTTCCTATGTTTGAGGCAGAACTACCAGGGAGTGCGGACTGACAAGCTGAGGAGCTTGTAGGAGTTCCAGCGGAAGGCTGGAGAGAGCCTACGCGACGCATACACTCGCATGAGGCGGCTGATCAGTTTCACTCAGGGAGTTACTGAGGCCCAGGCAGTCCAGTTTTGGTATGGGATACTGGACAGGGAGTTGCGACGTAGAGTCGTGATGCTACGTTGCTGCAGGCTACTTCACCCACTTTGGCAGTAGTCTTTGGTTTGGCTGAGCGTATTGAGCTCAACATGGTGGAGGAGAGAGTGGTGACATCTGGATTTGGTAGGGAGACCTCATCCACGGCTGTGACTTCTTCTAGAGTGCAGCAGAGTGCACCACGCCCAGTTGGTTTTCGAGGATAGGGTGGACAGCCCAGATCCTATGGAGCGAGTGGAGGGCCTAATGGAGTTAGACCCTTACCCTCATTTTTGGGTCAGCAGCAGCCAGTGAGTGGTGGTGTTGCTTGTTGGACTTGTGGTGGACCTCACCATAGGAGAGAGTGTACTCAGGGTAGCGGACCTGATACCTCTGGTGCATCACAACCAGCACAGAGGCAGTGTGAGCACTGCCACAGATTTGGTCACACTAGTGATCGATGTTTTGACCTACACCCGGAGTTACGGAGTGGTAGGGCTGCTATGGTAGGTAGTAGAGGAGCTCCAGTTCATGGAGGACGAGGTGGTAGAGGATCTACACCTAGTAGGGATGCAGTACCTGCCCTTACTTCTGACACAAGTATGGCTACTTGGATTGAGCAGTTGGAGCAGAGATTGGCTAGTATGGCTTTTGCTCAGAGGAGATCAGATTTGGGTGCTGAGGCTTCCACCTCATATGCTGGTGATAGAGATGCTTTGGACTTCATGTGTGGAGCAGCACAGGTGGATGCATCTGCAACAGTGACTAGGAATGTAGTACGTGCTCCAGAGCCTAGAGGAGCATTAGTGGAATTGGACCCACAGAGAGGAGAGGTTGGGAGACAGGTCAGACTTCCCTAATCTTTCACGCTATCTGAGGCATTGCAGACGACATCCATGGTTCCTAGACGTCCCAGTGCAGGTGTGGTAGGTGGTGATGGAGTACCTGATGGAGTACCTGCTAGTCAGCCACCTGCTACTACACAGACTGAGTCTAGCATGATGTTGGGGGCGGCTCAGCTGATTATGCGGCATCCTTTGTTTTCAACCAATGACATGTTTACATTGGGAGTTGACCCAGCCCTAGTGTTCCGGTTGGCTGCCACGTTGTGTGAGAGTAGGGATGGTGCAGTTCCTACTACTAGAGCAGAGGTGGTTGGTAGTGGAGCTGACTTGGTTGAGGAGCATGGGATCCGTTCAACGACCAGTGGTTTATGGCAGGCAGTAGCGGCTAGATTGGAGGAGTTGCCAGCTAGACCGGCCTTTGAGAGAGCGCGGTTTACACCTGGTGTTGTCCTATGGGATAACCAGAGGTGGATTTTTTGTTTGGTGGGACCTTCAAGGAAGGTCTATACACCACAAAGAGTCTTGTTAGACTCTGGTGCGCAGCCCCTTATGTTGGGGAAGGCTGCAATTGTCGGTCTGGAGTTACGGAAGACCGACTGTGGAGAGGTGTCCATTTCAGATCCAGACATCTCTTGGTGGTGGTTCGACATAGTACATCACATGTGGAGAGTTTGTTGTCCAGGTTCAGCCTGGTCATCCGACTGATAGCTCGGTGGTGAGAGCTCAGGCTATTGTGACGATAGCTGAGTCATATGATGTGCTAGTTGGGGGAGCAGTGTTATACCCTATGGGTTTCAGCATTGACTATTGGGAGGAGATAGCCTCTTATAGACCTGGTTGGCAGTCTGGTGAGGGACGGGTATGTCGCCTACCAGTACGCTTCAGTAGTGGTAGTCTTGGCTCACTACAGTCCGGGACCATGGCAGCATCAGTTTTGGCTTTCAGCGGTGCAGTTACTTGGCCTGGTGACTTGTTGGAGGGGAACGCCCATGCAGAGGATACTCCAGTACCAAAGGAGATCACTCGGCTATGGAGTACAAGTGGGATTGTTCCATCCACCTTGGATGTTCCATTGTGGAGTTCAGAGGAGGCATTGCAGTAGCATGCATATCAGTTGGTGCAGCAGGCTTGGAGTAAAGCCTTCGTACCATCAGGGGATGAGTGTGAGGATGAGCCTCCAGAGGCAATTGCTTTGACGCCTCTGGATACCACACTCATTGCTTGGCAGTATCCAGTAGAGGAGATATGCCTATTGGAGTTGTTTGGTGGGATCAGCACCGGACTAGCTGCTGTGTTACAGGCGGGTATCCGAGTACAGAGGTACTTGTATGTAGAGAGAGATGAGACTGCTAGGCGAGTCTCTCTACATCATGTGACACACTTGGCCTATCGATATCCGGAGTTATTACCGATGTCAGCAATCAGAGGTTACCAGAAGGCCTTACTAGGAGACATTTCCTTACTGGAGGCGCATGACCTAGAGAGACATGGGCCTATTCACTTGGTGATTTCTGGATGGCCATGTCAGGGACATACACGTGCAGGCCACGGTTTGGGTCTTCAGTATCCTCGTTCTGGTATGTTTTGGGAGATGTTACGGATACTATGACATCTACAGGTTCATCAGTCTGTTTCTCTAGCTTACCTTTTGGAGAACATTCCATTGATGGGTGATTCTCGCACTAGAGTGGTGGTGAGTACACATCAGGTCCATTCTTGGATGGGACCTGCTGTATTGTTAGATGCAGCCAGAGTGAGATCACGGGCTCATCGTCTTCGTCTTTGGTGGACAAACCTCTTACCCAGAGAGGTTCTACAGCGTAGTTATGATGGGATTCAACAACTAGACCACATTCTTGTTGATGATATCTTGGATGCTGGACGTCAGTCTCAGACAGTGGTAGTGGCTGATAGGTCACCTATGGCAGTGATGAACCTAGTTGGACAGCCTAGAGCTGCATTTCCCACACTCATGAGTTTCCCATGCTCTCATGCTTTTCGAGAGGGAGGACCTGGACTTGTTTGGGACTCATAGTTACAGCAGTTGGTGGAGCCCAATGCTGATGAGAGAGAGCGGGCGATGGGTTTTTGCACCGGTATTACCGTTGTTCCAGCGGTGTTAGAGGCATCTAGGTGTCAGGTGTTAGGTCAGGCTATGGACCTGAACTGTTTGACCTGGATTGTGAGCCTTGGCTTGGCAGAGCAGCGTAGGATGCGCTTGATAGGCATCACCACTCGGACACTTGTGAGCCCTGTGCCTATCAAGACGATTCAGGCACATGCTGGGGGCGATGGACCGAGTGGACATGGTATTCTTGGGACACATCTAGTAGCTACTAGGGAAAGTGGTCTACTTGGAGTCCATCCAGGTGAGCGTGGGCTACTTGGATTACACCCTTGGTCCACATGGGAGGCAGCCAGAGGACGTGTGGAGCTTGCAGCCAGAGTGGAGGGAGTTTTTCGCACAGGGGTTGGGACCTCTAGTGGTCGGAAGCATGACATTATTGCTCCCAAGGGCCCAGTGTAGCAGCCAGTCAGTACGTCTTCCACTCCTACTACAGTTATAGAGGATACTTGGGAGCCAGATCTTGGACCCAAGCTTACTGGAGAGGAAAGCCGGAGGGTTTGGAGGTTCTTGAGGAGTCACACGAGTTGTTTTGCCTTCAGTATGAAGGATTTGGGTGCTCTGAAGGGACCTGGTATACTGATTGAGCTGACTAGCGACACACCAGTTTTCCGACGTCCTTATTGATATAGTGATATGGAAAAGACATTGATTCAGAGCTGGAGTAGTGACCTTTTTGAGGTTGGTTTGGTAGAGATTTCACATGGAGAGTATGCATCAGCGACAGTAATGCCAGCCAAGAAGGATATGCATGGCAACTATACAGATAGGCGGATGTGTGGAGATTACCGTCCTATCAACCAACAGACCAGGGCTGATCGGTATGTCATGCCTACACCGGAGGAGATTTTTGATGCGATTGGGCATGCAAAGGTCTTTAGTACTTTGGATCTTCAAGCGGGATATCATCAGTTGCCGATCAGGGAGGAGGATAAGTCCAAGACAGCATTTTGGGCTATTGATCCTCACGGTAAGGATGTGTTATATCAGTGGAGGTTCTTACCATTTGGGTTGAAGAACGCTCCCGCTGAGTTCTAGAGGGTCATGGATAGGATCCTAGCTGGATTGGATTTTTCTCGGTGCTATATTGATGACATTTTGGTTTATAGCACTACTGTGGAGGAGCATGAGAGACAGTTGTTGGAGGTGTTTGAGAGGTTGAGATCTCATGGACTCAAATTACATCTTGGGAAGTGTAGGTTCTTCCATGAGCAGGTTGAGTATTTGGGTCACACTATCTACCCCGGAGGACTTGGTGTCCAGCAGACCAAGGTGGAGGCTATTGCACGTATTCCTCGGTCTACGGATGTGAGTAGAGTGCGAGCATTCCTTGGGTTGGCAAACTTCTATCGCCGCTATGTTAGAGGATTTAGTGCCATTGCCAAGGCCTTGACGAAGCGGACCAAGCTTACACAAGAGTGGTGTTGGGGAGATGAGCAGGAGAGAGCTTTTGTAGAGCTCAAGGAGAGGTTGACATCTGCTCCTATTTTGAGGAGACCGATCAGGGGACGACCATTTCAGGTTCATACTGATTGGAGTATGTTGGGGCTTGGAGCGGTGCTCACCCAACATGATGATGAGGAGAAGGAGTTTGTGGTGGCCTATGCTAGTTGCTCCAACAATTCAGCGGAGGCGAAGTATAGTTCATATGAGGGAGAGTGTTTGGCAGCAGTTTGGGCAGTAGCACATTTCCAAAGTTACCTATTTGGTAACCCCTTCACTCTCATCACTGATCATCAGCCGCTGAAGTGGTTGATGGAGTCCGACAAGCTTTTAGGGAAGCTTGCATGATGGGCTCTGATTTTATAGGAGTATGATTTCACGGTTGTTCACAGACGTGGAGTGGTGAACTTGTGATGCAGATGGGTTGAGTAGAAACCCATGTCCCAGCCAGCAGGATCAGACCGGAGCACATTGGCATGGTGAGAAAAATGAGGAGATGGTGCCAGGTTGGCATACATCGGCCTTTCTGTGTATATTTGCAGAGACTTTGGTGGTATCTCTCTCAGCGCATATAGGAGGAGTTATTGAGATCACAGATCCAAAGAGTGAAGATATTGGTACAATTCAGCAAGACATTCATGATGATGTCTTAGTGATGGACTATCTTCGCACTGGTGTTGTGGGTGGCACAGTTGGGGCCAAGGAGAGAGACCGTGTTCTTCAGCGAGCTAGACGGTTCAGATTGGAGGGTAGACACCTTTTGCATGTATGGGAGGATGGTAGAGTGCGAGTAGTACCACTTCCATCATAGAGACCACAGTTGGTCCGTCATGCTCATGAGGAGCTAGGACATTTTGGAGTAAAGCGTACATATAGCTTACTTCAGAGTCATTATTGGTGGCGCGGTATGCAGACTGAGGTGCAGCAGTTTGTTGCCAGATGTGTGGTTTGTGACCGAGTTAGAGCATCATTCAATGCTCCTACGCCACAGTTACACCCATTACCTATCATGGGATTGGGTTACCGTTGGAGTTTGGACTTTGCCGGACCTTTACCATTGACTGTGAGACATCATCGGTATGTTTTGGTGATGGTGGAGCACTTCTCCAAGTGGATTGAGTTGGTGGCACTTCCTGACAAGTCTAGTGAAGGGACATCTTACTCATTCCTAGATCGAGTTCTTAGTCATTTTGGTGCACCAACTGAGGTTTTGACTGATCAAGGTACAGAGTTCTTGGGAGAATTTCAAGTCTTGTGTGACAAGGCTTTGATTGATCATCGTACTACATCCCGAGATCACCCTAAGGTAGATGGCTTAGCAGAGAGAGTGGTTTAGACGGTGAAGAGAAGATTGCGAAAGTATGGTTTGCAGAGAGGCCACTTGGGAGATTCAGATCTCCAGTTACCTTGGTTGGCCATGGGCTATCGGTTCAGCCGGCAAGCCTCCTTAGCATCCTTCTCTCCATACTTTCTACTCTATGGACAAGATCCAGATTTACCTGCAGCCATTCGTCAAGATGCTATGGTAGTTTTGGACTTGGATGACCCTGATGTATGGATGAGCGCATGTTCTCAGCGTGCAGAGATCTTTCGGAGAGTGATGCCGATGGCCTTTGAGAACTTGGCGATTGCTCAGCATAGAGATACTTTATGCTATGCGACCATTTGAGGAGGAGGTTATAGACCCTTGATCCGTTGATTTCATCCATGCGACTATGTATATCTACAGCAGACAGCACCGACGACACTTGATGTTTCTACAGGCCGCACTATCTTGAGAGTGCACAAGGTTTTGCCATCTAGAGTCCTTGTGTTAGAAGGACGTGATGGTGTTGTTTGGAAGGATCATGTGCGCAATTGTGCGCCATGCCACCTTCCAAACATTGATGGTACTATGGACCCAAGCTTGGCACTTGTACGTGCAGGCTTGAGGTGTATGTTATGTAGCTCTTCTGGTGGAGCTGCTACTATGTTAGTGTGTGATAGCTGTTTGAGAGGATGGCATATGGCATGTATGACTCCTCCCCTCACGGTGGTTCCTCAAGGACAGTGGTTATGTCCTAGATGTACTTGACCTATAGCTAGTTCATTCTTTATATGGTATAGATTGCAGACAGGCAACTAACGATGGGGCTCCATAGCACTCGGCCTCTTGATCTTTGCCCATTAGAGGGTATACCATATATTTAGAGTAGATGGCTATCTGGAGTTAGAGGGACCTAACCGCCAGCTAGGGGGGCGATTGTGGCACTTTAGAGTCTATGTATGACTTATGTGTGAGTTGTGCTTCTATAGTGTATGATGTTGACAGTGATGTATGTTGTGTAGCAATGTATATACGCACGACAGTTGTCACGCCATTTGTAGTTCCGCATCTAGCTGCTCAGACACTGGAGTTCTAGTGATAGTAGTTAGAATTATTCTAGCAGTTTCTCAGGGACTACTTTTCGACAGTCTAATTTGGTGTTCGGGGTACTGACTTCATAGTGGGGCCTACCGTCACTTTGCACCGTTCACACCGTCGAGTGTGCCGTCAGTGGGACCGTTAGGGTTCCAGTGCTAGCTTGAGTCCAGGGGGGTATAGTTTCAAAGTGAGCTCCAGAGAGCTCACTTCTCTGATGTTGAGCCTTCGAGTTCCTGGCTATGGTGGACAGAGGCCGGCGAGCGTCACATGGATTCTCTATGCTTGAGTGGGTGTGGCTTGACTGTAATCAATGCCCAATTGTTGGCAATTTATAGAGTGACAGATCAAGTACTGATCTGAGTTGAGTTGAGTTGAGAGTGTTAAGCAATCTGATTATTGTGGCACTTTAGAGTCTATGTATGACTTATGTGTGAGTTGTGCTTCTATAGTGTATGATGTTGACAGCGATGTATGTTGTGTAGCGATGTATATACGCACGACACTCGGCATCCCTACTTTCCTCTTGTTTTGTGATTGTTGAGAGGCCAATTTTGGAGACCTACGTGATCAAGGTGAAGGAGGATCCTTTTCTCTCCAAGTGTATTACGGCAGATGAGAGATGGTCTATCTTCACGGGCACATGAGGACCTTCCATCCTTTGCTTCACTACTGTCAGATTGGACTAGAGGTTTGCAGTCTTCTTTGATGGAGTGATATTGTTAGAATATGCCACATTTTCTCTTAGTTGACTTATCCATTCCTTTGGCCACTAGAGCATGTCTTTGCTCTTGCTCTGACAAGTGTGTAGGCTCTTGGATCCTAGTTTGACCATATATTAGGGCATTTTGACTTGCACCAACTACTTTCTCTACAACGATGAGGTTCCGCCTAGGTTTGGTCCACCCATATGCATCTTCATTATTCACTTGTGAGTGTGGTTCTACACTAGATGCAGCAGAGGTCCATATGACATGGTGTCCTTATGGAGAACAGAGAATAGCTACCCATGATACCATCAGGGATTTATTGTTTGCTATGGCAAGAGAGAGTGGATACCTTACTTGGTCAGAGCGTTCATATTCTTTACAGACAACATCTCTCAGAGCAGACTTATACTTGGTCCAAGGTGTTAGAGCATACTTATACTTGGTCCAAGATGATCAAGTGATAGTGGCGGGTGTTGTGGCTACAGACCCTGTGCGTGATGGATTTTTGGAGGGATTGATTACTCATCCTCCTGGATGGGCAGCGAGCGGTTTTGCAGCATGCAAGGTCTCCAAGTATATAGGGGTATGCAGCAAGGTCACCTCTTTGTTCCTCTAGCCTTAGAGTTTTATGGAGCGATGGACATAGCGTACTAAACATTTGTCCAGGAGTGCGTGAGAGCTTATCATATTAGACGCCAAGGTGTACCACTCTCACTCTCATTCTTTGTAGTATATTTCAGTCAGCATGTGTCCATTGCTCTATAGAGAGCATTGGTTGGTGCAAGCCATAGGAGAGCAATCATTCTAGGTGATGCTTCTTCAGATGCTCCCGTGGTTTGTAGACCTTATGACTTGCATAGCTCCGATATCTAAAGTGCGAAAGAGCAGATTTCTCACATTGATACTATTGGGGCCTAGCCCCATTCTATCTCTTTTGTCTCTCCCTTGTCCAGCTTAATGGGGTCTTCCCATCCTTCTTGTGTTCTAGGAGTTCGGCTTTCTCTTCAGTTTGCACGTAGCGAGAAATCACATTTAGCGATTTCTCGCTATGTGTGGGCTTAAATTAGTCCGCCTGTGAGCTTATATTACTGGCGTCCACAATGCGGAGGAAGGAGAGCTTATTTACCATCTGTAAAGTGCTCTTTGTTCAAGATAACCTTCAATGTAGTTAGTGCCTATGACAAGACTTCGTCCAACGGCGCCCACTTTTATTGACCAACTCCATCACATCAGCTTTGATGCAGATTTCGGAAAATAACGTACATTTGGTGCAACTACCTGGTAGATTCATACCCGTTAAAACATTCCCACTAAGACTGCCAATAGAAATCCCTGCAATCCTTAGGACCCTGGATTAGCCATGGCCGTGTGGAGCGCGGTCTACCTCAAACTTAAAGCTTTGTTTCCCTTCCCCAATCATGATCCAACCAAGTTCCAACTATTGCTTCCCATGCATCCCGTTCATACGAGACCTTAATAATACTAAAAGAATAATCATCTGGCAAGCTTATGAAACGCATTTTGGGCACCAGCGAGATTAGCAACATTGAATATAGCAAAAGAAGAAGGAAAGAAATTTCATTTCTCTTAACGTTAAGAAGATTAACGTTAAAGTTGATCGTTTCTTCTCAAAGGAGAAATAGACATGATGTTTATGGATGATTGGAATGATCATAAGTATGAGAGGTCAACTACGCCACATGGATATACGCAGAAAACAATGAAGGAATTTTAGCATCTTCGTATCTTCAGAAACTTTTCAGATTTCTCAAGAGAACTCTCAACGGCAAAGTAGAAGGACATATCACACCCTGCCTAACAAAGGAAGAAAACCCAGTCTTAAATGAGTAAGTAGTACAGCGCTTCTATTCTCAGCTCTCGCCGTTTTCCTACGCATTCTATAACGGGCTGGACACTATGGCAAGCCACCGTTGCATGGGTCTGTTTCTAACTAGAGCGGGCCAGGAGCTCGGTTTCCAAGGCTTGACAAGAGCTTCTTGTCGTGGACCACGGTATCATCATCTACTTGTTACCTCGTACAGATGACGTACTGTAGTCATATTTGGCCTATCACGCTACCAGGTTGATCTCATCCAAAGAGTTCTACAACGAACGTACTTGCAACTGCAGTTCACCACGCACACTGAGGTTCTGGGCATCACGTGTCAGGTGAGAGATGGTGGATGGGAATCTCCCAGAGTTGGGAACAGTCGAGTTCAGCATTGACCGCAACTACGTTACGAACTTCTCTGACGGCAGAAAGTTCCCGCCGCTAAATTAGAGAGAGCTGACAGTTATATAAACACGAACAGTGAAGTGAAGGCGGAGAGTATAAAAGGGAAGGCGGCCAAAGTGGGAGCTACAACGGAATAAAACAGCAGGGTTTAACTAGCCTGCTAGGGAGCCGACGTATTTGACTACGCCTGAATTCCAGACAGAGACTGCTTGGTCGGTCGATTACCGACAGCTGGTTTAAGCTGAGTAGGGCAACCTCGGGGATATCGGAAAGGCCGGGGAGATTTACCACGTCAGCAGAGAACCCACGTGGGAAAGCTGTGGGCTGGAAAGATTCTCACACATGCTCCAGTCGGGAGCCTTCAGCCATTGCACTGATGACATATGGCGGAGCCGAGGATTCTTAGCTCGGGTCGTCACCTCGTCCTTTCACGAGGCTTCGCAGCGAGTTTGGAGGCTTTTGGATGGAACGGGCTCCCGCTGCACTTACTGTGGACAAAGGAAGAGAGGAAGAGAAAGGGGAAATAGGAGAATCATGCAATGCAATGCAATCGCTTTGCTTGCGTCGTTTCTCGGGAGTTTCGCCAGAGCAAAAGGGGAATGACTGAGACTCGAATTGGTCTGGGAGAATTGATAGGGAGTGGGGTTCGGTGAAAGACTAGGAGGTGATGGAAGTTCTATGCGCCATGACGCAGCAGCATCTGCTCTGAATCTGCTGGAAATGCAGATAAGAAAAGAAGTCCCCCGATAGATAGAGACTTGGACTGCCTGTTGCGGTTTTCCGATTTGGTACGTTACCTACTGTATCTACTTTGTACGTAGTATAAACTGGTGAGGATTTCTTTTCTGTCTTCGGGAAGATAAAGACATTTATGGGCGGGCGGGCGGGAGGTGGACTCCCATTAATGGGGGGAGATTGTTAAGGTTGGAGGTCGTCTCTGAGGGATGGTGATACTTGACCTGAACCGTGCGAGATTGATAAGACTGATAAGGCTAATAAGGGTGTAAATATTGGATTGGATTGGCTGGACTGGTTCAAGCCAAGGTAAGGAGATGGCGGGGGCTACTTATACGAGATAAACAACAACAAACAGCAGTCAGGGTTGGTTCAAAGAATGGGACGATAGAGGATCTTCCTTTTTGCTGGCAAAACTGGAATCATGGATGATGAGGTCTAGGAACATTTGGGTGGGGAACATGGACTTTCCATGTTTTGAAAGTGTTCATCCATTGTTTGAACAAGACTATAGATAGCTGGGTAACTAGTTCATGAAAGTGCAATGGTCTGTTGTAGCTTTTATTCCGATTTGGTGACAGTTTTCTAAAGACCGCCAGTTCATGATCAGATAGATAGGCTGTCGGAACTCCCCACGGTGAAAGTTAGTCAGGGGGCATGGACTAGCCTGGCCTCCTGAGCTGAGCCGCTAGAACCCCCCTGCTACGATCGATATATTAATATCCAAAATAGTGATACTGCTTAAACATGGATACGTTCACTGTGAGAGTTACTCGAATGGAGAAGCCTTTACACGCCTGTGAGTGCCCAGAGGTGTACTCAGATGGAAGAGAATCACATTAGAGGCGTGCGAGGCAAACCGGAGAGATGATGACCAACACGAACTTATGTGGAGGAAAAGAAGGAACGAGAAGGAAAAGGGAATGGGGAATTACGAGCGAAAGTCTGGCACTTGCCAGGAAGGAATGAACGAAGGAACGAAGCCAGTATATACAATACTCTACCATTGTATTATATACTGGCTAGGTTGGGGTTGGGGGGCGGAGCGATGAGGAAGAGATCATGGTGGAACGGAGGCAGGGCGTCAGGGGGGAAGGATCTGAACTTGTAGGAATCTTTGCGACTGTCCGTTGGGGAGCCAAAAGAGCGAATGGGGAATTAGGAAGGAGATGGGAAGACAAGAGTCTGGTTGGTACGAGACCACTGTAGAGTACTCTTTTCTTTGTCTTGGCTGCAGCAGCTAAAGCTATCATAGCTATGCTAACTAGTGCACAGCTTGCCAAGGAGGAACTGTACCCCCGAGCTGACCCCACAGAACAGAACAAATCACAAGGTGAGGAAAGAAAAATTAATAACATGCTGCGCGCCTCCACTTCTAACAACAAGAACGTAGTTGTCCCAACCGCTTAGCTTGTGATCCGGCCGCCCCCGACCCCACCCGAATCACACAATATACTTGTACAAATAAAATATACTGTGTCCGTCTGCGGAACGTATGTAAATTCCAATGTTAGGACCCACAATAGGAGAAGACTGCAGTGACCATCACCACCTTCACCGTAACAGCAACATCTGCCTGATGCAAGAGGCAGATGCAAGAGGCTCCCTTGCAACAGACCCGGACCCCACAAGTCAAGACCAGCAAAGGTCACTTGACTCGCACCCAATGGCCAACAATTACGTGAATTCATGAATTATCGACTGGAGTAAGTTGAGGGAACATGCTCATACGAGACTGCTGCCGCTGACCCCACCGAAAAGACCACGCGTATCCTGGTCGCTTCATGTCTTCATGCTTCATGTATTAATACTTCCCTTCCTCGTAGCCACACAACTCGCAGTTGTGTTGGAATCTCCACAAAATGTGTTAAAAACATTCATTCATGAAATGCGTGCGTTCATGCGTTACTTAACATTGTGCTTAGCAACTGCAAACCCATGATCTCCTTTTCATGATTTCCACAGGAGCGAACTTTTCGTCTTATGTTGTTTAAGGGTCCGAATCACGTGCATCACAGAATCAGGTTAGGCATCGGCAGCAGTTTGATCAACATCGTGCGAGATTATTATACATGTATTGTGCTTACATTCATATCTAGAGAAAGCACCAATCGAAAGAATCGGATCGAGACATTTCATTTTCCGTGTAAATTTACGAGAAGAAATTTTTTTGACAGTGCTCGGTTGAATGCTCAGCAGTGTAAAACATGACATCTTATGTGATTAGTAACGTATGACAACTATGACTATAATTTTGAAGGTGCCTAACGCATCTTTTGTGACCGACTCTTCCTCGACTGGATCAAGCACTACCCTACACTATGTACATACAATGTCCATATCTTCCTGCTCACTACATCGGATTCTCTACAAGTACATGAGCTCGAAGAATCAGACAGCTTGGATCATGTCCGTCAATTTCACCGGGCCCCCTTGTGTTCCCACGATTTGCGCGATGTAAGATGTGTGAACTCTCCCAGTGCCGCCTAGCTAGCTTGAAACTGCAGCCTCGAATGTACATATTGTCGAGTGGTATTTTAGAATGTGATCAGAACTTGGGGTAACAATTCTATATAAGAAATTGAAGAGATTTTCGGTTGATTGGTTCTCATCAAAGAAAAAAGGTTTCGTCACCATTCAGCCACCGTGTGGAGGTGGGCAGCGATTCTTCTTGTCCATCGTCTTGCTGTTGCCGGGTCGAAACTCGTTCCCGATGGGGTTTGGACCAGCAGGATTTTTGTGGAGCTGCTGGAAGCCCCACGGTCGACCATTGACACCGTATCGAACTTGGTTCATCTCCCCGCCACCGTTGCTCACAAGAGTGGGATTTCCAAATCGATATTGCCGATGCTGTTCCTGCATGTAAGGAAGTCTATATTAGTAATCGTTGACAGCATTAGGTTGAATCGTATGAACTTACACGCCGCTCATGATTGACAGATAATCCGTGCTCAGACTTATATTGCCAAGTCGATAAAACCGACGTTGATTTAGAAATGTTCCTCACTTCACGTTCCCGTACAAGTGCAAACTTCTGAAGCCCTTAGATGCCCATGTAATGCGCTACCGGCACTCTGATCTTCGCATGCGGAATCAGATCATCGATATTCTCAATCATAGTCACCCTCAGATTCCAAGTAGAATTTCAAAGCTGCGTGAATTTGGAGATTTATGAACTAAATTTTGAAAGCGATGAGCGTTTGCTTCAATGGAGTAATTATAATCTAAAGTCCAGTAAGAGAGGAGAATGTCGATTCTTTTCATGGACGGCTCCTACTGCGTGCAACATGCATTGGATCTAGTCTAGCTTGAATTCCTCACCTCAGTTGGAGAGGGTGGCTTGCGGGCCCGGAACAATTGTTCTCGCTGCATGGGAGACAAGGGAGGCGGCTGGAGAGGCTTCGGAGGAGTCTGAAGCATGGATAGTACCAATGAGCTCATCTGAGCACCTGCCGATCACAATCATCCAAAGAGTCAGAACCTCCGCGTTGGCATATGTCCTGAGCTCCAGCAATTGTGGGAACATCCATTCATAGAATTCAAATCTTCCTCCACAGTGAGTCCTCAGTTCGCAAGTATAGCATGGTTACTCGAAAATTGACCAGGTGCGCAGGTGATTACTCTGAAGTGGTCGAGCGCATTCTGTCATAATCGCCAATGTAATTACCAAAACCATCCGTAAAGTCAAGGTAGCCATGTGTGCTCGTGGATGCCTGTCGAGCAAGGGAAGACACCTGTTCACACAAGTGTGAACCTAATCAGAGGCTTGTTCGAAGGCGGTGAACGCATTCGAGAGACCTCTGAATTTGGCACCTGACTTTGTCGAGAATTGAGACCCAATACCCCAACGTGACCAGTATAACTGCAACTGATCAGATGAGCAGGAACTAAAACCTGTGTCTGGTGAATATTTGGGTCGATTGTACACCGGCCACAACGTGGTGGCGGGTCGCAGGAGCAAATGCTACAGGGACACTTGAGATGACAAACTTACAGGCAGTACAGGGGTCCGCCCCGGAGCAGAAGAAAGAGAGAAAGAGGAGAGAAGCTGAGGGAGGAAGATTGTTAGCAAAGGGGGGAGAGCAGTGACTTGCTCTAAAAATAGGTGCAGCAGGAGCTACTCGTGCAGCATACGAAGACGCTCAGAAAGAGATTGCGTTCTTAAGGTAGAGATGTCTAGGCTTGCAGGCAGAAGAAGCTGCTAATGGAGAGGAGATGCCGAGAGAGACAGACAGACAGTCGACAGACAGACAGACATAACCGAGAAAACCGAGAGGGTTGGAGGGCCGTCGGTCGACCAAAACAGAACAGAGCTGCTAGCAGCAAGTGGAGTCCAGACTCGCCTGTAGAGAGCTCGGACGACGAGTGATTGTTGTGGCGATTGGAGTGAGAAATCACTGGAGATACACGCGATTATAAGTAAGTCAGGATGAGCAAGCTGAGTGTACTATTCGTAGGCCCGCCCTCGCTCGGTCCCTCCTTCTCTGACGAAGCAAGTACCACTATCAAGTATCTGAGTAATCTACACTGCGTTTCCCTACTCTTGACGACGTCCGTGAGCAGTAAAAAGTGGTCCTCTCCCCTCCCCTCCACTGGCTGTCGTGTCTCCCACTCGCCCACTTTGCATCATCTACGAAATTCCTCTTTCCCTTGGATTTTCTCCTCTCTTCTCTCTCTTTCTCTTCTCACCCAAAGTGTGTACTTCTGGCGACTAATTGGGCACTTCCTCCTCTAAAATACTCCAAACCCCCACACTCACTGCAACCCAAGCTCCCCTTTTCGTTTTCTCCACTTTGTTTCTAATTCTCATCTATCCCGCTTCCCGGTATTTATCTTTGGACTTCGGAGTCCGAAGACTTCATCGAATTCGGTAAACTGCAGGAGAGGGCACACTCTCTACTACGGTCCAATACTTGCTTTTCCCACTTCATCTAATACTCTCCCATCTTCTACTCCCTTTCTGCTATCATCCCATCTACACCTCCGCTCCGCTAATTTGCAGCTGACGTCCTCTGTCAAGCTTCACTCGTATAAGTCTCCGCTTCTGACTACCATTTCATCACAGGTCCGATAAGCTGCAGTTGACGTCCACGCTTTCTTCCCTTCCGCGAGTTGCAAATCCACTAGCCACTCATACTCGTTCTTCATCTTTTCTTGTTCTTCTGCTTACGCAGTAACTGGCAAGCCGGGTGTATCTCGGTGCTACTGCGTTCTTATATACATCACATGAGTACATATCAACTCCCTTAGTAGTGTAAGAATGTAAGTCCTCTCTCATACTCTCTCTCTACGGTCTGGCAGCGCAGCCCCACCCCACGGTTGGTTTGCTTGCGTTGCTTGCCAGCGTTCCAGTGAGTGACGATTTGCTTGCCTCTCATAGCTCATGCTCTCGCTCACTCAATCTACAACTAGATGCGACTCTGATCCTAAGCCCTTGCCCTTGCTCCGGGCTTTTTCTGGTCTAAGGACAGGGAGAGGACAAGTCCTTACCTTCCTTTCCTTCGTTAGGATCGTTACCACCGATGTCGATTGGTATGCTCCTGATTTGCAAGACATGATGACCGGATTTTCTTGTGAAATACCGGTGTACTTCTATAGTACTACTTCTCACGAACTGAAGAATCGTCCTCTCCTAGTTGTATAAGAAGGGCACAAGAGGAGGCTCATGGACTATTCTTTTGACAGACAGGCAGTTCAAATGTTTTTGGAAATAGCGAGTTCTAATACTGCAAATATAATTTATTCATTCAGCTTTATATGAAACTTCAAGGAGTTTCAAACCATCAAATCATCTTCTTCCTGATTATGCGATTTGAGAGTAATTCTTTGCTTTCAAATACTTGATCAGCTGAGTATGTTTATTTAATCTACAAAGTTTTATAAAACCCAATTCAATTTAATATCACACATAAAAATGTTCTTATCTTTCTGGCTTTGGTAATGTATAATTGGTTATTCACTTCTCTATTGGGGCTTAGCCCCATGTTACCTTTTTTGTCTCTCCCTTGTAGGGTTTGAGGGGTCTTCCCATCCTTCGTTTTTCCTACGCGGTCGCCTTTTTCTATTCACTTCTCTAATTCTAGAAAGTAGCTCCCCGAAGGCAAGCACATTGGCAAATAGAGAACAGATCGAGTATACCCGAAAACACAATGTCGCCAGAAGTAGGGTGACAGGCTGGGGAGATGTGGATATGCCACGTGAAGCCGAGGGCTCCACGGCGGGAGGTGCGGTGTCCGGGGGCCCAGGCAGGCAGGCATGGCAAAAGGCGTTGACTTTAGTATATCGATAAATATATTATGACCAATTCCCATCCTTTGTAATAACGGTCTTACATCCTGGATTCCCAACGCTCTCAAGCCGCGAATATTCCATACTATTCCGTGGCTACGGTAGGAATTTCCGCCTTCTCCCGTTTGCGCCCCAGAAGGGCGACAGCCGGACATACTTATTATTCCGGTTCAAAGACGAGACGAGACAGAAAAACAACTTAACTCCTGCTCTTGTGGTTATGTTAATGATCCCAGGGTCCAAAGGTCCTGAACCTGGGTCAGTCCAAGATATTGTCTTCCTTTGACGCTGACCTGGCATCAAGACTCGTATCAGCTTATCAGCTCCTCCCACCACAGTACGTTTACATGAGCGACTGCTGTCAAGCTTCTTGCGGTATTACACGACGTCCGCGGTTGTTACCACTGGTACTCAATCGACCAGCCGCAAGGTACTTATAGCGTTCATTGTCTGCATCGACGATGGAAAGTTTCAAGACCTATTTCCGACGGTGTAAATTCACCAACATCTAGCGGATACACTCGTACTTCCTCCACACATACTGTACAAGAGAAAGGGGCAGATTTCTAGTTTCCACGGTAAACCGGTAACTGGTGGGACAGAAGGGCTGACGGACGGACAGAGGTTTCATCCATGGAACCTATGCAGCATATTACCCAGATCGATGGGGCTAGAAGAAAGCACTCTGAATGATTTGTCATGATTTCTAATACTACGTGACAATGCTTGAAAGGTTTAGGCAGTGATAAACAAATTGCTGTGCTCGATTGATGCAACCACAGAGGGGGCCATTATCATTGGACGACATGTTGGCTCTAGAGAGCGGAGTTAGAGAGGGTAGTGTAGACAGACAACTTTTAGGAGAGAATATTATAACGCATTTGGTGACTTGAACTGGCTCACCACGTGGCATACAGGTCGAAGACAAGCTATTTTTGAAGTTGAATCAAGTGCTTCAACTTTTGCTGAGTGTATGAATCAATTGTACCCTGATAATTTTGTGGTAATTTAGTCAGTAGTGCTGGTTTTCCTCACCTAACCTTGGCAGTTTTATATTTGAATGATGCTGAGACTTTACAATTTGAGTATCTTGTGGGACATCATGTGGAAGGGCTTGGCAGCCTTTTTCATACGCTAAAGTACCGAGTCGATCATATCATTATCCTCCTCAAATGTAAGTGTGTGTTTGATCATCACGTGAAGACAACAAGAACCCAAAAGAAGAAGACGCAGTACACAAACTATGCATGTCAAGAAAGTAGTGGGCCAAAAGAAGAAAATCAACCGGGAAAATGCATGTCAACAAAAGATAAGATTGTTCCTACAATCTTTTATGTCTATATATGCTCCATGAATCTTTTCCGTTTATGGTATTCCTAAGCTGCGGTTTGGGCCTTTCGTTATCTGTGTCCCCACTTCTCCATTGGCTTCTGTACATTTTGGGTTATCGCTTCTTTGAGTCTGTCTCTGCTTCTAACGTTCCTCCTCAAGTTCAACTACCCTTAACTTCTAGCATGTAAGGATTAGCTTTATTACTGTAGGTCTTTTTGGACCGGCTACCAAAAGAGCTCTCTCTATCTCTCGGTGTGTGCTCGCTAGTTTTATCGTTAGTTCTAGTTCTCCTTCTGTTAAGTATAGTCGTTCATATGGTCCGATTCAGGTTATTGGAATAGAGTGCATGGGGCGGAAATTGAGTCACCTCTTTGTCCTTTATCTTTGCAGTTATATGGAGTGATGGACATGGTGTTGTATACATTTGTCAAGGAATGCATGAGAGTTTGTCATATTAGACGTTCAAGGTCTCATTCTCGTATTTTGTAGTATATTTCAGACAACATATGTTCATTGTTTTATATAGAGCATTGGCTAGTGCAATCCATAGGAAAGTAATCACTCTAGGTAATGCTTCTTTAGATGCTCCAGTAGTTTGTAGAACTTATGACTTGTTAACTCGGATATCTTAGGTATAGTAGTGCAGATTTCTCTTATCGAGGCTATTGGGACCTAGCCCCATTCTATCTTTTTCTCTCTCCCTTGTGCGGTTTGATGGGGTCTTCCCTTCCTTCTTGTGTTCTATGTGATCGCCTTTCGTTTTTTAAATTGAATTGTGGAATAGAGATTACTAAGACAGACCTGATAAAGTATGATTGAAAAGAAGGAAAATCGTAACATACACATCCATGATTATGGAGTGAGCCCTTGCGCGAGTTTGCAGAATCACAATGCATTTGGATCTTCACTTGTATGAATGGATGAATGTAACGAAAGGATTTGGTCTAAACACACGCACGCACGCATTGTGATCGACACACTTCTTCTTTAAATGGCGGTAGCTTCATTTCCCGGTACTTAATTATTGATTCGACGGGAAGAGTCTTATGGGAGTCCTTACGAGGTTGCATAATATATACTTAGGTCAAGGAAGAAAACTAGAAGTAATTGTTTTATCTCTCTTTGGAATTTACCATTCCTGGTAGTACAGCTGCAAAACAGATTTGTTCCACAACTCATAGCTTTTGGAATTGGACGGATCAGAATGGCATACTGTACCTACATGTGGGAAGCCCTGATGATACTCATTTACACCCCTAGTTTTTCTCCTCTTGTAGTGGCTTTGATATCTTGAAAAGACGCGAAGCCCCCATGAAGAAGATTTGCAAGTGGTGGAGTCAAACTCAGGATATCAAGCCCGAGTACATAACACGAGAAAACTTTACTCTCGTCCTAAGGTCACTTGTTTATATATGTTGCTGAAGTATCTTCTGATCGGGATTTTCGATAAACTTCAGGAAGGAATAAAATATATGGAGAATGAATGGCAGAATTAGGAAGAGTGTTCTGCAAGCAAGCCCCTGTCTGAAATCAAGTGTACTATATTCTTCGGAGAAAGACCTGCAAGGGGAAAATTAGATCATAATCGCGAACGCTTGGAATAACACCAGTAGAATTATATGTACATTCTATAGCTTTCGTTCTTCCCTAAGTTACTGCAGCTCTGGAGAAGGATGAAGCTGCCAGGACCAAACTCGGTTCAAACCTGACTTAATCGTGGTTTCAGGAAGTATCATTGCGTATCTGCAGTGTATTTTCCTGCAGAAACCACGCGCCAGCGTACTGGGAAGACTCCAGTACCTACAGAAGGATTAGGACTAACCGGGTCTCACACCACCCGGTCATGATTACCTACTTGTAACTAATCATCACGCAAGCGACTCTTGCTGTAAGTAAACATGGCCCACAGCGAATCTCAACCGGGTAAGAATCAGTACAAATATCTTCAACGTGAGTACCTGACCTTCCTGAAGAGAAATTTAGAATTTCTCACATAGAGTGAAATGTTTAACAGACCAAGTTAATCAGGATTATCGTACTTAAGCATCTGGCCTCTTGATGATAATTATGCTACAATGTAAACCAATGGAAGACCTTAGTTGTGATCGAGTGCTCACAGAGATCCGAAAATAGTGCTTTCCTGATTCGTCCCGCCCGATTCAAGACATTTCCGGCCTCGTGAAGGATTCTGTTGAAGACACTGCAGGTTGCTGCTGTAGGAATGTTCCTTAAAATCCCGAAATATCTACAGGACCCGCATGTCATGAAAGAATCTGAGTGAAACACCAAAAGATCCCGAAGGAATCCATTACGAGCAGAAATTCCTTGGGAAGCATACGGGTTCCCCGAGCTCAGGAAGTTGAGAAAGACGAGAGGCAAGCCACGGGACGAGACGGGACGAAACCGGGAACCGGAAGAGTTGAAGAACAGGGTATGTGGATTGTTGGACACAGATAGAAAGACGCAGGTAGGCAAGACCACAGAGGAAAGGAACTGAACTGAACTGGAGTCTGAAGGGGACTGTCAAAGACACTGTGGATGACTGATGCCATGTTGCGCACGTAGGGGACCACAATGACTACACATACGAGATGAGTTGAAGACAGCGTTCTGTTCCGTTGATCGAAAGTCAGCCACAAACAATTGGTTTTCCTTAGATCTCCTAGATTTGTGCAATTGCCAATGACTTTGTAACCTTTTTGGCCGCCCTCCCGGATCATTATGGCTGATTGATTGTTGTAAATTAATCATTGGTAGTTTTTCATCTTGTCGATCTCTCTGCTCTGTCTTTGACTTTGTTTGTTGTGCCATCCCTGTTCTACGATACAGTATTACAGTGCTCCCTTTCTATCCTATTTAATTTGCTCAACACATAAAAACATGGTCACAACCATTTTTAATTCCTGAGGAGTAAAAGCTTTTGAGCATCGAGATGAAAGTGAGCTTGCTTCCAGACGTTATTGTGCAGAGTTTCCTCCCCACATGCGGACGAGCTTGTAGTACAGTAGGCGTTATCTTCTAGCCCTCGAGGAAGTAATTTTTTTTAAATTCCAGGGTACTGCAAAACTGCAGATTTATACGTCGACCTCAATAACAGAATGATGAGAGTTGTTAGCATGCAGCCATGGAAATTATCTCGATGCTAGGAAGCGAGAACTAGGCCTAAGCTTTTCTATTATTTTATTACTAACACTCGACGAAAAGAGCTGCTAATCTGTTTGCCGCAGGATGGATACAGATTCTCTTACCAGGAGGCGTTTCGTCAAAGGTAGGCTTGAAAATTACGGCTTCTCAAGCTGTTTAAGTCAAGTCAAGAGAGTAAAAAGTGCTGGAAATGTGGAAAACATGGGAAATGATGAGACAAGTGATCATTTACGGCCTTTTCGCCATAGAAGAAAAAGTAAGGAAGAAGATCTTCTTACTCATGATAAAAGCAGAGAGGAGTTGGGAGTGCTGAAGCGATGGACAGTTGAAGTGGTTGCCATATTCAACGGTCAAAGCAACTTGCAAACGAATCTTGGTAGTGCGAAATAGATAAGAAGAAATAAAGGAGAAGTATAGAAGGGCTGCAAGCAAAGCAGAGCAAATCGAAGGTCAAAGTAAGCACATTTGAGTTAGTGGGCTGACGAGAGTTTTGACTCTCGCACACACAAAGAATCATTAGGTGTTGGAAGATCGCGAGACACGGTCTGTCTTCAATGCTGCTAAACAAGACACCTCCCACCGACCAAGCTCGCTGATGGCCAGTCAGAAACGAGAACACACACGGCCCCCATATCCCCTTCCCGACTAAAGTGCTACGCTGCGCTTGCTATTGCGTATCGATATTACCACGAGCAGACTTATCACCTCTGTAAGTTCACAGTTTGCCTTTTCTTACATCTTCTTTCCTCGATGTTCGCCGTGGATTTGTAGGAGAAGCGCCCATACCTTCCAATTCCGACCACCAAAGATGTCCTCTACGTAGCTTTGTCTACTTTGGTATGAATGCAGAATATACACCACACACACAAAACACAACCGCATGCGTTCCCTTTGTTTCTGTCTCCTTCGCGCATGAATTTCGAGCCCACGACGAAGAACCAACACATCACCACCACCTTTGCCTCTAGATGGCATGCGTTACAGTAGCTCTAGTAGCCATTTTGATTAGCAAAGATACTCTCGTGATTTGAATCATCTGATCTCTCCTCAATTTTGTTTGAGTATATTTCTCGTTTCTGATTGATTGCATCGCGGTGTTATCTCTAATCAGAATCTTTTTTATCAACTATGCCAGAAGGTAAAAGTTTCTTAGAATTCGATCAGCTTTTGAGTCAGCATTTTGTTTCATCTCTACAGTGAGTAACGTTCTCTTTCCTTATGGCGATACTACCAGGAGAAGTTTGACACCTGCTTCTTACATCACATCACCTCTCTAGAAAACCTTCGTCACATCTTTGTAGAGTCCCATTTATGCCCCACTTTTCCTGGGCCAAACAATCCTAATGAATATTTTTCATGGAGTTAGGGTCATCATCTATATTGTATACAAGCTCCGATACCATTATTTCACAGTATCTATGAAGCTGATGCCAATCTCGACATGGAAGAAAGGCAACGAGATCACTTATTTTAAGGTACGAGAAAATGAGAGTGCTGAGTCAAATTGCTGACTAACTTGAATTTTGAACCTTGAATCTTCAGAGTATATGTGATCTCTAACGCCTGGGGTTTTAAATATATTTTTAAGTTGTACCTTGTGAAGTTAGTTCCGGTACGTCAAACGCGTTGAAAGTTCTTTGCTCGGCAACTAAATCAGTCCTTTCAGGAATAATGGTTCGAGAATGTTCGAGTAGATAGATAGATACGTTCGTGACGTACCGAGCCGGCTGAGCACAAAGAACGAAGGAATTTCATTTCTGCTTACTAGATCTGCTTCATGTGACGTGGGCTTACGGATAATATACGTCGGGACAACACAGGATGATACTGTAATTTGCTTCTCGGATATTAGAAGGGAACCCAAATGATAATGGCTAATGCTTTCCACAGCCCCTTCATAAGTAACCCCCGCAAAGCAGAATTTTGGATTGCATTATCGCATGATCCTACAGTATAAGGCCCCTTGTTTCCCCGAAGAATCTGCTGCCTTCGACAAGCCCAAAGAACTATTCAATTTGCGAAGAATGTTTGCAAATGACCAACAGGTCAAACTGCAAACATAAGTTGTTTCCTGGTTGTTACCTGTGTCTAATGTAGGTATGATCTCCACGACAAAGTTAGTCATAAAGAAGTAGAAAATATTCATTCTTCTCCACGTGTTGTAAATCATTCTCCACTACACAAGATCGAAAAGAAGAACGCACTTTCTCCTTTCTTTTCCGTTGAGGTGTGTGGACATGTGCTTTTGGGAGATCACAGTATCGATATCGACTGTTGAATATATAGCACCCTACAGCTATCTTGTAATATCATTGTTATACTATATCTTCCCATTCTTCTATCTACGTTATTGATAGAAACAAATACAAATATATCATACTAAATCCTACTCAAATTTCTGCAAAATACTTTCCACAAAATTGTTTGTTTTACTGGGCCATAAAAGCTCCGATCCTCTACTACTCCTTCTACTTTCTTGGTTTTTGACCCATAACCATCACTTATCCGGGCCCCAAGACATGGTTTGATATATGTGTAATTTTTAATGGCACCACTTAGTGGTAGCCAGCCAGCAACCCATCGAACGTGGCTTATGAGGGAATGGATCAAGCTTGTAAGACTCTTTACATCACACTAGAGCAATGGATAGAAACCAAATGAATAAAGTGAGGCATAAAGACCAGGACCTGGTCCTGGTCTCGCTTTGAGAAAGGTTATAGCCGACTCTAAAGCGTAAAGGCTTGGATGAGTTGAGAGCGCCAGCTCGTACCTTACAGGAGTCATATTACCATGCTTTGTGAGGTCAAGAGTGTGGGAGAAAATCGAGATTCCTAGTCATGTGCTCCTCATGAGCACGCTCTCTCTATGTCCTCTTGAAATTTTTTGGAGTGACTGGGGTGGTAGAACCCCAGGGATCCATCTAGGTCTTCATGGCTTCCAGATAGACTTTTTGTCATAGTCATAGATTCTCTTATAAATTCTCAATCATGAACGCAGTATTTTATTCAGAGAACATCCTTTAGATTGTACCACCTTCAGAATATATAAGACGGAGGATGTGTGTCGGCATCCTTGTTTGCTGGCTTTTTTGACCGAGTAATTGTTGTGACGACCTTCGTAATTTCATCCCATCTGCACTCCATTATTATTGTCACCTTTTCCCCATAGATTTCTTACACAAATAGCTGCTGGAGGGTCCTTGGCTAATGGCGTTTTTTGTAAAAGGCATGTAATTTGCATGTATAGCGAGGGCATGCAAACCAGCAAATATCGCTCAATGACAAGCCAAATCGAGGAAGCGCCATCGGAGCATAATTTGCCAGAGTGTTCTTTGTGACTCGGAGCAAAAGTTCTCCTTAGACTGATCTTACATCCACATCATATCTGATATACTGGATATCGGCCAAATGATTAGAAGTATAAATTCCTCAAACTGTTTTGGTTGGTAAACCCCTTTCTGACCATGCTAGTTGATGTGCAAATTTTCCCATTTTTCTATTTTCAAGTTCCATGCTGAGGACGATAGCTTACAAGACCAACACTGTTTGATGACAGAAAGTGACGTTCCTCAACGACACAAAGATTCAAAAGCGAGGAACTGTATGAGAACCTATCATCAAAAGAACGAGAGAGAAAGGAAGCAGCAGAAAAACACTCCAGTAAAAAGGTTGCCGACCCAAAAACTTTCCAACACACTGAAATGAGTGGAACACGTCTTGAGAAACTGCATCTTCTCAAGCTCTGGCTCTCTATATAATCTTTTGTACAGCCCAGGTCCTAGAATGCCCGCATTAAGAATAAAACATAATATGACCAAGCACTAGCATTCTATTACATTACTCGAAACAATAGCATGTTATTGTCCCTATGAAGCATTTCTTGGTATGCGCTCGAACTCAAGTCCAAGTCAACATGAGCTCGAAAATAGCACCTTTATAACAGTGTTTGCATGACAGACAAATTTAGCCTACAGTTGCATGTGCTTCCTCATACTTCCAATTCGACGCAATGGTATATAGTCCTCGGTAAAAGTTCCAGCAGACAGTTTGGTTAGTAGATACCGCATAAGAAAGTAGTAAGTGATCATTGCCTTCATCCATTAGAAATTCCAAGCAAAAAAAGGTTGTTCATGTTTCATTTCTACTTCGTCGCATGAGTTCAAATTTTGTCCTTAGGCTACTTCTATCCTTTATGTAACCTGATCTCAAGATGATTGACATAGCCGTCTTGCCAAATTCATCAAATGAACTGCCAAATCACTACCATTGAAAGAGAAAGTATTTGTCGCATCTTATCCAATCTGATTTATTGTCATGTTGATCATGATATCACAACGAGAAATTCGAGCCCTTATGAATAGTCACGTTGGTCTCTCCTCCAGCTCTTTGTGTTGTCTGATTCAGTTATTCAGTCTCAGGCATTTGATTCAGTTATTCCTGTTAGGCACTAGAGTAGGGAAGCTCTTCTCACGACTCCTAGGAAACTTCTACTTCTCATACCAGAATGTACTCTTAAAGCATCTTTATCATTCAGCTCAAATATATACTTGTTTAAGATCATTATCAGGTTAGATTTTCTAGTGTGATTTCCTTTGGTTTCAGGTCTTGCCCATTTTCCTTTGAGAATCGTGCTTCTTTTTCTTTTTCTTTTTCTCTCATGCACTTATCAGTGGCTTCTTTTCCCTATTCTTTTCCTTCGAGTGTACTATTTGGCTTGGATTTTTGTCCTTCTTGTAGAGACAAGACAAGACTCTAAGATATTATAGTTCTAAAATTTTTGAGTGTGGAGGTTTGCAACGTATAACATTTTAAATATGTCATAAGCTGCTAATTCTCAAATTGGTTATATATAAAGAACTGAAATTACAGAAAGCGTTAAGAATCGAGATGACTAATCTCTGTTTGACCTGATGTTTGTCCTTATGACTGTTAAATTTATTTGATAAAGCTCTGCACTTGGATCGCAAGAGATATAACTCAACTTCGATCACTATGAATCTATGGAGAAATTATACAGAGCTTATGCCTGGCAGAATTAGTAGAATATATCTTAATCCAATTGTAGCTGTAGGTCATCATGTTCTAAAATATAAGGCAGACTAACATCTCGTGAAACCAGTTCTTTTCGCCCTTCTATTCTAATTTTTTTTTTCTATTCATATACTAACTTTTCATCTGACCTGATTGACGATTGAATTTTTATTGCGTTTATTGAGGGGAATGCATACCAATATACAATTCAATTTCTACCAATTTAAGGCAATATTTGTGGTTATAGATATTAACCAGTGTTATTACATATAACCAACACTAATGATTTATTCATTCAGCTATCTAAAAGATTCACAAGATATAATTTTATACTCTTAAAAAAACAAGGCAGATTTCAAGGCCTGAAGATTTAATATATTTTGTCTAGACTGGGTCTTCATGCCTTGCAAAAAGCTCCATGGAGTAAAAAGCCTTCGTTATTCAATCGCCTCAGTCTACAACGTGGAAACTAGCCAAACAAAATACGTATACCGAAAGTAAACAGACTAGGGAATGAAAAGAACAAACACAAGGTTCTCCTTAGAAGAAAAACCACATTCTAAAATAGAAAACCAAAGAGACAAACTAAGATGGCGATTGGTGAATAACAGGATAAACATTTCATATACTGAGTTTCGTGCGGAATCCTCCAGAACGTTTGTACTTCTACAAACCGAGGTGATTACTGTAGTCTCCGCACGAAGTTATAACTCTACAACGTACTTCGTCGAAGTAACTGCGTTGTAATTCCCTGTATCCTCCATCCTTGAGATGAAGTAAGATGGAAGGCGAATCGAAAGAGGGAGAACAGATGGGATGATGGACCAACAGACAAAAGGTATAATGTTCTTACGACGAATTTGTAAGTATTCTCGTAGGATACAATCGGCGTATTCAGTAGGCTCACCGTAACATATGGCCGGATCACTGGAAACCCGCCAGATAAGAAACAAGTCATGACGAATCCTGGACAATAAAAGCTTCCGGCACGTGAGCACGAACATGCTGAGAGTCAGATAAAAGAGTTTTCCACAAATCAACGAATCGTATGGCTGCACGAGAACGATCATGTGCATGATGTCAACTTGTTCCCGTCAAATGGAGACAAGCTGTATAAACGACTGCGAACGTCTATCTTGTCGCTCTACTCGAGCTCTACGCTAGTAAACTACCCGGTTCCAATCTTCAACCGTCGGATATCAGTGTCTGGATACGATCTCCCATTCACCCGGCCCTCCACATGCAGTACGCCATGTATAGCATCAAAGATCACTCAGATGTTGTATCCGACGGAGTCAAGTTTTTCACGCTGTAAGGTGAGGTGGTCCATACGCAGTTGATTCTCTGACCTTTGACCACACACGGCAGCATTTGGGAAATTGCCACTTGCGTTTCCTAAGCCTCTGCTCCGCATTTGATTCCAATAGCTTTGACTTCTTCCTTTGAATAAATCCAAAGTGTAGTCGAAAACGATATCTGTTGTTGATAATAGCAATGCGCATGAATAATATATTCGCTACGTAACGTTGCACTTCTGACTGATTTTTCGCAAAGATCTGTAAGATGTAAACCTTTTCTTCTTTTTGATATCTATGATGTAGAGGCCCTACAATGTAGAGGGTAGATCATGTGGTCTAAATTGCCTGGGCATCACATCAGACTTCACATATTATTAAGAGTGCGTGATCCTTTTTCTGAGTACCTTAACTTTGGTCAGGATTCGGCGATTTATTACATCGACTGACATTTTACTGAACTTCCACAAATACGTAACGTTCGAGATCATAATGCAAAATAGGAAAGCGGTGCAAAAATTTTCTGCATAAAATATTGGTAGATTATATATCAAGTCATATAACGAGTTTCATTTGGGATCAACTTTTCTCCTGCATTATACCTCTTTTATAGCTAATTTAATTTGATGAAATTGTAAATTGTGGTGAATGTGATTTTGCAGTATTCGCTGGTTAGCAATATTAATGTAATAGATACTGGAAATGAAAAAGTACCGGCAAGTAATTACCATAAGTCCTTGAGAACGTTTGGATTATACAGTTGTGGCCAGAAGGGGGAAATTACATTGAAAATACCCGTCTATTCAGTTTCAAACAAAGTGAATCCATTACTACGCGTTACAATTTCGTTTATCTTGTTTACTCGATACTATACACAGAAATCCATGGCACTTAACTTGTTCACACAATGTATATCCAAGAAAACAGAGACACTACGTTATTTAGAACAAGAATTGATTCCAATATACACATATGCTTGGAGATACCGGGGTCTATCTACATGACAAATTAAGACAACTATTCTCTCTTTAACTTGTCTTTTGCTCTGTTTCTCCGAATCTCTAACAACGAAGCGTCAGAATTCCATGTGAGCTGGGCATTGAGGAATGAATATTCAGGAAAAATCTATCATAACATTCTAGCTACAACCAGCTGCAAGATTCAGTTCCCACAGCGAAAGTAATTCAGAACCCTTCCCGTGCTACGGGTTCAGACTTGACTCTGAATCAAAACTAGCAGGAAGTACCTCTCCAACGTCGAGAATTTCCCAGAATTTAGAAGGTTCAATCGGCATGAGCCGAACTCCGGTTCACATGAACAACAATTTAAGTTGCATTGCATGTCATCTCGTGGTCTTGATCCCCAGGCACAGTCAGTTTGACTTCCTTTTCCATGTATATTGTATCTGCTGGGGTCTAGTCCCATTTTACCTCTTTTGTCTTCCCATCCCTCTTTTTGGCTTGATGAGGTCTTCCCATCCTTCATCCTTCATGTGTTCTACTTGGTCGCCTTTCTCTATCTTTGTCTTCAAAAAAAGCTTCCAGGAAAGCTGTAATTACAGCAAGATCTCAACACCGCCAAGCCAGTGCACTGAAAGACTTCTGGAGATCCTGTCGTATCCGCTAGTAAAGACGGGATCCATCGATTCCATAGGATGCGCGAAGTGATCGCGCCCGTTTCGTCCCAGACGAAGCTTTCCCGACCCCCGGAATCCACAAAATTCTGCCAGAAGAGGCGTGGCGTCCGAACACGGCGACAAGCCAAGGAAGATGAGCGACAGAATCACACTCGAAGTTGGTTTGGTCGTTGCCTTGACTTTTTGTCGTATCTGTTCTGTAGCTCGTTGAGTGCCAGTTTACCCTCGACTTTTTGGCGTATCTGCTCTGTAGCTCGTCCAGCGCAAATGCTAAATGCAAAGGCTCATGAGTCATGACTAATGAATGAGATGACATGAACCGCAGCAGTTTCAAACAGAAAGAGCGCCTGCAGACGCTCTTGAAAGTTGATGAAATCCGATGTGTGCCCCATCTTGGAACATTCCTATACTCCATCGAGCTGGTCGATTAAACTATTCTTTGTTGCAGATAAAGTGTATCTCGTGTCTCCGAGTTTATCCGAGGCCCAAAGTCAAAGAGAAACTACAACATGAATCTATCTATCCCATGGTTCACGACATACCAACCAAAGTAGGGAATCGAAAGGGGCATATTATAAAGTTGAATCCCGTATCTTTAAGATATATCCACCAAAGTATTTTGTTTTATAATGTTTTTTCTTTGTTGTTTCTGTAGTTTCATCGGAATGGATAAGCTTCTTCCGCTCTCTATACCTTATAAATATATGATTTGTGTTGAAGAAAATTAAATCCTTACTCTCCTGCAGATGGGCAGTGCATCTTTTACCAGTTTAGCGCCTCGAAACATTCTGCCCGATCAATTATCATATAATAGCATCTCTTGGCATCCATCTTTAGAGAGCTTAGGGAGGCCGGTGGATCTTTGGCAAGTCTCATTCCCTTTGTGTGGTTGTTTTATGGCTTGCTTACTTCCCCTTACTACCAGCATGGGTGGTCACAAGAGGGAGTCACCATCTTGGAGTAAGTTGTCGTACACAATTGGGGGATCCTTTAGGGGGACCTTTGTTTGCCATAGCTCACTTTAGAGCTCTCTTATCTACTACTTTGGCCATGCTAGGTTGTGTATTTCTCTCTTTAGCAGACAATATACACATTGTGGGCACCGATCAGATTAGACATTCCTTTGATCACTTGACTACCTAGCTACATCTTGTAGGCTTGAGAGTCAAGGTGTCAAAGTGTAGAGCCCCTTCAGGTATCCATTCCCACCTTGAGCTTCCAAAGAGGTGTGTCACATCTAAGATGTACTATGCATTTTTGGAGTGCAAACAAGATATGAGGATTTTGTCACATGCTTCTTAGATGTTGCCCTTGCAAAGGATATTCTCCATGTGGATGACTTTCCATTACTAGGAGATCCGTAGGTGGCTTTTGGTATACTCTCTTCTAGTATTGCACGTCGACCGATTTACATTCTCCACACGGTTCCTTGTTCCTTAAATTTCCTATCACATTTGTGAGCTTTTGATAGGAGGATCATGAGAGTCTTTGGTGATATTATCGGACCATGGACATTTGAGTGTGTGATGGGGGATTTGGCTTGTAGACAAGCATCTCTACCAATCTCATGCGGAGGGGTAGGCTTATGTTCTATCGAGGAGATGGCACCTATAGTGTTTTTGGGTAGTTGGGCTTTCTCGTTACCTCTACTTTCCTCCCATTTTGTGGTTGTTGATAGGCTAGTTTTGGAGACTTATGTAACCAAGGTGGAGGAGGGATCCTTTTCTCTCCAAGTGTTATTACAGTAGACGAGAGATGGTCTATCTCCATAGGCATATGAGTACCTTCCATCCTTTCCTTCACTACTGACAGATTGGCCCATAGGTTTCCAATCTTCCTTGATGGAGCAATAATGTTAACATATGCTACATTCTCTCTTAGTTGACGTCTATTCCTCACCCACTAGAACACATCTTTGCTCTTGCTCCAGCAGGGTGAAAGCTCTTGGATCCTAGCTCGACCATGCATTAAGGTACTCCGACTGACAGCAGCCACTCTCTCTACAGTGATGAGGTTCCACCTAGGTTTGGTCCACCCATTTACATCTTTGTTACTCACTTGTAAATGTGATTCTACACTAGATGCAATAGTGGCCCATATGACACGATGTCCTTATGGAGGACAAAGGATAGCAACCCATGATGCAATCAAGGATATAGTGTTTGCTATGGCACAAGAGAGTGGGTACCTTGCTCGGAGGGAGCTTTCATATTCTTTGCAAATGATACCTATCAGAGCAAACTTATACTTGGTCCAAGATGAACAAGTGATAGTGGCAGATAGTGGTTATAGACCCTATGCGTGATGTAGTTTGGAAGGAGTGATTACTCATCCTCCTAAATGGGCGGTGAGCGGTGCTGAAGCACGCAAGGTCTCCAAGGCGAGGTCACCTCTTTGTTCCTCTAGCCCGAGAGTTATATGGAATGATGGACATAGCATTGGACACATTTATCATGGAGTGCGTGAAGCTTATCATATTAGATGTCAAGGAGTACCACTCTCACTCTCATACTTGATAGCATACTTTAGACAGTGAGTGTACATTGCTTTACAAAGAGCATTGGTTGGTGCAATCCATAGGAAAGCAATCACACTAGCTGATGCTTTTGCATGTGCTCCAATAGTTTGTATACCTTACGACTTGCATAGCTTGGATATCTTAGGTGCGGTAGGGCAGATTTCTCATATTGATACTATTGGAGCCTAGTCCCATTCTATTTCTTTCGTCTCCCCCTTGTATAGCTTGATGTGGTCTTCACATCCTTCTTGTGTTTTATGAGGTCAAATTTCTTCTATTATCATATGATAGTATATCACACTAAAAATTTTTAAAAAAATTGGATTTACTCAGGTGACGAGATTTCTCAATTTAGAGAGAGAATTTTAATACCTGAACCCATGTTACTTGACCTGAATGAATTCCTTTATGAGGTGAGGTTTCAGTTATCGATACGGTATTAAATGAATTCTCTAAATAATTTATGTATCTCCTATTCAAGATTTTATATTAAGAATAAAAATGAGGAATCTATAAAATATGATTTTTCTTAAATATTTTGTGCCAATTTCTATTATTCCCTATTTCAACTCTAATAAACTAAAGCTTTTCAAATACTATACAAACCAATTGGATCTTGGGAAGAATTGAAAAAAAAGTTGGATTATTTTAAAATTTATATTCACTAAGAAATGGTATTTTCTAAGCATTTATATTATCAAAAAATAAAATATTAATGATGAAAATAGTTTTTTAAGTCTAAAAATTGAATTTTATTTTAAGATAGAATGATTTTTGAACTAACAAAAAATATATAAAAAATATGATTTATAAATCTAAAAGAAAAATAAAATAAAATGATTACTGAGGTATTTTTCCAGAGGTTGATTATAATCTCTTGATATGGTTTTGCTATAGATTTCCAATGAATTATAATATTCATATAAGGTCAACTTAACTATACTGAAATATGGTACTGAAATATAATATTCTGAAATGTACATATTATTTACTATATTTGTATCCATAAAATACCTTGATATATCTTTGATCTTAGCTTTAGTATTCCAATATGCAACGACAAGTACAAATATCATTCTAGCGTACTTTCACATGGAACTGAAGAGTCATCATAAATAGAATTTTAGAATAAAATGGAATTTATATCTCTATATTGTCCCTTAAAGAAATTAAATTTTTACTTTCAAATATTCACAATATTGTAAAAACTTATAAGCAGAAGACAATTTTGATAGACTTTTACACTGGATGTAATACTTGTAATAGAATGAATTATAATTATAACTTATATTTCCAAGTGATTTGTAGATCCATGTTATAGTTGATTGTATACTTCTTTCAAAATATGTTTTAAGATAAAATTGATTAAAAAGAGATAAGTATAATCTCATGATATAATACAAAAAATAATGAATATTTCATATCAATCCTTCACAACAGATAAATAAATAAATAAATAAATAAATAATATATATGTAGTCATTGTGTGAATGGTAACAATCTTAGAGAGGTAATCGAAAGGTATGCTCAAACAAAAGTTTGAAAAGAACCTCAAATTATATCAATTATTATCATGTTTCTCTAAATAAAAAATTTATAATATTGGATCATGTATCTTGTTTTTGGAATTAACCACAAGAGGTAATTAATCCATAATTAAATTTTTTATAAGATCAACTCATATACAAAAAGAATCCATATTTTTCCTTGTCATTTGTCTAAATGCCAAAAGATTTTTGATCACAAAATCCAAATGCTGTGAAACATAGTACCCCGTGTATAAGATCTAACCTTGTTCAAAAAATCTTATCACCTTAATCATTTGAATCATATATTATGTTGATGTTCCTCTCACCGCTCAAATCATCATTGCACCAATTCATAGAATCCTCTTCTTTGTCTTCTTCCTCTCAAAGTACTTTAATGCTACGCATGTACCTTGCAATAATTTGAAGCAAAAGATCTTTTGTACCATTTCAAGATTGATTGGTAGAACACTTCTCAATCCTTCTAATTGATACCAAATATTTCAATTTCAATTATATTGCAAGAAGAAAGATGTAATACTACTTCTAATAAATACCTTAATGAGTTTCCCAATGCAAGATTACTCTCTTGACTTAAGCTAATATCAAAAAAATTTAATGATCAAAGACTTAACTTCTAACTACTTTGAATAAAGTCTTATAAAAATCTAACTAGAACTAGGTGCACAAATATGCACTAAATTATTTTTTCCAAGATTACTTGGTAGTTCCACACCTTTGCTTTATGAGAGTTGAATTGTATAGTAGTAGGAGACAAAAAAATTGGAAATGTTTGTTATTAATTTGCTGAACTTGTAATATGTTTGAGATGATGCCTTTCATCACATTGCCATGTAATTTGAAGGACTGCAGGCCCATTTGAGCTACAAAGATGAAGATCATTGTACTTCTTTCAAAGACCAAGTGTCCTATCATAGTAACCACAATTGTTGGTCATCAAATGTTTCACTATAAATCTCATGATCTTTGTAAGGACAAGCTAAACGCTATGATTTTGCGCAAATGACAATTTCAAGTGCAAATTTGCAAGAGGTATTGTAACTCAAAATGTCATCCAAGAACAATATCATGTATTGATCCTATAGCTTTTTTAACACCCAATGCATTTGATCCATGAAGCTTTCCAAAGCATTATTATTATTATTAACCCAAAAGGTAAAACTCTCTATAAAAAATGCACATAACTTGTACAAAAGGTAATCTTCTACACATCTTTTGCATCAATTGGGACATACTAATAGCTACTTAAAATACCCAACTTGGAGAAGTATCTTGATCCATTTTATTGATTCAGAAGGTCATTGACTCAAGGGAAGGGATATCAATTTTTTATGGTTTATTTATTGAAACCTTAGTAATCTATAAAAAAAATCAAAGTTATCCATCCTCCTTTGATACAAATAGTACCGTTGCTCCCTAAGGGGATGTTATATGAAATCCTTCTCCAACAACTTGGTCAATGTTGTTCAAAGCTCTTCTAACTCTTTCAATGAGAGCCAATAGATTGGTCTACTCATTAGAGTATAGTTGGCAATAGCTCAATCTTGAAAGGCATACCTTGATCAAAGATGAAAAGATCATCCATAAACACATCTGTAAACTCTTCAACTATTTGATCAACCACTACTTATTGAGGCTTCTTATCCTCATTAGATCCTTGCACAATTTTTCTCATTAGATCCTTGCACAATTTGCTTGATCCACATAACAAAAGCAAGAATATCTTCCTCAAAAGCTTGTTCTATAGGTGCTATACTAACAGACTTCTCATATTGGGATTGACTATTCTTAAGTTTCTTCTTTAGAGATACGGAACAACCTACAATAAGCTTTACCTTGGTATTATACTTGAATTTGTTGTTAAGCCCAATCAAACCTTATGACATTGCAAGCCAAGGGAGACCAAGAATGACATTTTAGTGTAGCGGAGCTACTACAAACCTCATCCAATACAAATGTTCTTTCCTAATCTTGAACATAATAAGATTTGAGGTACAAAATGCAATACCTTTTCTACTATTTGCCATCATCAATTTTTACCAAATATTGACTTGATAGAACTATATAATTCATTTCTAACTCCATAGACATATATTTATTAAACTCCCACAATCAACAAAAATGTTAAAATCACAATTGGATATTGTACCTTGCAAGTGTATCAAACTTGGATAGGTTGAGCTTTCAATTCTACCGGAATAAATCAAGTTTTCAATAAGTGAACAATATCTCTAATTGGAATTCTTTGTTTCCTTAAGCCTCACGCTCCAAGAACTCTACTTGTGAAATGGTTGAGGTCATCCATTCCTAGTTGAACATTAGTCAATAAATCTCCAATTTGGCCACAATAGTAACCACTATTCTTTTGCAATTTTTCTCTATTTATAATACCAAGTGGTGTTTGTTGGATGACATCAATCTCCATTAGTGCTAGCTCTTCTACTCATATGTGGTAAATTTGCTAGTTTTGTGAAGGTTGAGGTCAAGACTAAGTTGTGTAAACCAAGGAATCAAAGTGCTCAATCAACTACATGGCTTTTCCTAAGTGTTTGAGCTCATCCATGGTTAATTCTAATTTGGTATATAGTTTCAAGCCTCTCACAAACCAATTCAAAGTTTCACCTTTTAAAATCTTTGGAATTTATGTTATCGTATTTTGGAATTGAGTGATATAGCTCCTCAAAAAAGTAATATGTTTTGATATTTTAGTCTATTTGATGCAGCTTGTGCATCATTCATTGATTAGAATAGTCTAATGATTGCACTCTTGAATTCTTCCAATGTCAAGATTGGAGCAACAAATTTCCATTGAGCTTGCTCTACTTAGAATTTGCCACTCTAATTGTCTCAAAGCCAAAAAATATATCTTCATTTATCCAAAAGATCTATAAACTTCAAAATAACATTTGCAATTAAATGTAAAATTCTCTATTACATTCAATAGATTCTTGCTTTCAAATACCTTTGGCTTTGGAAATTAAACTTGATCTTCTCCTTCTTGAAATGCTAGTCTCTTTACTTGCTCTTGATGGTGATTATCACAATCCAACAATCAAGTAAGGTGCTCAATCTATTGTACATAGCAATAATAACTTTGGGTATTGTCACCATGATTACTACTCTAGCAAAACACCTATTTTCAATGATCTAAGTCAACATGTGAATGAAACATGTCTACCGCTCCACATAAGTTATAATCAAAAGGATCAATGGTTCATCAAACAAGGTGATTGCATTCATAAAATTTTACCCAAAGTATGAAATGATTTTTTGGTAGTTATGGTATTGTAATTTACCTTGTCTCATGCAAATTTTTAATTTTTTTGGGTTATTTAGGAGTTTGATTAGCATTCAGTGTAGATTAGAGTCCATATATAGGATTAGTTGGTTTTTACTTCTGATATATGGAAAACCAAATATTTAGACCATCAAAAGTGGAACTACTCCAAGACCTTTGGCTTTATTGATCTTTGGCTTATTACTCCCTTGGATATATGCACAATTGGCCTAGAAGTTAGTCATCCACATTGGTAGTCACAAAACAAGGTATTGCCACTCAAGATAAAGAATTGATTTTGGTAACTATTTGCCCTCATGGCCTTTCACACATGTGGAAAAAATGACGGCTCACTTCTAATGCCCGCAAAAATTATGAAATTGTTCATGATGTGATACAAATACAAAGCCTCACAAGGAGGTCAGGTTAAGTCCATTGAATTTATGCAAGTCTTTCCAATTGGTAAAAGAACAATGGGGGAGAATTATGAGTCAAAACAAAACCAATGTATGATGCAAAGAACAAAAAAGAGATTGTGCAAAGGGGTGCTCAAGAACATTGGAGTAAAGAGAAAATTGGCAAGATAAATACAACTTGGTGATCACAACACACAAATGGGAAATAACATATATCCAAAGAACAAGAAGAAGGCATTGGCTAGGGTCATATTAAAGTCTCCTAAATTGGAAAAGTGGGTGCACTACTATTATTTGGAGTACTCTAACACCAAGCAAGTGCAATTCCTATTGCTTTGCACTTATCTTCCAATGATATTAGAGATTGATAGCAAAAGAATCCCAACTTCATTGATTTGAGGAGTGACATGTTTGCTTGGATAGATGCACATTGGCAAAAATTTCTTGGAAATTTTTGTAATTTCTACTCCAAGAGCAATGAACCTCGACCAAGAGTAACCTTAAGCAAGGGAGGAGATGACCAAGAACTTCAAAGCCTCAACCAAGCATAAGAAGACGGGAATAACTAGAAAGTGCATGGATACAACAACCCCATGGAGCATGTCATGATGATATCAATAATGAAGTTGCTTAAGTCAACTAGGATGACATATATCAACAATGCCCTGGCCACCATCTTCTAATTATTTCACAAAGGTAACACATAGATTGTGCAAAGATATTTCACCATCAAACTATGGAATTGATGGAGCAATTCCAAAAAAACAAGGAAACATCTTCCTCTCTTGGTATGTGATAGATTTCTACACTAGGATGAAGTTATTGAGAAAGAGTAGAAGAAGCTATATCTTACACATTGGGACACTACCACTCCCAACCCAAGTATGAAGCCAAATTACAAGCGTATAAAGAAACTCTACAAAAGTACCAAACAATAGAACAATGGATCAAGATCCCAAGGACTATTAAAGCAAGCTCCGGCAAGAAGAAGTCTAAGGCAGGAGTATTTACATTGATTACATAGTGGCACAAGTCCAACGCACAAGTAATTTGATGACTCTTTAAAGGATAATGATTCTAATATGTAAGGGGACACAATGTTGGAGAGAAATAGTGAAGATAATCAAGAATTAGATGTCACTCTTGATGCAAGAATTATGCAAGTACATGAAGAGGAAGAGAGGAGCAATGGAAAAATCCCTAGTATCAAAATGGCCACCCCTATTGCCAACTACATCTTTCTCCAAGATAGAAGTATCCTTGGAGGATGGGGAGGCATACCAAGAAGAAGAATTACAATCCATCCTTACAACAAGAATGGAGGCACATCATCAAGAAGACAATCCTCTAGAGAAGAGGAAATTTCCAAAAGAAGAAGAGGAGAGAGTTACAACTGCAATATTACATAGGCATGCAATCAAAAATCTTGAAATAAAATAAGGGATATCTTAGACAACACAAGTATTCTATGTTAGTAGGTAAGGGACCAACCAAATATAGAGTTATTCAAAGGCCAAGACCCATACCAAAGCACTTGGGTAGAGGAAGATTGAAGTAGAAGAAAGGCCTACAAATGTGGAGAAGGGTAAAGACAAGAGTCATGAATTATACTTGACCATAGAACATATGTCAGCTTTGCTAGACTGCCCTACCCAAGCATAATTAGATGAGAGAGCAATCCAAGAAGGAGAAGCAAGGTGTAACAATATGGAGTTTAGCAACAAATTTAGTAGGGCTAACGAAGTAGCAAATAAGACAAATTAGCCTAGAATATTCTAGAAGTATCTAGGAAGCTTCTTGGGAAGCTTTGTGGCTATCTTAGCTTGCACCTCAAATAAGTAGCTTCTAGAAAGAAGCTTTCAACTAGCTTAGCTTGCATGCCAAGTAGGCGGATTCTAGAAGGAAGCTTCTTGATTTGTGTTAACTTGGCTTGCACTCTAAGAACGCGGCTTGAGGAAGCTTCTTGAGAAGCTTCTCAAGGGCCTTGTATACAACCTATAAATACCAAAGCCGAGGCTCATGCTAGGCATTTGGAGTTTTTCCTCATTCAAGTGTCCTAATGTGAGCTTCTATTCTCCTATTTTTCTCCTTGGTCTTGGTCTTTTACATTAGTATCAGAGCAGGAATGGGATGGATGCAATTTATGGACCACCAAATCCACTTCTGCCAAACCATTGGAATTTTCATGTCCAAATATTACCCAAGCATCATTTCACCCAATTCATCACCTCGTGTTTTGGGCAGGATTGTCTACATATGATCACCGTGTTTGAGGAACCCTTAATACTTCCGGTTGTAACTTATGTAGACCGATGGACGTGTTGCATCTATATGTTAATCAATTAGATAAACCGAGAGTAGTGGGATAGAGTAGTAACTATCAGCAATACCGGATGTTATCCTTGTGATATAGCAACAAATCGAGCACCTTACTCAATTGTTAGATGAACTAGAACAACAACAACAAGAACATAGAGAGAGCACTAGTTTGAGATGGAGGAGATCGCATCCGATTTCCAAAACCCAAGGTGTTTGAAGGCAGGGATCTTTTTAGAATAGTAGACAATTTTGTGTTTGACTGATTTTGGAGCCACCAACCTTCAAGATGAATGGAAACAAATTCTCTTGGCTTCTAGCCAATTAGATGGTGTGGCAAAAATTTGGTGGCGATTCCAAGTGGAGCAAGCTAAATGATAGATTGTTATACTAATTTTGACATGGGCAGGATGGAATACTTAGTCAATTTCAAACTATAAATGCCACATGAGCTGCACAAGATAAACTGGCAGAGTTGAAGCATATTGGCTTTATAAGGAGCTATATCACACAATTTTAGAACATCATCATGCAAATTCCAAATATACAAGAAAGTGAAGTTCTAGATCGATTTGTGTGGGGATTGAAGGGACAAACCAAATTGGAGGTGACCATGCAAGAACCACAAAACATAGAAAAAGCCATGCAATTAGCTGAGCACTTTGATTCCTTGGTTGTGACAACTTGGTTTTGACCTTGATCTACACAAAGCCTACCAATTCACTACGCATTGGTGGAGGAACCAGTACCAATGGAGATTGATGCTATCCAATGGAAACCACTTGGTACAATGGATAGAGAAAGATTGCGACAAAATGGAGGTTGTTTTTATTGTTGCCAAGTTAGACATTGCATTGCTGAATGTCCACTCAAGAATGTGCAACCTTGACAAGTTGCCCAGATAGAGTTTGTAGAATAGAATGATTAGAGAAACAAGGAATCCCAATAGGAGATTTAGAGCCGCCTATTGGGAGCTTGATTAGTTCCAATGGGATTGAAGGCTAGACCTATGCAAGTTTGCTTCATTTACAAGGTACAATATCTTATCAAAGTTGTAGGATTTTGGTTGATTCTAGAAGTTTAGAGAATTGCATGTCTATGCAAGTAGCAAAGGAATTGGGTATTCCTATCAAGCCAATGATTAGAAGTAGATTGATGATAGCGGATGGTAGAAAGGGTTATGCATTCCGTACCTAACATCTTGTTACTTTTAAGATTGGGAAGGAGTATTTGGAGTGTATGAGGTTTGTAGTGGCACCTCTACACTATGATGTCATTCTAGGACTACCTTGGCTTGAACATCATAAGGATCAATTTGATTGGACCCAACAACAAATTCAAGTACATCATCAAGGTAGGAAATTCTGATTAGGTTATCTAGCACCTTTGAGTAAGACACCTAAGAATAGTCAATCCTAGGATGGGAAGTTGGTTAAGAAGGTAGCCATGGAGCATTCTTTGAAGGAAAAGGAGCTCCAAGATGGGAAGTTTGCCAGGAAGGCAATCGTGGAGCAAGCTTTGAAGAGAGGTGAGTCCTTAGATGGGAAGTTTGTTAGTGAAGCAACCATAGAGCAAGCTTTGGAGGAAGATAGGTCTATTTTTGCAGTGTGGATCAAGCTGATTGCACAAGGACAATCTGAGGAGAGCCGAGAGCCTCAGCAAGCAAGGGTTGATCAGTTATTTCAAGAGTTTGCGGATGTATTTCCGGATGATCTGTTGAAGGGATTACCTTCTGATCATGGTATGCCCTCAAGATTGAGTTATTGTCAAGGAGTACTTGAGTGAGTAGACCAATCTATAAGCTCTCACCAAAGGAGTTGGAGGAGTTGCAAACAACACTTATGGAGTTGTTGGAGAAGGACTTCATATGACATAGTACCTCTCCTTGGGGAGCACTGGTACTATTTGTTCCAGAGAAGGATGGAGGACTTTGTTTTTGTATTGATTATTGTGGGCTCAATATGCAAACAATGAAGAATGCATATCTCTTGCCTCGGATTGATGAATTGCTTGATCAATTGAGTGGAGCACGATACTTTTCCAAGCTGGATCTTTGCAGCAGCTATTGGCAAATTCCCATTGATAGGGAGGATGTGCAAAAGACTGCCTTTTGCACAAGGTATGGGCATTTTGAGTGGAGAGTTCTACCTTTTGGGCTCACTAATGCTCCAACAATCTTCATGGATCAGATGCATTGGGTGTTGGATGGACTATTGGATTGGTACATGGTGGTGTTCTTGGATGATGTCTTAATCTATAGGAAGACAGAGGCAGAATACATGAATCACGTGCAAGAAGTCCAAAGACGACTATGACAATGGAAATTTATTGCAAGAAGTTAAAGTGTGCCTTTTGGCAAAAGGAAGTTACCTTCTTGGGTCACAAGATCTCATCAGAGGAGATCAAGATGGAAGAGGAGAAAATCAAGACTATTACTGATTGGCCTATTCCAAAGGATGTTATAGAAGTACATACATTTAATGGATTTGCCAGTTTTTACCAACAGTTCATCCATTATTATGCTCATGTGGCAACACCATTGACTGACCTCTTGGGGAATAACTTGAGCTTCCAATGGACCACCAAGCACAAAGAAGCATTCCAAAAATTGAAACATATGGTGTCTTCAAGACCCATTCTTCAACCGTATGATCCTCAACTACCTTGTGTGGTTGATTTTGATACTTCTAACTTTGCAATTGGAGCCGTGTTGCAACAAGAGTTCTCAGATGGACTACATCCTATTGCCTTTGTGTCTCACCGACTCAATATGGCTAATAGAAACTACTCTCCTCAAGATTGAGAACAACTTGCAATGGTATATGCCACTAAGGTATGGAAGCATTACCTCTTGGGGAAACAAGCAATCATGAAAACTGATCACAAACCATTGTTGTAGACCTTACACTTGGAACACATGAAGAATTGACACCATCAATGGGAGGAATAACTCCAATTGTTTGACATTAAACTTGAGTACAAACCAAGTTGGTTCCACATCATCCTTGATGCTTTATCACGATGACCTGATTTGAAATCTCTCCCTCTCATCACAATGGCAATTATGATGGTGTCAATTGACTCCAAGGTCCAAAACAAGTTTCAATCAACTTTACAACAAGATCCCTTCTTCCAAATGGTACATGGTCTCCTTACAACATGTGACAAGGAGTACAACACCTTCTCCATCAAGGAAGGTCTTCTATTCCATGAGAACCTGATCTATATTCCAACCAAAGGTGATCTTTGACTTGTACGCCTTCAAGAAGCCCATGATTTACCCATAGCTGGTCATATGGGTGTAGACAAGACCTTGAGTACCCTCCAATGCCAATGGTGGTGGCCCAACATGATGCAAGATGTTTAAGAATTCATCCGGTTGTGTAAGAGCTGCCAATGCAACAAGGCCAGCAACCAAAAGTCGAGTGGACTCCTTCAACCACTCGCCACTCTATCCACTCCATGGGAGCATGTGAGCTTGGATCTCATCACATCCTTGCCCAAGACAAAGCAAGGACACACAACAATCGTGGTGTTTGTGGATAAGCTTAATAAGAAAATCCACTTGGCACCAACTTGTGATACCGTGGATGCTCCAACCTTAGCAAAAATCTACTTTGACAATGTCTTCAAGCATCATAGGATGCCACGTGTATTCATCTCCGACTGTGATCCTCAATTTACCAAGAAGTTTTGGCAAGTACTCTTCTAGATACTCGACACCAAGCTTGCTTTGTCCATGGCCTATCATCCTCAAACTGATGGACAAACCAAACATGCAAATCATACATTGGAAGATATGCTATGTGCCTTTGTCAATATCTACTATACCAATTGGGATGAATGTCTTGCAGTTGCAAAATTTTCCTACAACAATTCTAAACAAGCAAGCACCGGATTTTCTCCTTTCTTTCTCAATTTTGGCCAAGATCCTCTTGTTCTAGATTCTCTTCTTGCTTCCCTTCAATCTCAAGTTTCTCATACTTCAACATTCTTGAGCACTATATCCCAATCTCTCCAATAAGCCAAATCTCTGCTTCGAATCATCAAAAAAATATGCGGATCACCATCATCATGATCTCACCTTTGAAGTTGGTGATAAAGTCATGCTATCCTCTAGTAACCTCCTTCTCCCCCTTGATACCCAAGTTCATAAACTTGCCCCTAATTGGATAGGACCCTTTGATGTCACCCAAATTGTCTCGTTGCTTATCGACTTGCCTTGCCTTGTCATATGTGTATCCATCATGTCTTTCATGTTTCCAAGTTGAAACACTTTGTTCCTAACCCTTCTTTCTTTTCCTCTTGAGTCCAACCTCCCCCTCCTTCTGTCCCTATCAATGATCATGAGGAGTACAAAGTTGATCGTATCTTTGCATGTCGCCATATTCAACAAGGCTGTTGACAACATATGGAGTACAAGGTCCTTTGGAAAGGGTATCTCCTTCATGATGCTACATAGGAACCTCTTTCTCATTTCCAGAATGCACAGATGGCCACCCATGAGTTCCAAGCTTCATTGGCAATGAAGACGTCACCAACTAGCAGTGGAGGAATATGTAACAATATGGAGTTTAGCAACAAAGTTAGTAGGGCTAAAAAAGTAGCAAATAAGGCAAATTAGCCTAGACTATTCTAGAAGTATCTAGGAGGCTTCTTGGGAAGCTTCTCGGCTAGCTTAGCTTGCACCTCAAGTAAGTTACTTCTAGAAGGAAGCTTCTAACTAGCTTAGCTTGCATGCCAAGGCGGCTTCTAGAAGGAAGCTTTGTGGTTAACTTGGCTTGCACTCTAAGAAAGCGGCTCGAGGAAGCTTCTTGAGAAACTTCTTAAGAAGCTTCTCAAGGGCCTTGTATGTGACCTATAATACCAATGCCGAAGCTCATGCTAGGCATTTGGAGTTTTCATTCATTCAAGTGTCCCAATGTGAGCTTCCATTCTCCTATTTCTCTCCTCGGTCTTGGTCTTTTACATAGGGTCATGCTTCAAAGAGTTGCTAGAAGTGAGGAGCACCCCGATGGATCTTGAGGTAGATAATACTACCTAACAAAGAGAAAGTGATGGAAATGTCACCCAAAAGGGAAACCGTACACGACCACCATAAGAAAAAAAATCAGATGCCCCTAAAAGGTTTACCAATGTTTATGTGGGTTGTCCATGCACTGATGCTCATTTTGAAGTTGATGGAGGATTTACTCCCTTTCTACCAAAAAATACAACCTAATATCAATAACAACCCAAGGTTAATATAGTATATACTATACACTATCTAGAGTGCCTATTAGGAGAAGAGGTGTAAAAAAAATTAACAATAGCTTAGGGAAAAATCATGAGGCTCAAGGAACAAACATCCATTGAAGTAAGTTAATGTCACAAGCAAGAGCAATGCTTGACTTGGTATGAGTGCATGATAGATTTGCAAGAGTTCACACAACTTAAAGAACAACTCATAGTTGTAGAAGAGAGGTATCATGAGCAAGTGCATGCACTAGAAAAAAGTGACAAGGACATAATTGCATTAATATAAGAATTGGAAGCCATCTTTGCACAAAAGATCCACAAATTGGCAGAGAAGCTCATAGCACAATAACAGGATTTGAAATCTGTGATGTCATGTTATAGTTTTCATAGCTAGTGAAAAGTAGTTTATTTTTATTTATCGCCATAATGTTGGAGTAGATTGCATAATAGATCCCATGGTTGAGCCATTATTATGTAAGCAATCTATGGACATTTAAGTGATTGGCCACATGGATTATGATCTTGTCTATTTTGAGTGCTCTAATGCATAAAGATGGTGGAGACTTGATAGACAAAGGAGGCTTTTTGAGTCTTAGGAATCTTTAATGAGAAGAGGTTGTTGGAGATTGAGAGTTGTAGTAAAGTGTGGGAGTTGGAGCATTAGAGAGTGAGTTTGAACAAGAGATGTTTTGCACTTGTGATGTATGACTTTCAAAAAAATTCTCCTTATGCTTCAGATTTTGCACAATGATCACTTCTGGGCTTGGATGGTAGCTGTCACGCCATTTGTAGTTCCGCATCTAGATGCTCGGACACTGGAGTTCCAGTGATGGTAGTTAGAGTTATTCTAGCAGTTTCTCAGGGACTACTTTCCGACGGTTAGATTTTGTGTTTGGTGTACTGACTTCACGGTGGGGCCCACCGTCACTTTGCACCGTTTGCACCGTCGAGTGTGCCATCAGCGGGACCGTTAGGGTTTCAGGGCTAGCTCGAGTCCAGGGGGTATAGTTTTGAAGTGAGCTCCAGAGAGCTCACTTCTCTGATGTTGAGCCTTCGAGTTCCTGGCTATGGTGGACAGAGGCCAGCAAGCGTCACCTGGATTCTCTATGCTTGAGTGGATGTGGCTTGACTATAATCAGTGCCCAGTTGTTGGTAGTTTATAGAGTGACAGATCAAGTACTGATCTGAGTTGAGTTGAGTTGAGAATGTTAAGCAATCTGATTACATCAGAGAAGTGAAGTCAGGGGGAAATCGGGTGCAGGAACGTTGAGTGTTGGTGGTATCTCCAAGCTCGGTGGATCGTGGTAGCTCGATTCAGGTTCTGTGTTTCCCTAGTGTGCAGAAGCTCGTGTAGTTGATGCAAATTTGGCAGTTAGGCGGACGATGTGCGGAAGCACTGGCCAAATTTTGAGCAAAGAAGGAGCAATTTTTGAGCAGTGTTGTGATTTTGAGCTCAGGAGGTGAAGGCAGGACCAATTTGCTGCGAGTTGGGCTCAGAAAGTGAAATTGAAGGTGGAGTTGGAAAGCTCTTCTCATGAAATTGTGATTTGGAAAAACCCTTTTTGTCAATTTGGCTTGAGTGGAAAGTTAGCGGGGGCATTTGGCGGACATCCATCTTTAGGGTTTACGTCAGATTTTACGTCAGATTTTGGGCCAAAATTGGAGGAGTTTCGCTGTTTGGCCAGATTTGGAGAAGTTTTGCTAGTTTGGAGGAGTTTCACAGATTTGGAGAAGTTTTGCCAATTTTGGAGGAGGTTCTTCGCAGATTTGGAGAAGTTTCGCCAATTTTGGAGGAGGTTCAAAGTGGCAACAAGAAAGGCCTCATTTGGCTGAATTTCAATATTTCGAGGCTTCAAGGCATAGGGATGAGAAGCTACGAAGGCCTAGAAGGGCCAGCAAGCCAGCTTGCTGGCGTGAGGCTAGCTAGTTTAGTGTAGATCTTGGTCATTGGTTGGCAAAATCTGCCTTTCTTGCTAGATTGTGCGCAACAGGGTTTGACCCCTAGATCTCTTGTTCCTAGACTGGTGCCCTAGCCAACTGGTCCACCCTCACTTGTTGTCATAGTGACTGTGCCACTGTTATCTATACACATGTAGCTTTGGCTAGGAGAGGCAGTTTGATCCCATTCTTGGTGATCCTGGTAGCTTAGGACTTAGATACAAACTACTCTTATGTCAAATGCCAAATGGTGGCAGAGTCAGTCCCGTGTTATGTTATGAGATGGAGGGTTTTCGTTTAGATTTCTTGTGATTGGATCCCCTCCATTCTCTGCTTCTTGTTTGTGCACCACGTTTGTGTGAGGTGCCCTGACTTTTGAGCGTTGGTGCTCTGGTGTGCTCTCGGTGGTGAGGCTGGAGTGATGACCAGTCAGACTACCTTTGTTTCTCTCCGGTGAGGCAGGAAGTGATGACCTGCAGACCGTGAGAGTGCATGTTATAATGGCAGGTTACAGGTTGCCCTTCCCCTAGTGTAGTTATCTTGGTAGAGTTACATTAGTGGGTGGTGTTTAGTTGGTGTTGGCACTTGGTGGGGTACTTGCGGTTGCGACTTGCGGTTGCAGTTGGTGGTTCGGGTTTGCTGTTGCAATTACGTGGTCACGACGGAGTTCTTTGGAGATTCCAGAGGAGTTAGCCCTACAGTACGTAGTAGGTTTACTCGGAGTGGTGCTCGATATCAGCCTGTATCTCAGGTCCCAGTGAGGGAGGAGATTGACTCTGAGTTGGAGTTCGACACAGGAGCTGATTCAGTTGAGAGTGCACTTGGTGTGTCCGCACCGTTGTTGTGGGACATGGACGAGATTTATGGGGCCTCCAAAGGCCCTAGGCGTTACTCTAGTACAGTGGGTACCATTGAGTTGGATGACTTCATCCAGGAGTTTGATAGTTGGTGTGATCTGCAGCAGATGCGGAACCCGACTTTGTTCACACCCTTCATGGCATGGAAGGGGTTGTTTCAGCACTTGGAGGGTCCACCGATGGATGACTACCATGAGTTCAGGAGAGCTCATTTGGAGGAGATTGAGTTATGGAGACAGTATTGGTCTCCACACTATGTCTCCATCACTTCAGGTTCGGTGGCCAAGAGTAGGTCGGCTGTACCTACGAGTTCTAGCTCGAGTAGTGTTGGTGGAGCTAGTGGAGGTGCACTAGCTGGAGATAGTGCTACTACGAGTGGAGGTACCGCTGTAGGAGGTGGTGTGGTACAGGGGTTTAACCCCATGGTGGAGTTCTTCCTATGTTTGAGGTAGAACTACCAGGGAGTGCGGACTGACAAGCTGAGGAGCTTGCATGAGTTCCAGCGGAAGGCTGGAGAGAGCCTACGCGAGGCATACACTTGCATGAGGCGGCTGATCAGTTTCACTCAGGGAGTTACTGAGGCCCAGGCAGTCCAGTTTTGGTATGGGATACCGGACAAGGAGTTGCGACGTAGAGTTCGTGATGCTACGTTGTTGTAGGCTACTTCGCCCACTTTGGCAGTAGTCTTTGGTTTGGCTGAGCGTATTGAGCTCAACATGGTGGAGGAGAGAGTGGTGACAGCTGGATTTGGTAGAGAGACCTCATCCACGGTTGTGACTTCTTCTAGAGTGCAGCAGAGTGCACCACGCCCAGTTGGTTTTTGAGGACAGGGTGGACAGCCCAGATCCTATGGAGCAAGTGGAGGGCCTAGTGGAGTTAGACCCTTACCCTCATTTTCGGGTCAGCAGCAGCCAGTGAGTGGTGGTGTTGCTTGTTGGACTTGTGGTGGACCTCACCATAGGAGAGAGTGTACTCAGGGCAGCGGACCTGATACCTCTTGTGCATCACAGCCAGCACAGAGGCAGTGTGAGCATTGCCACAGATTTGGTCACACTAGTGACCGGTGTTTTGACCTATACCCGGAGTTACGGAGTGGTAGGGCTGCTATGGCAGGTAGTAGAGGAGCTCCAATTCATGGAGGACGAGGTGGTAGAGGTGGTGGTAGAGGATCTACACCTAGTAGGGGTGCAGTACCTGCCCTTACTTCTGACACAGCTATGGCTACTCGGATTGAGCAGTTGGAGCAGAGATTGGCTAGTATGGCTATTGCTCAGAGGAGATCAGATTCGGGTGCTGAGGCTTCCACCTCATATGCTGGTGATAGAGATGCTTTGGACTTCATGTGCGGAGCAGCACAGGTGGATGCATCTGCAGCAGTGACTAGGAGTGCAGTACGTGCTCCAGAGCCTAGTGGAGCATCAGTGGAGTTGGACCCACAGAGAGGAGAGGTTGGGAGACAGGTCAGACTTCCCCAGTCTTTCACGCTATCTGAGGCATTGCAGACAACATCCATGGTTCCTAGACGTCCCAGTGCAGGTGTGGTAGGTGGTGATGGAGTACATGATGGACTACCTGCTAGTCAACCACCTGCTACTACACAGACTGAGTCTAGCATGATGTTGGGGGCGGCTCAGCTGATTATGCGGCATCCTTTATTTTCAGCCAGTGACATGTTTACATTGGGAGTTGACCCAGCCCCAGTGTTCCGGTTGGCTGCCATGTTGTGTGAGAGTAGGGATGGTGCAGTTCCTACTACTAGAGCAGAGGTGGTTGGTAGTGGAGCTGACTTGGTTGAGGAGCATGGGATCCGTTCAGCCACCAGTGGTTTATGGCAGGCAGCAGCGGCTAGACTGGAGGAGTTGCCAGCTAGACCGGCCTTTGAGAGAGCGCGGTTTACACCTGGTGTTGTCTTATTGGATAACCAGAGGGGGATCTTTTGTTTAGTGGGACCTTCAGGGAAGGTCTATACACCACAGAGAGTCTTGTTAGACTCTGGTGCACAGCCCCTTATGTTGGGGAAGGCTGCAGTTGTCGGTCTGGAGTTACGGAAGACCGATGTGGAGAGGTGTCCATTTCAGATCCAGACATCTCTTGGTGGTGGTTCGACACAGTACATCAGATGTGGAGACCTTGTTGTCCAGGTTCAGCCTGGTCATCCGACTGATAGCTCGGTGGTGAGAGCTCAGGCTATTGCGACGATAGCTGAGTCATATGATGTGCTAGTTGGGGGAGCAGTGTTATACTCTATGGGTTTCAGCATTGACTATTGGGAGGAGACATCCTCTTATAGACCTGGTTGGCAGTTTGGTGAGGGACAGGTATGTCGCCTACTAGTACGCTTTAGTAGTGGCAGTCTTGGCTCACTACAGTCCGGGACCATGGCAGCATCAGTTTTAGCTTTCAGCGGTGCAGTTACTTGGCCTGGTGACTTGTTGGAGGGGAACGTCCATGCAGAGGATACTCCAATACCAGAGGAGATCACTCGGCTATGGAGTACGAGTGGGATTGTTCCATCCACCTTGGATGTTCCATTGTGGAGTTCAGAGGAGGCATTGCAGCAGCATGCGGATCAGTTGGTGCAGCAGGCTTGGAGTGGAGCCTTTGTACCATCAGGGGATGAGTGTGAGGATGAGCCTCCAGAGGCGATTGCTTTGACACCTCTGGATACCACACTCATTGCTTGGCAGTATCCAGTAGAGGGGATATGTCTATTGGAGTTGTTTGGTGGGATCAGCACCGGACTAGCTGCGGTGTTACAGGCGGGTATCCGAGTACAGAGGTACTTGTATGTAGAGAGAGATGAGATTGCTAGGCGAGTCTCTCTACATCATGTGGCACACTTGGCCTATCGGTATCCGGAGTTATTACCGATGTCAGCAGTCAGAGGTTACCAGAAGGCCTTACCAGGAGACATTTCCTTACTGGGGGCGCATGACCTAGAGAGACATGGGCCTGTTCACTTGGTGATTTCTGGATGGCCATGTCAGGGACATACACGTGCGGGCCGCGGTTTAGGTCTTCAGGATCCTCGTTCTGGTGTGTTTTGGGAGATGTTACGGATACTACGACATCTCCAGGTTCATCAGTCTGTTTCTCTAGCTTACTTTTTGGAGAACATTCCATTGATGGGTGATTCTCGCACTAGAGTGGTGGCGAGTACACATCACGTCCATTCATGGATGGGACCTGCTGTATTGTTAGATGCAGCCAGAGTGGGATCATGGGCTCATTGTCTTCGTCTTTGGTGGACGAACCTTTTACCCTGAGAGGTTCTACAGCGTAGTTATGATGGGATTCAGCGACTAGACCACATTCTTGTTGATGATATCTTGGATGCTGGACGTCAGTCTCAGACAGTGGTAGTGGCTGATAGGTCACCTATGGCAGTGGTGAACCTAATTGGACAGCCTAGAGCTGCATTTCCCACACTCATGAGTTTCCCAAGCTCTCATGCTTTTTGAGAGGGAGGACCTGGACTTGTTTGGGACTCACAGTTACAGTAGTTGGTGGAGCCCAATGCTGATGAGAGAGAGCGGGCGATGGGTTTTCGCACCGGTATTACCGCTGTTCCAGCAGTGTCAGAGGCATCCAAGCGTCAGGTGTTAGGTCAGGCTATGGACCTGAACTATTTGACCTGGATTGTGAGCCTTGGTTTGGCAGAGCAGCGTAGGATGTGCTTGATAGGCATCACCACTCGGACACTTGTGAGCCCTGTGCCTATCGAGACGATTCAGGCACATGCTGGGGGCGATGGACCGAGTGGACATGGTATTCTTGGGACACATCCAGTAGCTACTAGGGAGAGTAGTCTACTTGGAGTCCATCCAGGTGAGCGTGGGCTACTTGGATTACACCCTTGGTCCACATGGGATGCAGCCAGAGGACGTGTGGAGCTTGCAGCCAGAGTGGAGGGAGTTTTTCACACAGAGGTTAGGACCTCTAGTGGTCGGGAGCATGACACTATTGCTCCCAAGGGCCTAATGTAGCAGCCAGTCAGTACGTCTTCCACTCCTACTACAGTTATAGAGGATACTTGGGAGCCAGATCTTGGACCCAAGCTTACTGGAGAGGAAAGACGGAGGGTTTGGAGGTTCTTGAGGAGTCACACGAGTTGTTTTGCCTTCAATATGAAGGATTTGGGTGCTCTGAAGGGACCTGGTATACGGATTGAGCTTACTAGTGACACACCAGTTTTCCGACATCCTTATCGATATAGTGAGATGGAGAGGACATTGATTCAGAGCCGGAGTAGTGACCTTTTTGAGGCTGGTTTGGTGGAGATTTCACATAGAGAGTATGCATCAGCGACAGTGATGGCAGCCAAGAAGGATATGCATGGCAACTATATAGATAGGCGGATGTGTGGAGATTACCGTCCTATCAACCGACAGACCAGGGCTGATCGGTATGCCATGCCTACACCGGAGGAGATTTTTGATGCAATTGGGCATGCAAAGGTCTTCAGTACTTTGGATCTTCGAGCGGGATATCATCAGTTGCCGATCAGGGAGGAGGATAAGTCCAAGAGAGCATTTTGGGCTATTGATCCTCACGGCAAGGATGTGTTATATCATTGGAGGTTCTTACCATTTGGGTTGAAGAATGCTCTTGCTGAGTTCCAGACGGTCATGGATAGGATCCTAGCTGGATTGGATTTTGCTTGGTGTTATATTGATGACATTTTGGTCTATAGCACTACTGTGGAGGAGCATGAGAGATAGTTGTTGGAGGTGTTTGAGAGGTTGAGATCTCATGGACTCAAATTACATCCTGGGAAGTGTAGGTTCTTCCACGAGCAAGTTGAGTATTTGGGTCACACTATCTACCCCGGAGGACTTGGTGTCCAGCAGACCAAGGTGGAGGCTATTGCACGTATTCCTCGGCCTACGGATGTGAGCAGAGTGCGAGCATTCCTTGGGTTGGCAAACTTCTATCGCCGCTATGTTAGAGGATTTAGTGCCATTGCCAAGGCCTTGACAAAGTTGACCAAGCTTACACAGGAGTGGTGTTGGGGAGATGAGCAGGAGAGAGCTTTTGTAGAGCTCAAGGAGAGGTTGACATCTGCTCCTATTTTTGAGGAGACCGATCAGGAGACGACCATTTCAGGTTCACACTGATTGGAGTATGTTGGGGCTTGGAGCGGTGCTCACCCAACATGATGATGAGGAGAAGGAGTTTGTGGTGGCCTATGCTAGTCGCTCCAACAATTCAGCGGAGGTGAAGTATAGTTCATATGAGGGAGAGTGCTTGGCAGCAGTTTGGGCAGTAGCACATTTCCAATGTTACCTATTTGGTAACCCCTTCACTCTCATCACTGATCATCAGCCGCTGAAGTGGTTGATGGAGTCTGACAAGCTTTTAGGGAAGCTTGCACGATGGGCTCTGATTTTACAAGAGTATGATTTCACGGTTGTTCACAGACCTGGAGTGGTGAACCGTGATGCAGATGGGTTGAGTAGAAACCCATGTTCCAGCCAGCAGGATCAGATTGGAGCACGTTGGCATGGTGAGACAGATGAGGAGATGGTGCCAGGTTGGCATGCATCGGCCTTTGTGTGTATATTTGCAGAGACTTTGGTGGTATCTCTCTCAGCGCATACAGGAGGAGTTATTGAGGTCACAGATCCAAAGAGTGAAGATATTGGTACAGTTCAGCGAGACATTCATGATGATGTCTTAGTGATGGACTATCTTTGCACTGGTGTTGTGGGTGGCACAGTTGGGGCCCAGGAGAGAGACCGTGTTCTTCAGCGAGCCAGACGGTTCAAATTGGAGGGTAGACACCTTTTGCATGTATGAGAGGATGGTAAAGTGCGAGTAGTACCACTTCCATCACAGAGACCACAGTTAGTCCGTCATGCTCATGAGGAGCTAGGACATTTTGGAGTAAAGCGTACATATAGCTTACTCCAGAGTCATTATTGGTGGCGCGGTATGCAGACCGAGGTACAGCAGTTTGTTGCCAGATGTGTGGTTTGTGACCGAGTTAGAGCATCATTCAATGCTCCTACGCCATAGTTACACCCACTACCTATCATGGGATTGGGTTACCGTTGGAGTTTGGACTTCGCCGGACCTTTACCGCTGATTGTTAGACATCATCGGTATGTTTTGGTGATGGTGGAGCACTTCTCCAAGTGGATTGAGTTGGTGGCACTTCCTGACAAGTCTAGTGAAGGGACAGCTTACTCGTTCCTAGATCGAGTTCTTAGTCATTTTGGTGCACCAACTGAGGTTTTGACTGATCAGGGTACAGAGTTCTTGGGAGAGTTTTAGGTCTTGTGTGACAAGGCTTTGATTGATCATTGTACTACATCCCGAGATCACCTTGAGGCAGATGGCTTAGCAGAGAGAGTGGTTCAGACGGTGAAGAGAGGATTGCGAAAGTATGGTTTGCAGAGAGGCCACTTGGGAGATTGGGATCTCCAGTTACCTTGGTTGGCCATGGGCTATCGGTTCAGCCGGCAAGCCTCCTTAGCATCCTTCTCTCCATACTTTCTACTCTATGGATGAGATCCAGATTTACCTGCAGCCATTTGTCGAGATGCTACTATAGTTTTGGACTTGGATGACCGCGATGTATGGATGAGCGCATGTTCTCAGCGGGCAGAGATCTTTCGGAGAGTGATGCCGATGGCCTTTGAGAACTTGGCGATTGCTCAGCATAGAGATACTTTACGCTATGCTACCATTCAAGGAGGAGGTTATAGACCCTCAATCCGTCGATTTCATCTAGGCAACTATGTATATCTACAGCAGACAGCACCGACAACACTTGATGTTTCTACAGGCCGCACTATCTTGAGAGTGGGCAAGGTTTTGCCATCTGGAGTCCTTGTGTTAGAAGGACGTGATGGTGTTGTTTGGAAGGATCATGTGCGCAATTGTGCGCCATGCCACCTTCCAAACATTGATGGTACTATGGACCCAAGCTTAGCACTTGTACGTGCAGGCTTGAGGTGTATGTTATGTGGCTCTTTTGGTGGAGCTGCTACTATGTTAGTGTGTGATAGCTGTTCGAGAGGATGGCATATGGCATGTATGACTCCTCCCCTCACGGTGGTTCCTCAGGGACAGTGGTTATGTCCTAGATGTACTTGACCTATAGCTAGTTCATTCTTTATATGGTATAGATTGCAGATAGGCGACTAACGATGGGGCTCCATAGCACCCGGCCTCCTGATCTTTGCCCATTAGAGGGTATACCATATACTTAGAGTAGATGGCTATCTGGAGTTAGAGGGACCTAACCGCCAGCTAGGGGGGCGATTGTAGCACTTTAGAGTCTATGTATGACTTATGTGTGAGTTGTGCTTTTATAGTGTATGGTGTTGACAGCAATGTATGTTGTGTAGCGATGTATATACGCACGACATAGCACATTTTGGAGCTACATTCATGGCATTGTGATGGAAACCCTAAATCTAATTATCCTCTGTATACATGCTTACAGATAGGATTGGAATTAACCATTATTATGCTTTTGTAAAAGGAAAGGAATTGAATGCTGCTCAAGGCATTCAAGGTGGAGTTGTGGGGTTTATGTGTCAAAAGGAGAAGTTGTTAAGTCATAAAAGTACAAGGTTTCGATCCCAACATGGGGAGTCAAGAACTTTTTGACATTTTTGGGGGATTAAAGATAATCATTTGGAGAGAGAAAACTACAATTGAAGAGAAAAATAGACAAGCTATGGTTTAAAAACAAGAATCAAGGGATTTTCAATAAATTTTAAGTGAGATATGCTCAATTGAAGCAAGGAGGTCAAATTCATACCCAAGTGCACCAATTGGAGACATTTGACAATTATATTATATCTTTTCATAATTTTTCAATTGGATTGGAGAGTAGAGAGAATAATGATCATATTATGCCCAAGAAATTTTATTTTGAAATCAAACTTCAATTGATCTGATCAATTGAAGTTAGAGTACTATAAATCAAGGTGTTGAGAAGGAGATTATAATCAAGTTTGGGGTTTGTGTCATTTCTCAAGTCAAACTATGAAGATCTCCTAGTGTTTTTGATAGTTAAGTTTTGCACCTTTGTGTAAAAATTTCATATGGAGATCTCAAATCAAAAATTTAGGATCTTGGATTAAGTACACGTAGGTCTATAGAGCTCAAAAGTTAGCCCAACTTGGGAATTGATCTATATCTAGAGGTTGGGTTTGGATTCAACTATCACACCTTATAGAGATTTAGATAAGAGTATAAACAACTATTGTGTAAAATTTGGTTGGCTTAGGGTTTATAGATAGTGAGATATGGTGCAACAAACTTTGCTAAAAATATTATCATAAGCTCAATGGAAAATTCTATCTTCAACTATAATTGAATATCAAATCTTCAATTTGAAGACATGAGTGAAAGGATTGCAGCTTCTAAGAGTATTTTCTATTGTTTACATGAATTTGTAGGCCAAAATTTGTGCAAAGATAAGGACTTGAGCCTTACTTAGGGTTTTGAAATTAGGGTTTGGATTACAAAACATGAGGCAAAGTTTGAGACCTTTGCAATAGAGCTATAATTGTCAAATTAAGGCTTGCTTTATATGGTTGGAAAGATTATCTCATAAGATTTCTATTGAGTCCTAAAACTCTAGATTAGAGTTATAAGAAAAAAATTATCCCTATTTGAGTCTTGTAGAGATTTTCCCCAAAAGGCATAGAAATTCAACTCTTGGAAGCAACTATTGGTGTTCATATAGAGTATAGCCTTGTATAGAGAAAATGCTCTTCAAAGTACATTCTTATCAAAATCTTGGAGAGTTGTGTTAGTTTCTTGTGTTTGGATTGTCTCTATGCTTTGCATGGTTGATTGTATGCCCATTTGGTTTGGATTGGTGTGAGGGTATTTTTCTTAGATTTCTTGCTTCTAGGTGTTATGTGTATTTCTCCTTGGTAGTGATGGATTTAAGTGATGACCAACATATTAGGAGTGTGTATTTTAATGATAGGTTAGGTTGCTCATTATTCTCCTACCCAATAGAAATAACCTTGTATATAAGGCTATAAGGTTCTGGTGTTTGGGGAAACTAGTAGGCTGAAACTATTGATGATAGGTCTACATGTGACCTCCTATCCATAAGCTCCAAAACTATACACTTGGTGTGTTCCCAAAGAGAGAAAATCAAAGTCACCAGCATGGAAGAAATAAAATACTAGGCAAGCACAAGGAACCAATAAGAGAATGATGAGAGTGAATGCTAAGAGAAGCATAATGCAAAGGACAAAGACCAAAGTCAACATAATGAAAGTAGCAGCTGAGTAGCATAATCAAGCATTTGTGGATTACAAGAAGGAGCAAGGAAATCAAATAAGTGCTTGTGATGAGAAAGTGGCTTCCTTGAAGAAAGCCCTAGGAGATACACATGGTCAATTGGCCAAAGACAAACTCAATCACAATACTAACAAAGAGGAGGTCAAGATGCACATTGAAGAGTGACCATGATGGCTAATGAGCAGGAGGAGAAGGAGCAAATCCTTTGTGTACAAGTAAGGTAGGAGGTTGAAATAGAGATGCAGTCCATTAGGGATACTGTAATACTCCGAGGACAAGAGAGAAAACACAGATTGCACACTCAAACATTTGATGCCCCAAGGGAGCACCTTCTCTTTATTATATAGACAAAGAGGATCTCCTCCAAGGAAGCTCCACCATAGGATTAGGGACACAGATAGGTGACATGTCAGCAAGCTCCACCCTTGGATTACTTACTTGGATGGGTGATCTATCTGGTCTAGGTCCTATCTGGTTGGTCAAACAAGCTTTGACCAAAGGGAATCTTTTAGGGAATCTTCCTGTACGAATCTCAGAATCGAGTAAGGTATCGTTGGAAAGCTCTTGACGAGACAAAGCAGGGGGAGGGAAGGCCAGCCTCTCCTCTGTTGGGGGGGGGGGGGAGTCTGCACATTTTCAAGGCCTAATTCATCTGTTTAGGCCTCCGAAATTGCCTTCAAAGATTTCAAGCATATTTTGGTTCCTACTCTATTAGTAGAAGTCCTCTTTTGGTGATACCTCTTTCTGATCTGTTTAGTCCATCATGTGTAACATCCTTCCAGATGTTACCAAACCAATTCTCACCTTTAAATCATATGTCTAGCTATTGGTTCTAAGGTTCTCAAGTTTATTTTGGTTTCTGCCCTATTAGTAGAAGTACTTTTTTGGTGATACTTCTATCTGATCTATTTTGACCATCATATATAACATCATTCTAGATGTTACCAAACCAAATTTCACATCTAGATCATACGGCTAACCCTTGGTATTACAGATACCCTAGATGAGGAGCAAATGAGAATCCTCACTATAGTGTAGGATATTTCTCATTGCATGAAAGGATAACTAGAGACATTGGTCTTGACCAAGGCTCACCAAAAGAAGCTAAGGTAGCTAAAGTCAACAATCTATGCATCAAACTCTACAAATTTAGTGAGCCGAATTGTCTATTTTGTGCTCTTGGGTATGAATTCTACCCCCCCCCCCACCCACCCACCCACCCAATGATTCAACCAAGCATCTCTCCATAGAATCTACTTATATCACTTGATTTCAATGTTCAAATTATAGCCTATTAGTTCCTCTCTAACCATAGTCTTCTCTTCTCAAATACACTCCCCTTTCCACTGTGATGTTAAAATTCTAGACTTCTCTTCTTGGAACCCAATAACTTACACTTTTTTGTCATTTAGTTTCTTCAATTTTTGACAAATGGACCCTATAACTCCAACTTGAAGCTCATGAGCAAAATTAGTTCATTCTCCATCTATAAGAGCACTTAGATTGTCAAATCCCAAACATGCTCATAAGTTAGCACTAGAAGGACAATAGGATCAGAGTTTTCTATCACCAACTCTTTGAATATTGCCCCAAAATGTGCCACCATCTAGTCTCGTAAGCCATCATGGTGTAGAATCTGAAGCTTGATGAGAAAGGGATTTGAGAGTGAAAGGTTGGGAGCATGAGACATATCCTGCTCAAGTGCTTCCTCCCACACTCTAACACTTGCTCTCTGCTACAACTCTCACTCCCAACATCCTCCTCCCACTTGAGATTCCTCAAACTCAAAAAAACACCAACGTCTCTCAACTCTCACTCACCTATTTACATCAGAGCCCTTGAAAAGGATAAGTTCATAGTCCATGTGCCCAATCACATACATGTACATAGATTGCTCACATGGTAACAACTCAACCGTCCTACAATCTACTCCAATAATGTGGAGTCAAACCATGCTAATTTACTTTTTCATGGGCTATACAAACCACAACACAATAACACTTCAAGGAAGGATAGAATTTTATCACAAGAATTGTAGTATGCAAAGCATAGGTTACTACAAGGTACAAGCACTTGGGGAAGCTTCAATGTAAAGTGAATCATCACTTTCAAGAGCACCATTTGGAATAGACTTTTTTTGAGAGTATTTTAATTTGTCTTTTGGGTAGTGCATCAAAACAAGTTTAATACACTTTCTATGAGTAGTTCCTTCCCAAGAGGTTAAATATGTAATAATTAACAAATTATGACATTGTGATACTTTCTTTCAATTCTAGTCATTTCCAACTTGTATCCTTGAGGGAAAAATCTATTCTTATCATTTATACTATTATTATATTGACATTAGGTTATCATAGTAACTCATGGACATAAAAATCCCAATGGTTTGGGGAAAATGGATTTGGTGGTCCATCGATACTATCCATCCCATTCATGAAATGATACCAATGTAAAAGACCAAGGAGGGAAGTAGGAGAATTATAGATTAGAATGGAACATAATATTGGAACTCTCAAGTGAAAGAAACTCTGAATGCCTAGCATGAACTTTAGCTTTAGCATTTATAGCAAAACAATACAATTTAGAAGCTTCCTTCTCAAAGGCGCCTTCTTGGAATGCAAGCTAAGCTAGTCAAAAAGCTTCCATCTAAAAACCATCTATTGTTATATAAACTAAGCTAGCCATTAACTTGGTGTACAAGTTACCCAATCCTTGGAAGGTACCTAAAAGCTTCCTCACTAAGAAGCTTTCCTAGGTGCATCTAAAATATTCTACCAAGAAGTTTCCTAGATCCTTCTAGATTATTCTTAAAATTCTTATCTATATTTGGTTTATTTTAGTAACTCATTAGCCTTTGTTAACTTGTCTATCAACTCCATATTATTACATATAAGATGCTTAACTAACTTACAAGTGAGTAGATAGGATACGACAAAGATAGGATTAGCAATGTACAATGAAGATGAGCCAAGAAGATCTTTGGCTTTCCTCAACTATTGAATTTATTTGGCTTAGAGTAAGAAGAATCTATTTAAGGTTTCAACACTAGTGTAAGTATTTCAATCAGTCCTTTGACCATGAATAAAGCAAAAGAGAAAAATTCCTTTGTTGCTTTTGCTTAAGTTTGGATTATAAATTATATGCCTTTGGGAGGTAGTGGTAAAGAACTTCATAATAGGAATCCAAGTACTTGAATGGGAGTACCATTTGTACTTGTGACTAGGATCTAGGATCTCTGTGTGTTTTGAAGGAGCGGAGCAATGCCTTGATGGATCAAATATGAATTGTAGTACCATAGAATAAAAAAGCCAAGTCCTATTGTCAATGCAAAGAGCCTTTAGATTTATGATTTTTGGAAAGGGTGTTACATAGCCTTTGGAGTTGAATGTCTTTATAAGGAAGTAACCACTTTGGATTTGACTCAATCATCACCTTTAGGAAATAATTGGAACTTATTCTCAGTCAAAGTGATTTTTAGTTTCCCATTTGTTGTAATGTGCCTTGGTTAATGATACTACCTTCTTCTAGGAGGGATTCATGCTCAAGAAGTTAAATATGTACCAATAAATGAAGTACCAATAGTGACATGTCTCTTCAGATCTAGCCAATTTTGACCCATGTCCTCAAGTCATAGACATGTTTCTTACCATTATAAACTTTTCAATAAACATTTGTTATCACAATTTCAATGAAACATAATGTTAGAGAGAGAGAGAGAATTGTAGCATTTTGTGGATGGATATTTTAAGAAAAATGGATAGGTATTTATGTAAAAAGAGAGGTTTGGAGAGTTGTGATTCAATTAAGGTTGGGAATGAGTATCATGTTGGTGCTCATATAGTGCTTGAGATTCATTTTTTCCTTTTGTTGGGATGATAGCTAATTATATACCTCTAAAGATTTCTACTTGAAATGGACACATAAGATTCTTGAATCCTCAATTAAAGTATATAGTTAGGAGTAGTATTTAGTGTTTGATATGTATCTATACATAGATTCATCAAGGAGTGTGAAAAAGATGCTTAGGAATTGGATAAGCAAGAAAAGTTTTTCATCTTTTATTAAGTTTTGATGTGGATGGGGTTCTCTTCCATAAAGAAGAGCTCTTTAGTGGTAAACTAAAAACAACAAGTCATAAGAACTACTTAAGTATCTTATAAAGAATTGGTGGGTCAAATGATAAGTTCTTCAAGGAAGCATGACATCAAGCTTAGCTTGGAAATGGTCAAAGAGGAAGGATTAGATATAAGCGAGGACACACAGATGATCAAACACTAAAAGAAAGGTGTTGAAGGACTTCCATGATACATTGAATATAAGATATAAAAGAATTGTACCATGTTCATTGAGATCAAAGAGAGGTATTGATAGAAATGATTATGAGATGTGGTCAGAGATTTTGAATCATATATTGAGTCCAAATTCCAAAAGAATATTATCTTAAAGATGGTAGAAGACTTACTTATCATTTATCTACTTATTTTTAAGAGATGATAGATCTTATAATAAGACCATCAAGTTTCATAGTGTCTACTACTTGATTCTATATGAGAGTTTTCTACCGTGATTAACTAGAAACCACCAAACTTACTATTGGTCAAAATGCAAGTGTTGTTAGAATTTAGGGCAATTTTCTAGCTATTCATGTTGAAGTTAGTGAAAATTTTGTCCTAAATCCTAGCAACACTTGGATTTTGACCATTAGTAAGTTTGGTGGTTGGTGCTATTTGATAATGATTACAAACCTAGACCTTGATTTTGGGATGTTGATTGAATATTTGGTGTTTAGAATAGTTGGAAATTTTAATTAAAATAAGGTGGAAGTTTTGCAAGAATCTACTTGAAATTAAATTCTCAACCTTATCTTTTGATTACCTTGTTTGACCTAAAATCATTCATGCTTACAATGGATATTATAAGTTCTTCCTTACCTTTAAAATATCTCTATATGGATATATAAGCTGCAAGTGATGAGTCTTTGAGTGAGAGGAAGTCTAGGAAATACACAAATAAGGATCATTTGGGTGAATTGGAATTTATTCTCTTGACTTGGAATTGAGAATTCCTATGCTTATATAATGGGATATAGAGTGTTGTCTTGGTTGAAAAGTGCAATTGGACCAATATAGAAAGGAGATAAAATTATTTATCAAGAGAGTGTCAATCTCTCAAGGAACTATAGAAGAGAGCAAAAAGAGTTGATAAATTCATCTTACAATAGGAGTTTTCCTAGCTTCTAAATAATCTTTGGAGAGAAGGAGATATTTATCCTTGGCCATAATATGTTTTCATTTAGAACCTCATTGAGAGAGTTAAGCTTCATTAATGAAGTGGTATAAAAGAGTTAAAATTCTTCAACAAGAGTGCTATTTGCAATGACAAGGGTAGGAGAGTCTACCATGAGATCAAGTATGACTCTTATAGATTCCTTTCTTCAAAATCTATATAGTATCTAGCTCAGATTAATGGAACTTTCAACTCCAAGTACTTGTCATGCCTAATTTTATTTTGAACGTGCATATCTAATAATTGATTCACAACTTTAGATGATATTTTATGGTTGTATTTCTACAATAAGCCTTAAAAGTTAGAAATAAAAAGAGGAGTTGATCGAGGTGTTTTGGTTTGATGCTTACAAATTTCTTGGTTAATCTTGTGCAACATCTGGAAAATTTACCCTTTCTCCAAGGACATGGTCTTGCTACCAAGAGATACCTCAATGAGACAAAAAGTGCTTATACTTGAATCAAAATATTATTACCTTTAAGCCATGAAATTAAAATATGGTTATTTACTAAAAGCATATGAAGGCATACCTTCAATTAATCATGAAGATAGGATTGAAATTTGCATATCTAAGAGAAAGTAGATTAAAAATTTTGAATTTTGTGCAATTTAGCTAATACCATAGATTTCAAGACATATATTATATGATACTAGGGCTATGTAGCTTTAGAATGAGTGAGAAAGAGAGGATAAGAAAGAATTTAGTACTGAGAAAATTAGGTAGGTAGAAATGATGGAAGATTAGGATTATATTAACACCTCCAGTATGGATGAGCAAGACAGAAAAGGATATGACACGGACTTGTTACATGGGAATCAATAAGAAATATTAAGGAGAGATTAGAGCCAATAGTACTATTAGTAATAAATCTTAGATAGTGTTTTTCAAGCAAATTACCAAGTTTTGTGGATGGATCTTACTAAATCATACTTCTTGACAACACAACTACAAAGCAATCATGAATACAATATGCTATACATCTTAATTATGGATAAAAGCTAAGAGTAATTCCAATTTACATTGAAGATAGAATGACCAAGTATAATTACAAATTTGTATATCTTTAGTAAGTAAAGTATAATATATATTTCCCAAAATAGAACTAATGTTGAACTTTTAAGGAAAGCTAATCATAGATTTGACAAAGATAAATTCAGGATTACATTTAAATAATTACAAAGTGCTCTTCATAAACTTCAATATATTTTCATTCTCTTAAATATATACTAGGTATAATAATATATTGGTGGCTATCAACATTTCTCACCTTTATCCAAATGAAAAAGGTAATTTTCATCTCAAAAAATTATTTTTTAAATTATATATATCTATATATGAGTTCAGAAGCAATTCAAGGAACAAGATATCCAGAACCCATTAAGTGAAATACATATTTGTCTATCAAGAACTAGTAAGCAACTTATGTACATATGTTGCAACAAGAATGACAAAATGTATTCCAATGGGCAAATGACCATAAGTAAGCAATGTGTGAATAGAGAACATAAAATAAATAGTGCATGAATGAAGAGCATAAGTTACCATATGGAATCAGGTAGGAACTCTGGAGATCAAAGTCAAGTGCAAACCAAGAAGCAAGCAAACCAAGAGTGAAGAATAATCAATAAGGAATTAGTAGAGGATGTGTTTTATTTCAGACAGATCAAAGTGTAGCTAGATAACACAATTAAGTATTGGGATATGAGAGCAAAGCAAAAGAGCATTGGATAAAGTATGTTGCAGCAAGCACTATGGACGCTTGAAAACAGTAAACAACATAAGGAAGCAAAAGGTGGCAATAGTAAACTTCCACAAAATCACATACAACTTCATTGATGCCTTGCATAGTGCCAAAGTAGCTGAGCAAATCTTAGTTCTCCTTGTACCAAGTCTGTGCTCAAAAGCTCATGAGTGCCAATGCAAACTTGGTTGCTCTCCAAAGTGCCACTCAAACAAAGTAAGAATGTTGAGTAAAGAATAGGCTAAAAATATGTATCAAACAAGAAAATAGGAAAAATAGGAGTGCAGTTGCAGTCATCAAAAGCTAGCATCTATGAAGAATAAGCAAGTAATAGTGTAGGAAAAAAGAGTAATTTTAATAAATCTGGCAATAAAATGAAACCCAACATAGAAAATTTTCACTATGAAACATAATCAGAAACATACTTGATGGATCCATGAAATAAAAAACACTACTTAATAGCGCCATATCCAAGAAGCAACATGATTGTTTAGTAAAGCAATTGAAAAAAGGAAAAAGCTTGCTTGTTTAATCAAAACCACATCAATGCACTAGAAGGAAGGGGAATGATTTTGATTCAAACAAATATAAAGCAAGGGCAAAGAGTAAGAAGAATGAAGCATAAGTAGGAAAGAACCACATGAAACCATAAAGGGGGAAATATGAGAGAAAAAGAGACAATATCTACTTCAAATGAAATGAGCAAGAAGGTGGGCTCATGTGTCTACAAGCAGACAATCCAAGACCATATGGAAGAAAAAAATAGTATATCACATAGTGAAAGAGTGTATATATACCAGTCTCAAGTCATGTTAAACACATGTACAATCTTCATGTTATGCATGCCTATACAAGAAAAGCTTATAATAGATTCACAAGAACCAGTGAATCAAGTTCTTTTGGAATAACTATTGGTGGGCTTGAAAAGAAGCTCCCTACTTAGTTGAGAGAATAGAATCTCTCATATCTCTAAACACACCAAGAGCATGATAACCATAGATGTGCTTCTCTCTTCGCAAACAAAGAGGAATTTCTTTTCAATGAGGTGAATAGAATCTTTTTCAATAACAAAATTATCTTCAATTTCCTACATGCAAAAGGTGTGATTCTTTAAGTCACAAGCTTTCTTGTATCTTATGCTCTCCAATCTGATAATACTTAATTTGCTGCTAGAGGAAATATCTGAGAGATATTAGGTAGTGAGATGGTCTTGAAATGAGAAAAATGTAGCAGTTCTTTTGTTTTGTAGATGGAGATGAAGAACTGGAAGTCATCTTGAATGATTCTATAGTCAAGATAATAGCATTGTGTTTTGAAGTGAGTATGGACTAACTTTCAAGAAATTCTAGGTTAGATTCTACCTCCTCTAGCTACATCATCCATATACTTAAAATCATAAAATATGGAGATCTAAGCCTACTACTAAAATATCATCAATATATCTCCAAATATAGGAGAGATTATCTAGTAGGTCAAGGTCATTAGCATCCACTAATCTGCAAACAAATTCTAATTTTTAAGTGACAGATTAGACACAAAGACTGCATAAGGAGTACCCATAGGAATTCCAATATCTTGACAGAAAAGTTGATTCCCAAAGGTGATATAGAGGTTATTGAATAAGAACAACATCCACTTGATAAGGCTTTCAACATAAGTAGCCATGAATTTAAGGTGTTCTGCTGATGGAGAAATTTTGTTTTTATTTTTAAGCCATCTATATTTAACATCAAAAGCCAAGGTCTCATCTACTAGCATAGACTCTATATAGAGATTGAACTGATATTGAAGAATAGATTGGATGAGAATAGTCAACCTGGTGAGATCCAGGTGAGAATAGTCAACCTGATGAGAAGAGTCAATCTTTGAGATTGTCAAGGTGAATCTTTGTATAAAGGTAGTAAAAATAGAATTCTGAAAAAGAACTTTCTCAAGGTTGGAAGGAGCCTTCAATGGATAATAGTCAAGAATGATAGAGGATAGAGGTTTGCATAATCTTTGCACCTTCTCAAGTAGAATGGAATGCAAACTCATCCAAAATCCAATGTCAACCAATAGACCGACACAAAGGAGTTCATTCCTTCAGAGTGAAGGAAGCAAGGCTTTGAAAAAGGAGGAAAACCAACAAAATAATTCGATGAACCTCAAGAGTATAGGGGATTTGTGGAAATTCCAAGCATAGCAATAGGAAAGGAGTCTATTGTTATCTTTGCAGTATTGGAATCCTTGAGCAATATTGAAGATGCAATGAGAAAGAAAAATTTATGTTTGTGAAATCTATGTCTATTTATAGGGAGCTGAAGGAGAATAAAGTTTGTGCATAAATTTTGAAGATAAAATTGACTACAAACAAACAAAAATTTTTTGGGCATTTATCCATGTAAGTAATAATGAGATGGGACTTGAAACAAGAAAGGAGAGGCCTGGTGTGACCAAAGGGGAAGAGAGGGTCAAAAACACTAAAATCATATGGAATAGAAGGGAGGTTGAGGTAGCTTTTGACTTTCTATAGAAGGGTAACTTTCCATTGGTCAAGAATACCCTCAATTCCAAAAATAGCTTCACGAGAGAGTGCAAAGTTGTGAATGCTATCTTGAATTACCTTGAACATGGATGGAGGAGAGAAGGTGGAAGAAAGAAAACACTTGGTACCTCTAGAGAAAACAAGTCAGATGTTAGTGGAAGGTAAAATCTATAGAGAACTATAATGACATGATAATAAGCAAGATCTATGAAAATTGAATGTTGAAGGCAATAGGAAGGAGAAGAAAGGGGACTTAGTTTCAATGTATTATTTTTAGTTAGGCCATACTTTACATGTACTCTACCAAGAGTTTTAAGATACCTATATGCCATGATGGGGAGTCCGAAGGGAAAAGGGTATGCCATCTGGTACTTTGCAGTCATATAGCAAGGGTTGTAATTTGACTTTATCCATTTCCTTTGGGGCAAAAGGGAAAATGATGAGGGTAGGGAAAAATTTGGGCGAAGATCTTTTGTCAAAGAAATAGGGAGTAGAAGATGGTTTAGAAGAGCATTAATCTCTTCATCACTTATTAGAAGTACAGAAATAGGAGTGGTTTTGAGGACATGGAGAATGCAAAGAAGATTGTAAACTCTAAATTGTGCAAGATAGGTATCAATGAGGTTTGCAAAATCAAAAAATGAGATTGAAGATCCTCTATAAGTAATCTTTGTGAGCATATCTTCTAGGTATCTTTATATATATTTATATATTTAAAAGAGCCAACCTCATAGAACACAAGAACGGGAAAGACCCATTAAGCCGTACAAGGGAGAGACAAAAGAGGTAGAGTGGAGATGGCTTCAAGTGCTATCTAGAGGAAGAGAAATATCCTAAGGAGAGGTTACAAAAGTAGGTGAAAGCAAGAGCTTATTGAAAAGTCAATTGGTACAATGGGGATTGCAATGAACTACCCGACATAGGACATTAGAGTGATTTGGAAATAGATTTGATAGATGTCTATGGGATAATAATAAACTTTGTAATTAATTTTAGTGTACTCTGAGATGAGATGCTAATAAATGAATACACTATAAATTCAGTAAGGGGGTATTTTGTCCTAGTTGAGTTCATTTATAAAAATCAGGCGCCATGTTAGAGACGTTTAAGAATGCCTTATTGAAATAAATGATTGTTAAAAGAAGTGACTTGGTTTCTTGAGAGGATGGACATGTGACTATGTGACTTGGTCTTGGAGTGGGATTTATGAATGTTTTGGCAGATCCAAAATGCCCGCTCTTAACTACTTGAATTCTCAACTCAAATCAACAATCTCGAGTTCAAATGCTCTTATTGACAATGAACTAAACAGCAATTTTGTAGTTCATTTCCATAGATTAGTGCGGAAAAGGATAAGGCGAGTTATGGAAAATGAAGACTCTGCTACCCTATGGCAACCAAGAAATTGATAGGGAGTCAAGGAATTTCACTCCAAAAGGGTAGCAAAAATCAATCAATGGGAGATCAAGTACCTTGTTACAATGTAGAAGTCTCACTTTTGGATGCAGATCCAAGACCTACAGACTCACCTTTAGACTCACCTTTGGATTGCAACTTGAACAACCATTAGGGAAATTTGGAGAAATGTTGATGATGGCTTCTTCCATGCCATGCAAAAAAAGAGAGGATGAAAGGTTTTGCATGGGTATGCACCACTATGGCCAAATATTGGATTATTTGGAGGACCTTGAGCATTTTGCATAGGTTCATGGTAGGAATCAAAAAATGCCTATTGATGGAGTGGTTGAGGTTACAACTAGCTGAACTAGAAGCCACCAACGTGAGAAAGGAGAGAAAACATTGATGAAAATGGAAGCCAAGCGTGTTATATTAGAGATAGAGAAGATGAAAGTTGAAATTGAGAAGAAATTGAGTGCAGATAAAAGGAAAGCTAGGGCAAATAATTATAGATTCAAGGAGAAGAGTTTAGAGTCAAAGTTTAATCATGAATCAAAATTGAGTCTCTTAAGTTCAAGAAAATCTCATGAGGAAATAACCCAATATTTCAAAGTGCTAACTCAAGTTCAAGAAGATCCTACTCCAAATTCATCATACTATAGTGATAAAAAATAGCTCACAATAATGTAACATGAGTATGTTATAATAAAGATAAGTTTAATGGACTTGAAAAATTCTTTATATTATCACTATTGCAAAATTTATCACTTGTTAATGTTGGATGCCGCTTGTCAATGATGCCCAATGGTGCCCATTGATGCCTTGTGCCGCCAAGTGTTGAACCATTGAGTTTGCTCCATGGTGAGTAGCGCCAGTTGGGTTCCGAGTGACACCTCATTGTGCATGTCGTTGCTCACCATTGATGTCCAATTCCACCCAATGTCACACCTCCAAGTTTGTGCCATGGCAATTGGTGCTTGTTGGGTTTTGGGCAATGCTAGAGGGTGTGCATAAGCATAGCATGATGCAGGTCAATGAGTTTTTATGGACACCCAGTGCCATTAGGGTCCACCAAGTTACACTAGGTTGGTTAAGAGTGGCATGCAATGGTGCTTATTGTTTGTGGGTGGTGCGCATAGGCTACAAGGGTTATTGGGTTTGATGCATCATGCACAAGTGATACAAAACACATCCAAATTGCCATGGCATGAGAGTTTGACAAAGAGAAATGAAAAGTATATAAATGTGTATACATGTACATAAGATGTATATAAATGTGGAGCCACTAAAACAAATGGCTATGCAATTGGAGAAGGAGGTGAAGAAGAAGAGGGAGATGCCACATGGTGTCTAAGTGCTACTATTGCATCCTGAAGTCTACAATGGTATACATGATGTTGAATCCTAAATGGACTCAATGACCACCAAAGGGAGCACTTTTTCTCATCCAAGTCTCTGTGCTTGATAACAATAGCAAAAAGAGAATATAAGTCACTACTATAAGAACTCCGTCTATCGTCTACTTCTACCCAACTAAAGTAGGCTATCATCATGGACAAATTTGTCCAAAGCACTCATCAAAGGGTCAAATGACCAAGTGTATGATGCTCTTTCTACCCTATAAGGACAGAAGTAGGTAGGATGGATAGCACCATGTAGATTGTTCTTATTATAAGACAATGCATAACTATCCAGGATCAAAAGATAACAAAGGGGTAAACCTAATGAAGTGAGATGCTCATATGATCTAACTCAAAGTCCTTTGAGCTCAACATCTTGCTAGACATCTACAAAACACAAACAAGCCATGAGGTGAGACCCGGTGTGAACTCTCTTGGGGAGTTCTAACCACTACCACATGCTCTAGCAACATCAACCACTCCACTCCATCCGGAGTAAGATCTAGCAAGATAACCTCAAAGTATAGTAAACATGACTAGATGAAATGGCTAACACCAGGATGTGCTTCCCACACTATAGGTCCTGTCTGTGTATGAGGTACCAACCATGCCTAGTCATCTAGGTCTCCCATGCACGGAAACATGTGCTACCATGAAGCCATAATAATGCCAAACAAGTAACATCCACAACAATAATCTTCTTCCATAGGAAGCATGGGAAAAGAATACATACAATATACTCAAATTGAGTTTAGAGAGAAGCTTTGTTTATCAGATCCTAATAGACAAAACCACTCTCTAAACTCAGTTTGAGTGCCTTGAGTCTCCACATTATGAGGTAATACATGGGTTGCATCTATCACAAGGATTGCATTGGTTTGGACCTACATCTCATTATGAGTATGGGTCTGGTAAGTAATAGTTTGTAGTATCTATCCAAGATAAGCCACAAGAGCCCTCATCTGAGCTAGACTACTCTCACTCTCCTCTACCTAAACATGTGCACTCTTGCACCTCTCCATATCAAATGCTAACTCTTGTGCTTGATTTTGTGATTAGACCCTATAACCCTCTACCATGGTAGTGGCACCTAGGATGTCCAAATCCAAGTTACCTAATCTATATTCCCTCTCTATCTCAAAAGTAATCAAGTTTAGATGCCTCTCCTCCTTTTTACAACAAGAGTATCCTCTCACTCACAAAGGAATTTCTCTCTTCCTCTCCTCTAAAATAACAATCTACCATGCTCCTCAAAGCTCTTCAATCTACTATTGCACTCAAGAACTAATCTCCCTTACTCCTCTACACTCTTTAATCTACTCTAGCACTCAAGCACTAATCTCTCTTGCTCCTCTACACTCCCCAATTGCCTCTACCGCTCAAGGAGATGGCTTTCTCCCTCCTTAGCCACTCGAACACAATAATCTAAAACACATATGATTTCAATAGAACAAGAAGAAGGTGAAGGTACTCTGAAATGTGTGGGGTCAAGTGCCCCCTCCATGGATGAAGAAAGGGGAGAATGGGAAGAATAGGGAGAAGGAGCTATCTCAAAGGATGAAGATGTAGAAGTGACTTTCCTAACCCAACTATCATGACCTAACCTCACAATTGGTAAGGGCTATGTCTCAACATGAATTTGTTGAACACACAAGTGGTACGTTTAGTCATCCATCAAATAAAAATTCATTTTTGAATCAAGTAAATACACAAGTTCACAAGTTCATTAATTAAGGCATGTTAAATTAACTCATTTATTAAATTACCATGGTACACTTAGTCCTCCATCAAATAAAATTTCATTTTTGAATCAAGTAAATACACAAGTTCAAAATTTCATTAATTAAAGCATGTCAAATCAACTCATTTATTAAATCTGGTAATAGTATAAACAATAGAACTTTGTATGTTTTCAATCATACTAATATATACAAATCTATAAAAATATATATGCCACAATTCAAATCTAATCAATCACTCACCATCCTCATCTTCTTCCTCATCCTCCCCATCATGAGTAGTCTCATTCTCATCCAAGCTATTTGCATCTTCATGATCATCATCATGCTCTCCCTTGTAAATAATCTCTTCTTCTCCATCTCTCAAGTACATCACGTCCTCCTCAAAAATGAAACCTCTTGCCACAAAGAGATGAGTGAGTATCTGCCCAAGGAAGGTGGCTTTGAACCTACATCCTTGAGGACTCCTCAATTGGCTTTGCAAATTCCCCACCTCAGCAATGATAGCTCTAAATGCTAACTCTCCCCAATCATAATCCTCCGTACCAAATCTCCTCAACTTTGTCTTGGTGTTGAGTACCAATGCTCATGTACAATCCTTGGGCCTAATAGTTGGTGCAAAAAGTGCACCCATCAATTGGAAGAAAGCCCTAAACATGAGATACACACATTGCCTTGCAATATACCTTTTTGCAACCCTATCCCTATGTGGCAACCAATCTGAAATAGTTGTATAAAAAACAGTCCTCCCTCTTGGCATGGCAATTGCATCTAACTATATCCACTATCAATTGAAAATGCCTTCCTTTTACCAAGAATTCTTGTCCCAAGAACTCACAAACCCCGTACATGGAAGAACCTACAAAACCACCAAGAAAAAAACCTTAAACCTCAATCCTTACAACTTAAGATAATAGGTGCTGCTCAAAGACTGCCCCAACAGGAAAAAAGGGAGGAGTGCTGCTGGCCACTGCTTGTTACAAACACATGATAGGGTTTAAGGGTGGGAATATCATGGAGTGATGCCTGCCGGCACTGGCAGACAGTCTTCATGGTGCAAAGCGTGGAGTGATGTGACACAGAGTGCAAAGCAACGCTTGGAGCCACATGTAAAAGGCCGCCAGTGTTGCCGGCAAGGCACAGTTGTGTTGGGTGCTACTACAAGATAGGGCTTTAAACAGAAAAAGGTACAAATAGTGTTGGATGCTTGTGGATGTTGTGGAACATAAGGGTTTAGGTTTTTTACTATGGACAATGCCGAGTGACACCCACAGACATGGGCTGGTGCAAGAAGGTGCAGTGTGATGCTTGTTGATGTGGGGTAGCACAAGAAGGTGCTACAAGATAGACACAATTTGCTTTAGGTGATGCTTATAGGCATTGAGAATCATGATGCCTAAGGTGGAGAAATATGAAATATAGAGGTTGAATGTTTTACAATTAGAGTGGAATGGAGAAAAAAATTTAAGAAGACCAGAATAATACCTTGGCATATAGGTATTGAATGCCAAGAGGAATTTTGAGACTAGTTACATTGAGATTGACCTCTTGAATTCCAATTATAGTGGTTTGAATCTGATGTTTTTTCTAGCCAACACCATTTGATGAAGTTCATTGGGTGTTGAATTTTATGAAAAGAAATAAATCAATCTCTTTCTTATGTATTTCTCATGTTCGGACCGTCAACAATATTCTCATATCTCCAAATTTCTATCATGGATATGTAAATATAGGAATTTTGAAGAATTTGGTTCCTTGCTCTATTCTTCTTTCTCACTTGTGTTCAAAAACTACTCATGAACTCTCTCCTCTCCTTCCCAATTTTGAATCCTCCCCTCCTTTTCAGTTTCAAATTCTGATAATCCTTCTTAGTTTTGAAGTCTGATCAATTGTAAATCTCTTGAACCAAACCACTAAATCTCTGCCTAGAAACTCAATTAGCACTTAGCACTTAGCACTCAGCACTCAAAACACCTTTGAAACTCCATAATGCTCTAAACCAACCTAAACACTCTCCTCCTTTGAACACCCATGCAGCTCAAGTGCAAAGTGCAAATAGTTCTTGTCCAAATGACTTCTTGAAAATGGTTCAATTCTAGAAAATGTGAAACCTATGTGCAAGAGGAGGGTTTATATAGCCCCATGCAAAAAATATATTTATATTCCTTACTAACTTAATTTTTATTTTAGTGGAAAGAACCCAAATTCAAGGAGAAAGAATTTGAATCATGAGTGGCAACCAATGGCAACATGCGGCATGCCACATCGCCAACCGGTGCACCCAAGCATTACTTTTAGCCCAAGCGCTTATGAGTGCTATCATGTGGGGCCATCAAGTGCCAATAAGCACCAACCAAATTTAAACAAGCTGGAGGGTGGCTCCCAACGCCCACCAGTGTCTATGGGCAACTTTCGGCTGGCGCCACCCTTACCAACCAATATTAATATGGTCTTTTTCACACTTGGTGTCAACCAACAACATCTAGCAACATCTACTTCAGAGTTGGTACCTTCAAGCGCTATCCAACAACTTTGGAGTGTAAACTTGGAGGACACTTGGCCTTTTTAGTGTAAAATAAGTGCATGCAAATGTACGCAAGGTGTCCCCGAGCATTCTTCTTGAAATTTTACATAAAGATCCTGTCATGGTCAAGGAAGAAAAAATTTTTGTAAGCTTGGTGTTGGTGATAAAGTACAAGAAACATTACAAGATATGAAGAATTCAAGAATAAATAATTTATTATAGAGAAACTCATTCAAGATTATGATCAAGGTGATAATCAAGGTAGTGTTGCATCACTATTGATCTACTTTCTTCTCTATCAAGTTTTATACCATGAAAGGCATTTCTTGATCTATTTGAGCTTCTTTAGGAAATCCACTATCATCTTTTGACCAAATGTCTGACCTGTTGATAAAAAAAATATGTAAAATCGAACACAATAAAATCCATTTTAACAAATATGCATTTCTACTATTGTGTTTAAGTTGCACTCTTAGCTCACAAAGAGAATGCCATCTAGCTTTCAATACTCCTATAAAATGCTCATTTATCATCCTTGCCTTTGCCAAATATTTGCTAAACTCTTGCTTGTCCTTTGATTGGGCTTGCTTGAAAGCGGGGACTAGGTAATGCATGGGTACATAACCAAAATCACCTAAAAGGTACTCCTTTTCCTCAAACGTATGACCCTCTCTAGTTCAAATCATTCCATAATGATGATTTTTTCAAACAAGTCATGTTGTGACATGATCTTGGCATTCCTCCAAATAAACAAATCAAATCATACTTTTAATAAAATCTTGCAATAATATGAAGAGGAGTGCCAATGAGTTGAAAAAAAGAACAAAATAAAACAGAGAACTTACCTCTAGAAAAAATTATATTTCTCCTTTTATCATCACAAGTCAGTTGGCCACTTATGGAATATGATCCCTTGCAGCTGAAATAAATTTCTCCATCCATGGTGGGTCAAGCAGCAAGAGGAAACAATGTTCCATATACCAAACCAACACAACCAAGTAAACCTTTCTGAGCAAAAACTGTCAATATCCTCCTTTCCTTGTGCTCAAGCCATGCAACTTGACTCCTCATTAAATCTAATATGGTTGTATAACTCTATCTCAATTGTTCAACCAGCACTAATGCAACAAATATTTAACCCACATGCAACACAAGTTCCATTGCCATGATGTCCAAATCTATCCAGAGCTAGAGCTTCTTGGATCCACACTGGTGTGTGCGCTCTTTCATAGCTTTCAAAAACATAATGTGAGTTTTAATCTAATCTACTATTGTTAAAAAATAAATGACATCCAATAAGTAAGTTGGCAAAAGGCCTTCATATCTAGATTTCTAAAATAATTTATCACAAATTATCAACTACAAGGATAAGTAACTTGGGGTTTCAAGTATCAATGTGTATGTGCATACTCCCACCTACTTATCAATAATTCTAGCATATCTAAATCTCCTCCTACTTCTTCATCTTCATTTTCTAATCTTTGTAGTGAGATCTCTAAATCTAATTAAATAATCCATTGAATACATTTTCTAATATTTCTAGTTATTTCTATTTGAATGCTCTCTCTTGGCATGTTCTCTTGACTTGATTCTTAATCACCAAAGATAACACCTTCTTGGCATCTCTATTCTATGCACACAAAACAAGAGAACAAGATCAGAAATTCCATTTTGTAACTAGTACTAGAACATGAAACTTTTTAAATAATGAAATTGAGAATTTTGGGTAGTGTGCTTCAAACAAATTGACTCCTCCTTCCAACCTTCACACAACACGCACTCAAATCTTCCCATTCCAAACTAATTCACTCCTCCTTCCAAACTTCACACAACATGCACTCAAATCTTCCCACTCCACAGTCAATTTTCAGGTTCTCATCATCTTGCATATAAACCTCCCAACTCGGCAGTCAATTTTCTCAGTCATTGGTGTTCTCATACATCACACCATTGCCCCCTTTGGTGGCCGCCACATTCATCCTAACCTAAATGAGGCACTTTATTAACCCTAATATGTAATTAATTTGCAATTATGTAATTAATTATGGTGTGACATCTGAAAACTCCATATCCCTTATTTTATATGAACCACCTCTTATGGATTATGCTAATAATAAAGAACTTGGCCAGAACTTCATAGTGGGACTCTTTCTTCCTCCCGCCCGCACCCCATGCCGATTTAGTCAATGCTTCATAATAATCTATATGAAAATATACAGAGCTTAGTAGAACTATTTCTTAAACCCCCTATTGTACCCATTCAGAATCCAAGAACTGAGGAGTCAGATCGAGAAAGTTCTTCTACTCTATGAGATTAATTCCAAAAGCTTGCTTATAGCGAATAAATGGAAGTTTTCAAAACCGAACTTAGCTATTTTCGCTGTTGGTGGAGTATACTAGAAGGCATCAGATTGGAGCATAGCCAGTGTTTTCCCGTAGGAACAGTGAAATCTGTTGTTGAAATCTGTTGAAGGCTGATCCCAAAGTTTGACCTAAATAACACTTCCTGCTCCTAAAGGAATAAATCACATAAATCACACCATTTAGAGGATGAAGCATCCAGAAATCCCCAGTGTGAAGAATCCTGAGCTCCCGCAATCTCCTTAGCATGGGATCATGGTTCGTAGAATAGTAAGATGTAAGGATGCGGGTACGAACAGAGGGCCAATGAATTCTGCCTGGAGAAGGAAAAGTATTCCCTAGATTAAGGGATGAAATTGTATTGAAATGAGACATGGCTAACACCAAAAAGTAAAGAAGTGGAGAAATATTATAAAAGGGAGGTGAGTAAAGAGTGAAGTGGGTACGTTGTAAGGCAGAAGATGCAGCACTATGGTTAAGAACCACTATATAATATAAAAAAAACTTGTATTAAATTGAGTGGTGAAGAGAGGGATCCCATTGTTGGATGAAAAAAGTGGAGAGGAAATATAGGGTAACGACAAGAGAAAATCATTGGGTATTGGTAGATGGAAGTAGAAAATCATTAGAATATTAGATTGGGTATATGTAATAGAAGGCGGATTTGGCATGGAACGGCAGCGGGGTAAACATACAAGCGTAAGGAAAAGAGAAATGATTGGGTATTTCTAACAGAAGAAGGTGCTAAACAAATCATTGGGCATAGAGAAATGAGAATTGAGGTTCGATGAACGGCAACTGGGAGAACGAGAAATTATTGGGTATATGTAATAAAAGGCCGGGTGGGGACGGAAGAGGAGAAATCATTCAATATAGAGAAAATGAGGACGGAATCAGTTCATGAATGGGAGAATTGGGAGAACGAGAAGTCATTGGGTATATATAACAGAAGCCGGGTGGGTACGGAACGGAAGGGGGTAAACAAAAAGGAAGAGACGGTGGTAATAAGCCAACATACAGGTGGAACTGACTTAGTGGAAGAGAGGGAGGTGGATGAGGTGGGAGTGGACAAAAGAAAATCTAGATAACTGAAATGGGTGAAGAAGTTAATATCACCAAGAAAATGTAATTATCGTAGAGTAAATGTAAATGGCTTTGAGTTACCGGAAATGAAGGGGTGGGTCAAACCAAGAATCAAGAAAAAAGAAAACTGTGAAATTGAAGAAACGGTGAAAATAATGAAGAGTCGATGAAATCATAATCTAAAGGAACCGAATGAATAGAAAAAAACTGAAGTAGATGAGATGAATATAAATTGAAAGTAGTGGCAAGCAAAAAAACCTTATCTAAATCTTTCCTACTCAATACTAGTAGCAAACTATGAGGTGTAACAAGCTATAAGGTGTACGGTAAATTGCCGATGAAAATCAAACACGAAACAATAACAGAAAAATAAGAAAACCATCCGCCTACGGTTATCAAGAAAATCTAATTGCAAGAAATATGTGATGAGGCGTATACAAAATGGATGTGCTTACCTTACCTAAACCGCTATTGTCGCAAGGCTTTCAAATTTTCAAAAGACGCAGTGGGTACCACTTCTAAATAAAATCGGGAAGTGGCAGAGGACGAGCCGTGCCATTGCACTCTCAATGTGCTTACTGGTTATATACTAGGGAATGAGTTTAGAAACCGTTCAAGGAAGGGGATATCAAGAACCCATTAAATACAATATGTATGCACCTGTTAAGAACTATGGTTGCTTGAGACCTGAAAATGCTAAACAATAGAAGGAAGCAAAAGGTAACCATAATAAACCTCCACGAAAGCACATTCGCCTAGAGCCGAAGAACTGAACAAGTGTTAATACTTCTGGTCTCGAGTTTCTGCTCAAGAACTCATGAGTGCCAGGGCAAACTCAAATGCTCCCCAAAGTGCCCTCAGACTAAGTATGAATGTTGAATAAAGAATAGGCGAAAACTGTGTGTTGAACTAGAAAATAGGAAAAATAGGAGTGCAGCCGCAATCATCAAATTCTAGCATCTTACAAAGTATAAGCAAGTAAAAGTGTAGGAAACAAAGTCGTAATAATCTAGCCGTAGAAATGAAACCCAGCCAAGAAAACATCACAGTGAGAAGAGAAGTAATCAAACAACATACCTGATGAATCCCTGAAATAAACAACACTGGTTAATAGAGCAATATCCAAGAAGCACCATGATTGTTTAATGTAGTAGTTGTCAGATAAAAGCTCATTAAATCAAAACAACATCGATGATGAATTCCTGAAATAAACAACATTGGTTAGTAGAGCAATATCCAAGAAGCACCATGACTTTTTAGTGAAGTAGTTGTAAGATAAAAGCTCATTAAATAAAAACAACATCGATGCACTCAAAGTGGGGAGCAATATGATTCAAACAAGTAAACAAATGATTCAAACAAGTAAACAAAGGCAAAGAGTAAGAAGAATGAAGCATAAATAGGAAAACAACAAAATGAAATCACAAAGTGAAGGGTGACCACGTAGAAAGCATGAAGGATGAGAAGACCCCATCAAGCTGTACAAGAGAGAGACAAAAAGGTAAAATAGGGCTAAGCCCCAATAGAGTCTATATGAGAAATCTTCCCTACTGCACCTAAGATATCCAAGCTATGCAAGTCATACGGTCTACAAACAACTGGAGCATCTGAAGAAACATCAACTAGTGTGATTGCTCTCCTATAGATTGCACCCGCCACTACCCTTTGTAAAGCAATGTATACACAGTCTAAAATATACTACAAAGTATGCGAGTGAGAGTGGTACCCCTTGGCATCTAACATGAAAAGCTCTTGTGTACTCCATGACAAATGTGTTGAACACCATGTCCATCACTCCATATAACTCCAAGGCTAGAGGAACAAAGAGGTGACCTCATTGCATGCCCTTATACTTAGAGACCTTGCAACCTGCTGCTGCACTTGCCACCCATCCAAGGGGATGGGTAATCACTCCTTTTGAGATTGTATCCCACGTCGGGTCTATGACAACGACATCCGCTATTGTCACCTGCTGCTGCACTTGCCACCCATCCAAGGGGATGGGTAATCACTCCTTTTGAGATTGTATCCCACGTCGGGTCTATGACAACGACATCCGCTATTGTCACCTGATCATCTCTGATCAAGTATAAGTCTGCCTAGAAACATGTCATTTGCAAAGCATACAAATGCTCCCTCCAAGCCAAGTATCCACTCTCTTGTGCCATAGCAAACATTATGTCCTTTATAATATCATGGGTAGCTATCCTATGTCCTCCAAAAGGACACCATGTCATATGGACCACTGCTACATCTAGTGTAGAACCACACTCCCAAGTGAGTAATGAAGATGCAAATGGGTGGACCAAACATAGCCAAAACCTCATTGTTGTAAAATAAGTAGTTGGTGCGAGTCAAAATGCCCTAATGCACGATTGAGCTAGGATCCAAGAGCCTACACCCTTGGCAGAGCAAGAGCAAAGATGTGCTCTAGTAGCCCGAGGAATGAATAAATCAACTAAGAGAGAATAGAGCGTATGCTCACATTGTCTCTCCATCAAGGAAGACTATTAACCTCTAGTCCAATCTGACAATAGTGAAGCAAAATATGGAAAGTCCTCATATGCCCATGAGGATAGACTACCTCTTGTCTGCTATAATAATATCTAGAGAGAAAGGATCCTTCCTCCATCTTTGTCACATAAGTCTCCAAAATTGACCTATCAACAACCACAAAATGAGAAGAAAGTAGGGGTGTTGTTGTGTGTGTATACATCGCTATCAACATCATACACTATAGATACATAACTCAAACATAAGTCATATCTAGACTCTAAAGTGCCACAATAATCAGTTTGTTTACACCACTCAAATCAACTCAACTCAGATCAAAACTTGATCTATCACTCCATAAACTGCCAACAACTAAGCATTGATTACATTCAAGCCACAACCACTCTAGCTAAGAGAATCCAAGTGACACTCACCGGCCTTTGTCCACCATAGCCAAGAACTCAAAGGCTCAACATCAGAAAAGTGAGTTCTTTGGAGCTGCACTTTGAAAGTATACCCCTGGACTTGAGCTAGGTCTAAAACCCTAAGGGTCCCATTGACGGCACACCCAATGGTGCAAATAGTGAAAATTGATAGTGGGCTACACCATGAAGTTAGTACTCCAAATACAAATCTGACCATCGGAAAGTAATCTATGGGTAATTGCTAAAATACATCTAACCATTATCATTGCAACTCCAATGTACAAGGAATCTAGATGTGACACTACAAATGGTGTGATAGTTGTCATACGTATAGACATTGCTACACAACATACATTGTTGTCAACATCATGTGTTATAGACACATAACTCACACATAAGTCATACATAGACACTAAAGTGCCACAATTGCCCCCAAGTTGGCGGTTAGGTCCTTCTAACTCCAAATAGCCATCTACCCCAAGTATATGGTACACCCTATGATGGCCAAAGATCAGGAGGCCAAGTGCTATTGAGCCCCATTGTTAGTTGTCTGTCTGCAATCTTTACCATATAAAGGATGAACTAGCTGTTGTCTGTCTGCAATCTATACCATATAAAGGATGAACTAGCTATAGGTCAAGTACATCTAGGACATAACCACTTTCCCTGAGGAACCACCATGAGGGGAGGAGTCATACTTGCCATATGCCATCCTCTCAAACAGTTATCACACACTAACATATTACCAGCTCCATTGAAGAGCCATATAACATACACCTCAAGCTTGCACATACAAGTACCAAGCTTGGGTCCATAGTACCATCAATGTTTGGGAGGTGGCATGGCGCACAATTGTGCACATGATCCTTCCAAACAACTCCATCACGTCCTTCCAACACAAGGACTCTAGATGGCAAAACCTCATGCACCCTCAAGATAGTGCGGCCTATAGAAACATCAAATGTCATCGATGTTGTATGCTGTAGATATACATAGTCCCATGGATGAAATTGAAAAATTGAGGGTTTATAACCTCCTCCTTGAATAATAGCATAGTATAAGGTACCTCTATGCTGAGCAATTGCCAAGTTCTCAAAAGCCATCAGCATCACTCTCCAAAAGATCTCTGTTTGTTGAGAATATACACTCATCTATACATTTGGATCATCCAAGTCCAAAACTATAGTAGCATCTTGACAAATGGTTGCAGGTAAATTTGGATCTTGTCCATAGAGTAGAAAGTAAGGAGAGAAGGATGCTAAGGAGGCTTGACGGTTGAAATGATAGCCCATGGCCAACCAAGGTAACTAGAGATCCCAATCTCCCAAGTGGCCTCTCTGCAAACCATACTTTTGCAATCCTCTGTTCATTGTCTGAACCACTCTCTCTACTAAGCCATCTACCTCAGGGTGATCTTAGGAGGTAGTACGATGATCAATCAAAGCTTTGTCACATAAAACCTAAAACTCCCCCAAGAACTTTGTACCTTGATGAGTCAAAACTTCAACTGGTGTACCAAAATAACTAAAAACCCGATCTAGGAATGAATAAGCCATACCTTCACTGGACTTGTCAAGAAGTGCCACCAACACAATCCACTCAGAAAAGTGCTCCACCATCACCAAAACATACCGATGATGTCTCATAGTCGATGGTGAAGGTCTAGCAAAGTCCTGTAACACCCATTTGTGCATGTGTGTGGTATTGTGATATTTAGCTTGGTATTACAAGTACTTAAGAGATATTATTTATATAGAGATAAAGGATGGTTCTATATTAGTCATGGTTAGCTAAAGTTAGTCATAGCTAAGATAGATGGGACCTTACTTTAAAGGAAGTAGAAAAGATGAGCACCACTATTTTGGATTTTAGTGTGTTGACTTGGTATTATTCCTAGGTGTTTGGCTTTGAGGAAAGAGTTGAGAACTCTTGGACCCGCAAGCCTTTTTGTTTTGGATTCTTCTTTAGTCCAAGGATAGCCCATGTGAAGGAATCCTTGACTTAGTGGTTGGGTCAAGATAAGACCACATGCTTAGGGGAATATGCCCATGTGAATGGATATTCCTTTCTACTTTTTGACTTTACTTGACTTTTAGTCTAGTAACTTGAGTTACTATGGTAATTAGTAACTTTGGTATGTAACTATTTCACAAGTATATAAACAAGGGGTGAGGAGGTACTCATCATCCTTTCATTTGCAACTATCTCTCTCATTGAGTTCTCTAGTGAGCAATGTCTTGAGTCTTGGAGTGTTAGCCTTGAGGAGTATGATGGAGTTTGGGTTCCTTGCCTTCTTAGTCCATGGTGCGCTACCATAATAGCCATCAGAGGTTCATCCTCAGTGAGAGACAGGCCGGCTCACATTTTTGGTTCCGTTGCCGGGACCTCTCTAGAAGGCAAGATAATGTTCCGCGTCCAATTCTACATTAGGCAGAAGGAGGCTATGAGAGCTCACTTGGAGAGAACATTAGGAGAGGAGAGGGCTGAACTTATGTTAGAGAACCAAGATCCATTTTTATACCCTGTGGTTCATTATGATGTCTTTGAGGTGATTTTGTACATCTTGTACACATGAGAGGAATTGGAGAGATTGTGTGAGGTGGATTGCAGATTTTGGGGATTAAGGTGATTTTGGGCAAAATCTCAAGTTTGAGATTTGGACTTGAGATTTCTACACATGATAGCTTGGGTTATCTTTCAGTTATCACACTTGAAAATATTGTGAGGACTTCTATGCGCACTGGGCTAGAATTTTTGAAAGTTGATAGGGTAAAGTGCTCCCGCAACTACATGCTCTCTGGAAAATTGTACAGAGTCTGCCATTTCTTCAATTTTCAGAGAGAGATCGTTCTTGCGCAGGGAGAAATGAGTTTTTGAAGTGAGGGGGGTGGTTTTCAGACCAAATCTGAAATATGGGTGCTGAATAGGAAGGTGTCTAGGCCAAATGGCTCAATGAAAAGATCTGAAATTTTGCAGGGAGGGACGCCCTAGAGTTGTAATCAAGTGTGCAAAATTTCAGAGGACTGTGACATTGGGAGATTTGAGTGACATTGTGAGGAAGGGTCAATTCTGCAGAGTGGAGATCTCATGCATGAGAAGTTTGAGATCAACAAAAAGCATGTTTGAGTGTTTAGATTCATCTTGGGAACATGGAGGGTCATCAAGAGTGGAAATTGAGATTATGCAAGGTTCCCCAAGGGTTTGAGGTGATTGTAGGGGTTGATTTGAGGAAAAGAGAGTTTACAATAGAATTTGAAGAGAGTATTGAGAGGATCCAAAAACCTACACCACTTGGAGGAAAGAGTGAGTCTAAGTGCTTTCTATGTGGAAAGAAGGGACATAAGGAAAGTTCATGTCCATTGACCTTTGAGAGAAAGAGGTTGAGGGAAAGGAGAGGCTTACTTGACTTGGGTTTGCATGTTGGACCTTCTTCACCAAGATTGGGAGGGAGAAGATCTAAGACCAAGGAGTTGTGTGAGGTTTGTGGAGTTGAAGGACTTCCAAAAGGACATGAGTGTAGTGGAGTAAAAGCACTTTTGGAAACTTTGGTGAAAGATCTTGGAGAGAGTCTTAGTACAGCTACAGAAATACTACCACCTTCATCAGCTAGTTCTCAAGATTAGTGATGGAGATAATCTTTCAACTTATGGATAAACTATCCATGAGAGTTAGATTAATATGCACTCTAGGATTTGATGTTGCTATAGAAATCTTGGAGCAACTTGAACCTTTTGTTTTCCCTAGAGTGGATTATTCTCAGATGGTGTTAGTCATGTATATACTCTATTAGTAATAGAGTGAGAGAAAAGAAAAGAGAAAAAAAAAATTTGAGAGAAAAAAAAGATAGTGAGGGGTTAAGATGGGAAAACTTCCAGTTTTCTTTGGCAAGGATGGAGAAGATGTGGAGGCCTTTGTGAGAGACTTCAAGAGAGCTTGCATAGGAAACAATGAGAGGAGGAAGAATGAGTGGGCCTCATTATTACCAGATTTCTTTGAGTATGCAGCACTTACATGGTATGAGTCAGAATACCAAAAGAGAGAGAGGATAGAGGGGGAAGAGGAGTCTTGGGAGACTTTGACTTCAGCATTCATTGAGAACTTTCTTCCTGATGAGAGTTATGAGAGATTGATGAGTGAGGTCACATTTCTCAAGCAAGGAGAAGGAGAGAAAGTGAGAGTCTATGTGGAAAGAGTGGAAAAGTTAGAGTCCAGATTCCGCATAGTGTTGAGGAAGGGTGGGGATGATGTGGAGACTACAATGATTGGCATAGGGGCCATGCTCACCAAGAATTTTATGGGAGGGTTGAGACCACAAATTAGAAGCAAGGTGAGATATGAGAAACCTTCTTCCAAGGTTGAAGCTATCAAGATCGCAATTCGTATGGAGGAGAGTTTGGAAGGGGATGAGAGTGATTTGGTGGTGAAGGAGGTTGTGCATCCTCCTCAAGGCTAAAAGTATGGTGGAACTTCTGATACTTTGGTGGCAAGGGTTGCACCACAAGTAGTGGTTGCTCTAGTTCTTGCACCTCCACCAAAAGATCCACTTCAAACCATCACAGAACAACTTGCGGATCTCAAGATCAATGTGGTGCAACTATGGGAGAAGAGAGAGGTGGATCAGAATGTAGGGAGAGGGCCTAGGAGTTATGGAAACTATCCATATAGAGGAGTTCAACCAACCAACAATTTCAATGATAGAAATTGTTTTGGTTGTGGAGGAAGAGGCCATATCCAAAGGAATTGCCCAAATTCCACTTACCATGGAGGAAGGGGTTATGAGGGAGCCAATAGAGGGAAAGAGGGTGGTAGTGAAACCCAAGTGGCTCCTAATCCAAACAAAGGTAAGGGGATAGCATCCATAGATGTGGTGGAGAGCAAGTATGAGAAGGGAGAGTGCTCAAACTCCAAGGGTCTTAATTTGGTCTTTTGGCACAAGAGAAGAAGAGAGCTCGTTTTGCAAAGGATGTTCACTCTTCTCAAGGATTTACTTCAAGCAAGGATACTCCTATGTCTACTAGGAGCACTCGCACCTCAACACCATCAACAACAAAGACTCCAAGGAAGAAGTTGGGGATGGAGGACTTCTTGATCTCAAAGCAACAATGGAACTACAATGTGTTGGAGGATGTTGGTAGTCACAAGGCTAACATCACAGTGGGCCAATTAATTGCTTTGAACCCTACCTTGAGAAAGGAGCTTAGAGGTGGTTTGAGTTCTACAAGGAGCAAGAAGAAGAAGAAGGAAAAAGTTCCAATATCAATAAGGGTGGTGGATGCCAAGCCAGCACCATGGGAGGCTTGTGAATATGCCTCCAAGATTGATGTGAGAGTGAATGGTCACAACATCAAGGATGCATTGGTTGATGGAGGATCAGCAGTGAATGCCATGTCAGAAAGGTTGATGAAGAAGTTGGGTATGATACCCTCAAGACCTTCAACATTTGTGGTGAGCATGGCAAACAAGCAACAAGTTCGACCAATAGGGGTGATGGATAAGGTGGTAGTTTCAGTTATGGGAGTTCAAAATCTCATGACTTTCCAAGTCTTGAAGGATTCAAGCTATGACTTACTTCTTGGGAGGCCATGGTTGAGAGCAGCACGCACAACTGATCGATGGCACAAAGGGTACTTGAGGATTGGGCCATCAAACCATAGAGTCACTGTTCCTGTGACTAACACCACCAACACTTCACATTCAGATACCCCATCTTTTGATTATTGGGAATCAGATTCTGAAGAAGGAGCTTCAGGTGTGGACACAAGCATGGAAGAGGAGACTTCCACGGAGGAGGATGAATCTGAATCTGATTCAGATGTGTATCCTTTGTGTGCTATGGATTTTGCACCTAAACCAGAGGTTTTGAAGGACCCAGATAAATCACCATTGACACTTGAGGAGGTAGAGAGAAGGTTATCTATCCTCAAGTGGCCCAAATGTTACCAAGGAGGAGAAGGTGAGATTTGAGGAGATTTTCCGCAAGTTCATCCATGTGTTTGCTTTTAGTTACAAGGATTTGAAGGAAGTCACCTTGGAGGAGCACAAGATAGAGGTAGAGTCACATGCAAGACCAGTCCGCCAAAAGCAACGTTGCATTAGCCCACCAATATCTTTGGTTGTGAAGAAGGAGATTGATAAGCTCAAGGAGGCTGGATTTATCTTTGAGGTGGAGAATTCAGAATAGGTGTCTCCAATTGTCATTGTGAAGAAAAAGAATGGCAAGCTTCGGGTATGTGTGGATTACAAGAAGCTCAATGCTGTTACCAAGAAGGACTACTACCCATTGCCATTCATTGATGAGATCTTGGAGGAGGTTGCAGGTCATGAGAGGTACAGTTTTGGAGATGGTTATAGTGGATACAACCAAATCAAGATTGCACCAGAGCATCAACAACTCACCACGTTCACCACACCTTGGGGAACTTACGCTTTCAAGGTCATGCTTTTTGGGCTTTGCAATGCTCCAGCCACATTCCAACGGTTCATGAACAAAGTATTTGAACCTTTCATTGGGAAATTTGTGAGAGACTTCATTGATGACTTTTGTGTCTATGGGAGCAAGGAGGAGCACTTTGAACACCTAATCAAAGTCTTGCAATGCTTGGATGAGGCAAATGCATCACTCAACCCAAAAAAGTGCATTTTTGGATGTGAAGAAGGTCTACTTTTGGGGCACATCATCTCCAAGGATGGAATAGCAGTTGATCCTAAGAAGGTGAGGAAAATCTTAGACCTTCCATTCCCTTCAAGCTTGACAAAGTTATGCCAATTCTTGGGGATGGTTGGATACTATAGGAGGTTCATCTTCTCATTTTCCAACAAGGCTTATGCATTGACCATCTACATGAAGAAGGGTGTAGATTACATGGTGATTTTGGAGGACAAGGAGGCTCTCAAAGCTTTTGAGGAGCTCAAGCAATCCCTTGTTGTAGCTCCAATTCTTGCTAAACCTGATTGGAGTAAGCCTTTCATCCTCTACACTGATGCTTCTAATGTAGCTATAGGATGCACTCTTAGTCAATTAGACCAAGATGGGCATGATCATCCAATAGCTTATGCTAGTAGGCAGATGGTTTCAGCAGAGAAGAACTACTCTGTCACGGAGAGAGAAGGGTTGGCAGTGATCTTTGGTCTCAAGAAGTTTAGACACTACTTGATTGGAGGGAAAGTCACCATTGTCACGGATCATAAGGCTTTGAAGTACATCTTCAACAAGCCTAATGTTGAAGGGAGACTAGCAAGGTGGATGATACTCTTGTCTGAGTATGACTACACCATTGAAGATAGGCCAAGAAAGAAACATGCAAATGTTGATTTATTATCTAGAGCATATGATCATGATGGAGATGAGCCAGTGGATGATTCCTTCCCGGATGAGGAGCTCATGACAATCTCAGTCACTCAAGAGGTTCCAATGGAGTAAAAGGAGATTGTGGATTTTGTGACAAAAAGTAACTATCCAGAAGGGATGCATGCTAGGGAGAGGAAGGCCCTTGCAGCAAAATCTAGACCTTACACAATGGTGGAGGATATTCTTTTTCACCAAGGAGCAGATGGTCTACTTCGAAGAGCAGTGGGTAAGGAAGAGTCTACCTTACTCATAAAGGAGTTTCATGAAGGTTTAGTATGTGGAGGACACTTTGCAGGAAAGGTGACTGCTTTCAAGATTCTAGATGCAGGTTACCATTGGAGAGGGATTTTCAAGGATTGTCTTGATTATTGCAAAACTTGTCATGTTTGTCAAGCTTTTGCTAGAAAGTC